>CM070778.1:5021064-5481064 GCA_036346955.1 Dipus sagitta | reverse complement strand
TGCCACTGAGCTACGGCTCCTAGTCCTGTCATAGTAATTTCACATGTGTGTATCTTATTATCCTAAATAATTTGTGAACTTCTTGAGGGCAAAGTCTTTGTTTACATAATGCTAATCAGAATATATACTGAAGGGCTGGAGAGATGGCATAGCAGTTAAGCACTTGCCTGTGAAGCCTAAGGACCCTGGTTCAAGGCTCGATTCCCCAGGACCCACGTTAGCCAGATGCACAAGGGGGCGCACGCGTCTGGAGTTCGTTTGCAGTGGCTGGAGGCCCTGATGCGCCCATTCTCTCTCTCTTTCTCTCTCTCTCTGCCTCTTTCTCTCTCTGTCTGTCATTCTCAAATAAATATATAAAAAATTGAATAATAAAAAATATTAAAAAAAGAATATATACTGAAAAAATTATTGCTGTTTCTATTAATTTGAAGACCAAATCATTGTGTAGATTCACCAAAAATGAAGAATTAACAGTTGGTCTCTTTACAGGTTTCCTGTTTCAAATTCAGTGGCTGTGCAACTCCTCTGCAGTGTTTAGGATTATCATGTTATGGCATGTTTTTGCAGGTACGTTATTTAATAAAGGAAGAAAATGAATATATTTTGAACTGATAACAAGTAGAGTATAGAATTTAACCTTATATATAGATTACCAGAAGTTATAATAACCTTAAAGCAAAATAAAATTATAGATATTTGAGATTTTCATATGTTTGAGGAAGGAACTCACTCTGTAGCCCAGGCTGACTATGAACTCACAGTGCTCCTCCTACCTCAGCCTCCTAAGTGCTGGATTAGAGTTGTGAGCCATTATATCCAGTGCCAATGACAATGAGAGTATATTACTTTATTTTATTTTATTTATTTATTTGCAAGCAGTAAGAGAGAGAAGAGAGAAAGACAAAGACAGAGAGAGAATGGACATGCCAGGGCCTCTAGCCACTACAAACGAACTGCAGATGCATATGCCCCTTGTGCATCTGGCTTACATGGGTCCTGGGGAATCAAACCTGGGTCCTTTGGCTTCACAAGCAAACACCTTAACTGCTAAGCCATCTCTCCAGCCCAAGAGTATATTATTCTTTTGTTGTTGTTAGTGTTTTATTTTTTGGAGATTGGGTCTTACTCTAGCCCAGACTGACCTGGAATTCACTATGTAGTCTCAGGCTGGCCTCAAACTCACAGTGATCTTCCTACCTTTGCCTCCCAAGTGCTGGGATTAAAGGCGTGTGCCGCTGTGCCCAGCTGGAGAGTGTATTATTCTCATAGTGTGTTTGTCATCTCAAACGTTTTCCTGACGTTGGTTTCCTGACTGATAAGAAATGTGTAACAATTTTTACATATTTTATTTATTTATTTGCAATCAGAGAGATACACAGACAGAGAGAATTGGCACACCAGGGCCTCCAGTCACTGCAAATGAACTCCAGGTGCATGTGCCGCTCTGTGCATTTGGCTTACATGGGTACTGGGGAATTGAACTCGGATCATTAGGCTTAGCAGTCAGGTGCCTTAACCATGGTACCATTTCTCCATCCTGAAATGTATAATATTTACTCTATATTAGTGTCCTTAAAGTTATAGAGTTTTTTGTTTGTTTTTTTGTCTGCTTTGTTTTACTGCCCTTGAGATTGAATTTGGGCCTTGAGCATGCCAGACCAGCAATCTGTCACGGAGTTATATCCCCAACCTCTAGTCAATTGAAACCATTAGAGGTGGTATATGTATACATATGATTATGAACCTAGCAATATATTGAGTTTAAACTCTTGGATTAGTTGTTTGTTTTCAAGGCAGGGTCTCACTCTAGGCCAGACTGACCTGGAACTCACTCTTTGGTCCCAGGCTAGTCTCAAACTCAAAACTATTCTCCTACCTCTGTCTCCCAAGTGCTGGGATTCAAGGTGTGGGCCACCATGCTTGGCTCTAGGCTCTTACAATAACTCCCAAGCACTACAGCTGGGAGAATCATGTGCTATATATCCCAGGTTGCCAGCCACCAGCTCCTACACACTCAAATTCTAGGGCCTCCTGCTAAGCTTCGAATTTTAATTTTTCCATTTATATTATATCTTCTATAAGTACTACACACACACACATGTATTTTCATGTAAAACTCAAAATGTACAAACTTGAGTCAGGCATGGTGGTGCATACCTTTAATCCCAGCACTCGGGAGGCAGAGGTAGGAGAATCACTGTGAGTTCAAGGCCACCTTTATACAGTACAAACTGTATAAAGTGACATCTCCTTCCCAGTCTTATTTCCCATTTACTGATTTCCTTTTACCAGGAATTAAAAAAAAAAAAAATCACTGTCTACCGTTTACCAATTTCTCTCCTTCCAGAGAGAATAAATTGTTTGTTTTTTGTTTTTTGGAACTGAGAATTGAATACTGATTTTTTAAATTATTGAAATCCAATTAATTACTTTAAGAACTTATGTGATTGAGCCAGGCATGGTGGTGCACGCCTTTAATCCCAGCACTTGGAAGGCAGAGGTAGGAGGATCACTGTGAGTTCAAGGCCAGCCTGAGACTACATACTGAATTCTAGGTCAGCCTGGGCTAGAGTGAGACCCTACCTCAAAACAACAACAACAACAAAAAAATCTAATTATATAGTTGTTAACTACTTGAATCTCCTTTTAATATGTTTGACTGTGTATTTTAGTATATTTAAAGATAATTAGGGCTTGAGTAATGACTTAGCGATTAAGGTACTTGCCTGCAAAGTAAAAGGACCCAGGTTTAATTCCCCAGTACCCACATAAAGCCAGATACACAAGGGGGTACATGCATTGGAATTTGTTTACAGTAGATAGGGGCCCAGAAACACCCATTTTCTCTATCTGTTTCTCTCTCTCTACATATATATGTATAAAATAAGTAAAGTATTTAAAGATAATTACTAAATTTTGTCCTAGTGATTGTTCATCTCTGTAAGTTAAATAAATATAGTTGTCACATTAAAATGAGATAATTATCATTTGTAAACAATATCATAAATTATAGGTATTAGAGTCCTGGAAGTCCTTCATTATTTATTTATTGTGTTTTAAGGTAGGGTCTCACTCTAGCCCAGGCTGATCTGGAATTCACTCTGTATTCTCAGGGTGACCTCGAACTCATGGCGATCCTCCTACCTCTGCCTCCTGAGTACTGGGATTAAAGGCGTGTGCCACCATGCACGGTGAGTCTTGGAAGTTCTACCAGCATGTAATTGCAGTTCCATTACTCAGGAGGCTGAGGCAAGTGGATCAAGAGTTTAAGGCCAGGCCAGCCTGGGCTGCATAGCTAGGTCCTGCTCAAAAACAGAAACTAGGGCTGGAGAGACGGCTTAGTGGTTAAGGCCCCTGCCTGTGAAGTCTAAGGACCCAGGTTCGATTCTCCAGGTCCCATGTAAGACAGATGAACATGTCATATGCGTCTGGAGCTTGTTTACAGTGGCTAGAGGCCTTGGTGTGCCCATTCTCTCTCTCTCTGACTCAAAGAAATAAAAATAAATCTTAAAACAAACAAACAAACAGAAACTAAGCCACAGTGAGTCAGAGGCCTAAGAATATGCTTTAAGGGGCTGGAGAGATGACTTAGTGGTTAAGTGCTTGCCTGTGAAGCCTAAGGACCCCAGTTTAAGTGCTTGCCTGTGAGGCCTAAGGACCCCAGCTCAAGGCTTGATTCCCCAGGACCCATGTAAGCCAGATGCACAAGGTGGCGCATGCATCTGGAGTTCGTTTGCAGTGGCTGGAGGCCCTGGCGTGCCCATTCTCTCACTCTTTCTCTGCCTCTTTCTCTGTCTGTCGTTCTCAAATAAATAAATAAATAAAAATAAACAACAAAAAAGAATATGTTCTAGGGTTTTGGTCTTACTTTAATTTTCCTTATATTGTCAAAGTAAAGGTTTAAGTGCCATTTCAAAGTTCTCAGGGCTGGGCATGATAGCACACACCTTTAATCCCTGCTCCCGCAAGTCTGAGACAGAAGGATCACTGTGAGTTTGAGGCCAGTCTGATCTGCAGAGTGAGTTCCAGGTCAGCCTAGTCTGCAGTAAGACCTTGTTTCAGAAAAATAATACCTGTAACACAGTGGAAGAGTGCTTGACCAGCATGTACAAGGCCCTGAGTTCAATCCCCAGCACGTCAGAAAAATAAATTCTGTGAAAAGATATTCCTTTCCCAACCCAAAAGAAACTGGATTTTAGAGCATTTCTAGGCTGTGATTATGCAATTTTTTTGTTGTTGTTGTTTTGTTTTTCCCAGGCTAGACTCAGCACAGAGATCCTCCAAGCTCAGCCTCCTGAGTGAGCCACCATGCCCAGCTATGCAAATTTTGGGGGGGGCGGGGCTTCGAGGTAACCTGGAATTCCCTATATAGTCTCAGGGTTGCCTCGAACTCACAGTGATCCTCCTGCCTCTGCCTCCCAAGTGCTGGGATTAAAGGTGTGCGCCACTACACCTGGCTAGCAAATTTTATTAATTTGAAAAGATCCATTGTGGATAAAAATGGTATATCACCTTGATCATGTGCTAAAAAGTTATGTTCATTAGGAAATAGTGACTTATGTTCTGATTTAATGGTCTGAGTATCTGCAATATGTCTTTTATTTTGTTTTCTTCAGGCCTTAACAGCAGGTTGGGATGAACTTGAATGCCATCGCGTTTATAACTTCTTATGTGAGTTGACTAGTCTTCCCCGCAGGATGCAGACTGTTGTCTGTAACAAGCCAGGTAAAACAACACTTCAATCTACAGATAATATTACATAGAGATTAAAGTAGAAAAAAGGCCAGAGTTCAAAACATCTTAAAATATTTTTATTTATTTGTAAGCAGAGAGAGAGAGAGAGAGAATGGGCACGCCAGGGTCTCTAGCCATTGTAAATGAACTCCAGATGCATGTGCCACTTTGTGCATCTGGCTTTACATGGGTCCTGGGGAATTGAACCCAGGTTGTTAAGGTTTACAGGCCAATGCCTTAACCACTGACTCATCTCCCTAGCCCCAAAATTATTATTACTATGATTTTTGGGTTTTTTTTTTTTTTTTGAGATAGGGTCTCACTCTAGCTCAGGCTGACCTGGAATTCACCATGTAGTGTCAAGGTAGCCTGAACTCATGGTGATCCTCCTACCTCTGCCTCCCGAGTACTGAGATTAAAAGCATGTGTACCATGCCCTGCCAATTTTTTTTTTCTTTTCATTTTTCAAGGTAGGGTCTCACTCTGGCTCAGGCTGACCTAGAATTCACTTGTAGTCTCAGAGTGGCCTTGAACTCATGGTGATCCTCCTACCTCTGCCTCCCAACTGCTAGGATTAAAGTCATGCGCCACTACATCCAGCTTTTGGCCAAAATTATTTTTTAAAAAAATATTTTAGAGAGAAAGAGAGAAGTGAGAGAATTGGTGTGCCAGGGCCTCAGCCACTGCAATTGAACTCCAGACACTTGTGTCACCTAGTGGGCATGTGGGACCTTGCGCTTGCCTCACCTTTGTGTGTCTGGCTAACTTGGGATCTGGAGAGTAGAACATGGGTTCTGAGGCTTAGCAGGCAAGCACCTTAACTGCTAAGCCATCTCTCCAGCCCCCCCCCAAAAAAAATTATTTTTAAAGCAAATTGTGATGAGATGGGATGTAGTTCAGTTGGTCAAGTGCTTACCTAGCATTCACAAAGCCCTGGGTTCAATCCCCAGCACTTCATAAACTGGGTAAATGAAGTAGTAAATGCAAAAACAAGAGACCCTATCTCAAGCAAAGTTAAAAGAGAGGACAAACACCCAGAGGTTGTTTAGACCTCCACATGTGTACCATGCAAACCCATACATAACATATCATAAATACAATTTTTGTTGTTGTTTTTTTTTTTTTGAGGTAGGGTCTTGCTCTAGTCCAGGCTGACCGGGAATCCACTATGTATTTCAGGTTGACCTTGAACCATGGTAATCCTCCTACATCTGCCTCCCAAGTGCTGGGATTAAAGGTGTGTGCCACAATACCAGGCATATATACAATAATTTTAAAAAACCCTTGAAACAAATATAACAAGACATAAAGTTTTGAAAAGGCTAGGTGATTTATATACTGTATTTGCTACTGTAAATTTCTTTTTCTTATACTTTTTTTATATCTTCCATAATTATAGACAATAATCAGGTCAGCCTGAGCTAGAGTGAGACCCTACCTCAGAAAACCAATAAATAAATAACTAAATAAATAAAACATTTCAGCTGGGCATGGTGGCACATGCCTTTAATCCCAGCACTCCAAAGGGGGAGGTAGGAGGATCACTGTAAGTTCAAGGCCACCATGAGACTACATAGTGAATTCTAGGTCATCCTGAGCGAGGGTAAGACCCTACCTCGAAAAACCAAAAAATAAACATTTAAAAATAAAAATGAAAACATTCTGGGCTGGAGGGATGGCTTAACGGTTAAGGCTCTTGCCTGAAAAGCCAAAGGACCCACATTCAATTCCCCAGGACCCATGTAAGCCAGATGCACAAGGTGGCACATGCGTCTGGAGTTCATTTGCAGTGGCTAGAGGCCCTGGTGCTCCCATTTTCTCTCTCTGTGCCTCTTTCTCTCAAATAAATAAAAATTAAAAATAAATAAATAAAATATTTCGCCTGGCGTAGTGGTACACATCTTTAATCCCAGCACTTGGGAGGCAGAGGTAAGAGGATGACCTTGAGTTCAAGGCCAGCCTGAGACTATATAGTGCATTCCAGGTCAGTGTGTGCTTGAGAGTGAGACTTACTTCAAAAAAAACCAAACAAAACAAAATTAAATTTGAAAAAATAAGGACTGGAGAGATGATTTAGCTGTTATGGTACCTGTCTGAAAAGCCTAAGAACCCAGGTTTAATTTCTCAGTACACATATAAGCCAGATGTGCAAGGTCGCACATACGTCTGTAGTTCATTTGCAGTGGCTAGAGGCTGTGGTGCACACATTCTGTCTCTGTCTCTGTCTCTCTCTCTCTCTCAAATAAATAAAATAAAATAAAGAACAAGGAGAAGATGATGAAAATGAGAATCTTAATATTAAAATGTAAATAAATAAATATAACAAATTATGTGGCTAGAGAGATGGTTCAGCAGTTAAGGCACTTGCTTGCAAAGCTTAGCAACCTGGATTCGATACCCCAGTATCCATGTAAAGCCAGATGCACAAAGTAGTGCATACATCTGGAGTTCATTTGCAGCAGCTGGAGGCCCTGGTGTGCTCACTTTTTTAATTTTTAAAACAATTTTAAATTTTTTGTTTTTTTTTTTTGAAGTAGGGTCTCAGTCTAGCTCAGGCTGACTTAGAATTCACTATATAGTGTCAGGGTGGCCTCGAACTCATGGCCATCCTCCTACCTCTGCCTCCTGAGTTCTGGGGCCCACCTGTGCTCAATTCTTTCTGTCTGCCTCTCTTCTCTCTCTCTCTTTCTGCTTGCAGATAGATAAATAAATAAATAAATAATAAAAATTAGAACCGGGTGTGGTGGCACACGCCTTTAATCCCAGCACTTGGGAGGCAGAGGTAGGAGGACCGCCGTGAGTTCGAGGCCACCCTGAGACTACATAGTGAATTCCAGGTCAGCCTGAGCTAGAGGGAGACCCTACCTCGAAAAACCAAAAAAGAAAAAAAAAAAAAAGAAGGAAGGAAGAGAGGGAGGAAGGAAGGAAGGAAGGAAGGAAGGAAGGAAGGAAGGAAGGAAGGAAGGAAAGAAAGAAGGAAGGAAGGAAGGAAGGAAGAAAAAACAAAGGAAAGCAAGCAAGCCAAGTGTGATGGTGCACACCTTTAATTCCAGCACTCAAGAGGCCAAGGTAGGATGAAGATCTCTGTGAGTTCAAGTCGAGCCTGAGACTACAATATGAATTCCAGGTTAGCCTGGGCTAGAGTGAGACCCTACCTCAAAAAACAAAAAAGAATAGAAAGAAGAAAGAGAGACATAAAGAGAGAGGCACGCCAGGGCCTCCAGCCACTGCAAACAAACTCCAGACGCATGCACTACCATGTGCAACTGGCTTACGTGGGTCCTGGGAAATTGAACCTGGGTCCTTTGGCTTTGCAGGCAAGCACCTTATACACTAAGTGATCTCTCCAGCCCTTTTATTGTTTTTTTTTTTTTTTTTTTTTTTTTTTTTTTTTTTTTTTTTTTGAGGTAGGGTCTCACTCTAGCCCAGGCTGACCTGGAACTCTGTAGTTCCAGGCTGGCTTTGAACTCACAGTGATCCTCCTACCTCTGCTTCCTGAGTGCTGGGATCAAAGGCAAGCACCACAGTGCCTGGCACAATGAGGCTTTAATATCTAGCTTTGATCACTATCCAATATACAACCTACCTTGCTAGAAAAATAACTTACAATACCTCTGTCTTCATAGGAAGTGCCCGAAGACTAGAGTTAAGGATTAGACTGTTCTGTAGGAATGTACTGCTTGATCACTGGTCACATCAAAGTGATACTGCCTTTTGGTTGACACGAATATTAAAACCATGGCCAATGGTGAATCAGGCAAGGTTACTGTATATCATCTTTGGACCAATATCTCCTCAGGATGGTGAGTACCAATTTTTAAAATTTTATTTATGTTTTTATTTACATTCACAAATAGAGAATGAGAAGGAATGTCCCAGGGCCTCCAGCAACTCCAAATGAACTGTAGACACATCTGCCACTTTGTGCCTCTGGCTTTATGTGGGCATTGGGGAATTGAAACCAAGCTGTCAGGCTTTGAAAGCAAATGCCTTTAACCACTGAGCCATTTCTCTAGCCACAAGAACCAATTTTTTTTTTCCAGAGAAGTATGTTAAACCTGGTTGGCTAGCTTTAGGAAAGCTTTTTGTAGCTGCTCAGTTTCATTATTCTTTTTGTTTGTTTGTTTGTTTCTCGAGGTAGGCTCTTACTCTAGCCTGAGCTGACCTGAAATTCACTATGTAGTCTCAGGGTGGACTTGAACTCAGGGCAGTCCTCCTACCTCTGCCTCACAAGTGCTGGGATTAAAGGCATGTGCCACCACACCTGGCATCATTATTCTTAATTAGAATATGTTTCATTATTTCATACATGTAGAGTACATTATCTTGTACATAACCTAAGCTTCAAGACTGAAATTGTTTTGCTATGATCCATTACCAGATATATTTCTATCATCCCCTTTTACTTTAGATTAGCTGCTTTTCAATTTTAAAGATTATCTTCAGGGCTGGAGAGATGGCTTAGCATTTAAGTACTTGCCTGTAAAGCCTAAGGACCCTGGTTTGAGGCTCCATTCCCAAGTACCCACATAAGCCAGATGCACAAAGGTGGCACATATATCTGGAGTTTGTTTGCTGTAGCTGGAGGTCCTGGTATGCCCATTCTCTCTCCCTCTCTCTCTCTCTCTCTGCCTCTTTCTTTGTCTATCGCTCTTAAATAAATAAATAAAAATAAAATTAAAAAATTAAAAAGACTATCTTCACTCTGAGTTATGTTTGCTAAGAAGTGAAAGTGGTCAGAATTGATGCTTTACTTTTATACAAGTTTTTTTTTTTGGTCTGTTTTTTTTTTTTTTTTTTTTTTTTTTTGAGGTAGGGTCTCGCTCTACCCCAGGCTGGCCTGGAATTCACTGTGTAGTCACTCACAGTGATCCTGCTCCCTCTGCCTCCCAAGTGCTGGGATTAAAGGTGTAAAGGCATGCACCACCATGCTTGGTTTTGTCTGTTATTCTTAGAATTAATGCTCAAATTATGATGCATTTCTTTAGGCCACATACGCATATATCAGGATGTAATCAGGGGCTGGAGAGATGGCTTAGTGGTTAAGGAGCTTGCCTCCAAAGCCTAAGGACTCATGTTCAACTCTCCAAGTCCCATATAAACCAGACACACAGTGATGCAAGCATGCAAGGTCACACATGCGCACAAGGGGGCATATGCATCTGGAGTTTGATTGCAGTGGCTGGAGGCCCTAGCACACCAATTCTCTCTCTCTCCCTCTTGCATTAAAAAAAAAAGGCAGTCTGTTGAGCTTGCCTCAAAAAAAAGCATGTAACCAGTTTAAAGTATGTTGAATAGCAGCAGGAGTTGTCATTAAAATGCTGTTGCATAGTCAGGTGTGGTGGTGCACGCTTTTAATCCCAGCACTTGGGAGGCAGAGGTAGGAGGATCACTCTGAGTTCAAGGCCATCCTGAGACTACATAGTGAATTCCAGGTCAGCCAGGACTAGAATGAGACCCTACTTCAAAAAAAAAAAAGTGTGTAAGCTACAAATTTAATAAGTCATATGCTTATAAGCAGAAATTGATTAAATTTCTCTATTCTAATACAAATGTTTGAAAGATTTTCAAAGATTGGGGCTGGAGGGCTAGAGAGGTGGCTTAGTGGTTAAGGCAGTTGCCTGTGAAGCCTAAGGACCCATGTTTGACTTTCCAGGTTCCATGTTAGTCAAAAACACAAAGATGAGGCAAGAACAAGATGGCACGTACCCACTAGGTGGCACAAGCATCTTGAGTTCAATTGCAGTGGCTGAGGCCCTAGCATGCCAGTTCACTCTCTGTCTCTTTCTTGTCTCACTAGGAAAAAAAAAAAAAAAAAGATTGGGACTGGGGAGATATCTCAGTGGTTAATGGTGCTGCTTGCAAAGTCAGCCAGTTGAACAAAGTGGCACATGTATCTGGAATTCATTTGTAGCAGCAAGAGGCCATGGCATGCTCAACCCCTCTCATTCCTTACAAATAATTTTGTAAAATATGAAAGATTATTGCCAGATGTGGTAAGTATTTTCCTTGTCAATGTGACAAAATATCTGATTTAGGACGTAGAGGTAGGAGGATTGTTGTGAGTTTGATGCCAGCCTGAGACTACAGAGTTTCATGTCAAGGCTCTACCTGGGGGGAAGGGGGGAAGGAGTCTCAAAGATAGCATACTTTTTAAATTATTATTATTTGAGACCTCTAGAGAGAGACAGAGAGAAAGAGGCAGACAGAATGAGAGAGAGTATGGACATGTCAGGGCCACTTGCCACTGCAAATGAATTCTAAATGCATGTACCACTTTGTGCATCTGGCTTTCCATGGGTACTGGGGAATCAAGCCCAGGCCATGAAACTTGTCAAGCAGGCACCTTTAACCACTGGGCCATTTCTCTAGCCCTTTTATTTTTTGTTGTTTTATTTATTTTTTGTTTTTTTTATTTTTATTTATTTATTTGAGAGAGACAGGCACAGAGAAAGAGGCAGAGAGAGAGAGAGAATGGGCGCATCAGGGCCTCCAGCCACTGCAAACGAACTCCAGACGCGTGCGCCCCCTTGTGCATCTGGCTAACGTGGGTCCTGGGGAATCAAGCCTCAAACCGGGGTCCTTAGGATTCATAGGCAAGCACTTAACCAGTAAGCCATCTCTCCAGCCCTGTTCTTTGTTTTTTTGAGGCAGGATCTCATTCTAGACTAGGCAGACCCAGAATTTACTATGTAGTCTCAGGGTATCCTTGAACTCACAGTGATCCTCCTACTTCTGCTTCCCAAGTGCTAGGATTAAAGGTGTATGCCAACATGCTCAGCCCAAAATGTGTAGTCCAGGCTGGCTTCAAACTTCTGATCCTTCTGCTTCAAACTCTTTAGCATTTTCCTACTGGTGTGTGCCTTCACAACCAGCTTAGAAGGCATCAGTAGATGCACCAGTTATTTTTCTAGTCAATGTGACAAAATATCTGACAAGACACAACTTAAGGAAGCATGGTTTGTTTCAGTTACAGTTTGTAAGGATAGTCCACTAAGGGGAGGAAGGCATGGTAGCATGAACATGAAGCAACTGGCCACATTCACTTCACAGTAAGGAAGTAGAGAGCAATGATTGCTAATAGTCAGCTTTCTTTTTTCACTTTCTTTTTTTTTATTTTTAAATATTTTATTTAGTTATTTATATTTATTTATTAGAGACAGAGAGAGGGAAAGAGATAGAGGGAGAAAGTGAGAATGGGCACACCAGGGCCTCTAGACACTGCAAACCAACTCCAGACGTATGCGCCACCATGTGCATCTGGCTTACATGGGACCTGGAGAATCAAACCTGGATCCTTAGGTTTCACAGGCATGCACCTTAACCTGCTAAGCCATCTTTCCAGTCCTTACTATTATTATTATTTTGGTTTTTTGAGGTAGGGTTTCACTCTAGTCCAGGCTGACCTGGAATTTACTATGTAGTCTCAGGGTGGCCTTGAACTTACAGTGATCCTCCTAACTCTGCCTCCCGGGTGCTGGGATTGAAGGTGTGCACCACCATGCCCAGCTTCTTCTTTTTTATTTTTTTAATGTTTCTATTTATTTATTTGTGAGGAGGAGAGGGGAGAGAGGTGCCAGGGTCTCTTGCTTCAGCAAATAAACTCCAAATGCTAGTTCTACTTTGGACATCTTGCTTTACGTGGGTGCCAGGGAATTGAACTGGGGCCCATAGGCTTTGTAAGCAAGCACCTTTGACCACTGAGCCATCTCTCTAGCCCACATTCCTGCCTGAAATTCACTATGTACCCTCAGGCTGGCCTTGAACTCATAGCAGTCCTCCTACCTCTGCCTCCCAAGTGCTGGGATCAAAGGCGTGTGCCACCACATCCAGCCCACTTCCTTCTTTTTATTTAATCTGGGACCCCAGACCATGAAATGGTAATGGTACCACCCACTGTTAGGGTGGATCTTCTCACCTCAGTTGACCTAATATAAAAACCCCATAGACTTGTCTGCAGAGATTTATCCCCTAGGTAGTTCTAGATATATACAAATTAGCAGTTGGGATCATCTTTCACAATAGGTTTTATTATTTAATTTTAGTAAAGAAAAAAAGAAAGAAAGAGAGAGAGAGAGGGAGGGAGGGAGGGGAGGAAGGAAGGAAGAAAAGAAAGAAAGAAAAGAAAAAAGCTGCGTGTAGTGGCCCATCCCTTTAACCCCAGCACTGTGGAGGCAGAGGTAGGAGGATTGCTGTGAGTTTGAGGCCACCTTGAGACTACATAGTGAATTCCAGGTCAGCCTGGGCTAGAGCAAAACCTACCTCAAAACACCAAAAACGTTTAAAAAAATATTTTTAAATCCACTTCCCTTGTTCTTTTCTTTTTGTTTCTCTTGTTTTTTCAAGGTAGAGTCTCACTCTAGCCCAGGCTGACCTGGACAAACTCTTGGCAATCCTTCTACCTCTGCCTCCCAAGTGCTGAGATTAAAGGCATGTACCACATGCCTGGCTTCCACTTTCCATTTTAAACCATCCTTGAAATCTTTACTACAAAGCAATTATTCCATCATAGCATAGTTTTTGTTTCAATTCAGGACAGGTCATTTGGCGGGAAATGATAGACGCACCTACAGATGAATCCAGTATGAAAGGTTTGGCTGATGCCATTAAATTACTGTATGACACAGGTACCAAAGAGTGGACAGCAGATGATGTTATCAGTCTTGTTGATGAACTATCAGGTAAAAATGTGTATTTACCTATATAGTATATAGAAATATATTTATTTATTTTAATTTTATTTATTTATTTATTTATTTATTTATTGCTTTTCAAGGTAGGGTCTCGCTCTAGCCCAGGCTGACCTAGAATTCACTATGTAATCTCAGGGTAGCCATGAACTCATGGTGATCCTCCTACCTCTGCCTCCCAAGTGCTGGGATTAAAGTCATGTGCCACCACACCCAGCTAGAAATTTATTTTTAAAATACATTTATAAGGGCTAGAAAGATGGTTCAGTAGTTAAGGTGCTTGCCTAGAAATGCTCAGGACCTGAGTTCGCTTCCCCAGGACTCATGTAAATAGATGCACAAGGTGGCACCTGAGTGTGGAGTTTGTTTACAGTGGCTAGAGACCCTGGTGTGCCCATTTCTCTCTCTCTCTCTTACTATCTCTCTCAAATAAATAAAATTTTATTTTACTTTTTAAATTTTTTTTGGCTTTTTGAGGAAGGGTCTCACTCTAGCCCAGGCTGACCTGGAATTCACTATGTAGTCTCAGGGTGGCCTCTTACTCACAGTAGTCCTTCTACCCCTGATTCCCGAGTGCTGGGATTAAAGGCATGTGCCTCCACACCAGCCTTAAATAAAAATTTTTAAAATGCATTTATAGAGCTGGAGAGATGGCTTAGCGGTTAAGGCACTTGCCTGAGAAGCCTAAGGACTCATGTTCGACTCTACAGGTCCCACCTAAGCCAGAGCATAGTGACACTAGTGCACCAGGTTGCACATGTGCACAAGGGGGCACACGTGTTTGGAATTTGATTGCAGTGGCTGGAGGCCCTGGCGTGCCAATTCTTTCTCTCTCTCTTTCTCTCTGTCACTCTCACTATCTCACATAAAAATAAAAGGCCAAGGCTGGCCATGGTGGTGCATGCTTTTAATCTCAGCACTCAGGAGGCAGAGGTAGGAGGATCATCATGAGTTCGAGGCCACTCCAAAACTACATAGTGAATTCCAGGTCAGCCTGAGCTAGAGTGAGACCCTACCTCGAAAAACAAAAAATAAAATAAAATAATAAAAGGCCAGTCTGTTGTGCTTGCCTAAAATAATAATAATAATAATAATAAGGCTGGGTATGGTGGTGCATGCCTTTAGTCCCAGCACTTGGGAGGCAGAGGTAGGTGGATCACCATGAGTTTGAGGCCATCCTGAGACTACATAGTGAATTCCAGGTCAGCCTGGGCTAGAGTGAGACCCTACCTTGAAACATCCCCCCAAAAAAAGATTATAAGCAGGACTTGTGGCATACACCTTTAGTCTCAGCATTAAGGAGGCAAAGGTAGGAGGATCACCATGAGTTCAAGGCCATCCTGAAACTACACAGTGAATTCCAAGTCAGCCTGGGCTAGACAGAGTCTACCTTGAAGAAAAAAATTGTAGCCAGACATGGTGGCACATGCCTTTAATCCTAGCACTTGGGAGGCAGAGGTAGGAGGATCTCTCTGAGTTCGAGGTCACCCTGAAAGTACAATAGTGAATTGCACGTCAGCCTTGGCTAGAGTGAGACCCTACCTCGAAAAAAAAATTGTAAAAATTGTAAAGACAGTTCTACAGGCAATAAGTGGAGTGCCATTAGAAATCACTAACTGCTCTATTTTATCTTATTCTACTTTTTTGTTTGTTTGTTTATTTGTTTTTCAAGATAGGGTCTCACTCTAGCCCAAGTTGTCCTGGAATTCGCTGTATAGCCTCAGGATGACATTGAACTCATGGCAGTCCTCCTACCTCTGCCTCCCCAGTGCTGGGATTAAAGGTATACAACACTACCATGCCTGGCTTATTTTACTTTTGAGGCTGAGCCTTATTCTTACCTGTGCTGGCTTTGAATTCCTACTACAATCTCCCAAATGCTGGGATTAAAGGTCCAAGCCACCACACCTAGCTTATTTTTTTTAATATTTTATTTTTATTTATTTATTTGAGAGAGAGAGAGAAAGAGTCAGAGAGAGAGGGAGAGAGAATGGGCACACTAGGGCCTCCAGCTGCTGCAAATGAACTCTAGATGCACATGCCACTTTGTGCATCTGGCTCACGTGGGTCCTGGGGAATTGAACCTGGGTTCTTAGGCTTTGCAGGCAAGTGCCTTAACCACTAAGCAATCTCTCCAGCCCCCTACTTATTTTTAATATTTTTATTTCATTAACTGCTTCAAAACAGTTTAAGTTTGGCATTATGTTTTGTTGTTGTTGTTGTTTTGGTTTTTTCGAGGTAGGGTCTCACTCTAGCCCAGGCTGACCTGGAATTCACTATGGAGTCTCAGGGTGGCCTTGAACTCACGGTGATCCTCCTACCTCTGCCTCCCGAGTGCTGGGATTAAAGGTGTGCGCCACCACGCCCTGGCTGGCATTATGTTTAAAGAGAATGCATATAATGAACTTTCTTTCTATTCCCAAATTTATAAGTATGTATTTATTAATTTTACTCAAGAACTCCATAGTTTAATTAGCTCATTTCCATTTTGGAAGTGCTCACAAGTACCATTCTAGGTCATAGGGAAAGAAAGCCCTCTCCTGCTATCACAAGAGAGGTAGAACAGGGCTGGAGAGATGGCTAGTGGTTAAGGTGTTTGCCTGCAAACCCAAAGGACCCAGGTTCAATTCCCCAGGACCCACATAAGCCAGATACACAAGCATCTGGAGTTTGTTTACAGTGGCTGGAGGCCCTGGCATACCCATTCTCTCTTCCCCCCCCTCCCTGCTTATTTTGCTCTCTCTGTCTCTCACATAAATAAAATAAATTTAAAAGAGAGAGGTAAAACAATTTAGATTCTCAAGTTTACAAGGGTTTTTTTTTTCCTGGTATCACTTTGCCTGCTATATATGTATAGAGAATTGCTTTAACTGTATTATTAGTGCAGTTGTAAAAGCTACCATAACATGACAATAATCTTTGTCTCTAGTTGAATGCTGTAACTGAAATACTGAAATAGCTGGGCATGGTGGCACATATACTTCGGAGGCAGAGGTAGAAGGGTTGTTATGAATTTGAGGCCAGTCTGGATTAGAGTGAGACTCTGTCTCGAAAAAAAAAAAAAAAAAGATGATGCATTTATTTTCTGTGAATGCTTCTCTCAGAATTATATTCCCAACAAAGCCATATAATATTGAATGCATTTAGAGATGTTTGCTATAGCTATTGTATAATTTCTCATCATGTAACTGTTCTTCCTCTAATCAAAGTGGTTCCCCGGGAGTGGCTTTTAGAGAATAACGCACGCCTTCTAATCCAAAGTGGAAACAACATCTGTTTCACTTTCATGGCTAGTAAGGCTGTGAATGGACGGGCAATCGAACTGGCAAGGCTCATAGTGTTTTTGGCTTTGGTAAGTAAAAAATAAAACTTTCCCTAGCAAGTTTTTGTTTTGTTTTGTTTTTCAAGGTAGGGTTTCGCTGTAGCCCAGGCTGACTGAATTCACTATGTAGTCTCAGTGTGGCCTTGAACTCAAGGGATCCTCCTACCACTGCCTCCCAAATGCTGGGATTAAAGGCATGCGCCACCACGCCTAGTCCTAGCAAGTTGTTTAACATTATACTTTGACCTACTAAAGGAACTGAGTTTGTGAACTCAGAAGTAAAGTGATTGCCCAGAATTTTTACAAAGCCCTAGATTTCACCCCTAGTGCCATATAAGGGGGAAATAAAAGACCGAGGGCTGGAGAGATGGCTTAGTAGTCAAGGCACTTGCCTACAAAGGCCAAGGGTTCAAGTTCGACTCCCCAGTACCCACATAAAGCCAGATGCACAAAGTGGTGCATGCATCTGGAGTTGGTTTCTGGTGGCTAGAGAACCTCATGCTCATATTAAATAATTAAACATTTGTTGTTTATTAAAGGCATGGTGGTGCACACCTTTAATCCCAGCTCTTGGGTGGCAGAAGTAAGAGGATTGCTGTGAGTTTGAGGCCAGTTTGGGACTACAAAATGAGTTCCAGGTCAGCTTGGGCTAGAGTGAGACCCTATGTCGAAAAAAAAAAAAAATCTTTTTAAAAAGACTTGGGGGCTGGAGAGATTGCTTAGCAGTTAAGGTGCTTGCCTATGAAGCCTAAGGACCCAGGTTTGACTCTCCAGGTCCCACATAAGCCAGATGCACATGGTGGAGCATGCATATGGAGTTTGTTTGCCATGGCTAGAGGCCTTGGCATGTCCATTCTCGCTCTCTCTCATAAATAAAAATAAATCAGAAAAAAAATTAATTTGTAAAAGAAAAAAAGCCAAGCATGGCAGTACGCTCCTTTAATCCCAGTGCTCGGGAGGCAGAGGTAGGAGGATCACTGTGAGTTCGAGGCCACCCTGAGAATACAGAGAGTGAATTCCAGGTCAGCCTGGGCTAGAGTGAGACCCTACCTCGAAAAACCAAAAAATAAATAAATAAATAAATAAAAATAAAAAGACAAGACTTGAACAGACTTACCAGCCAGGCATGGTGGCACACACACCTTTAACCCCAGCACTTGGAAGGCAGAAGTAGGAGTATTGCTGTGAGAGTTCAGGGCCACCCTGAGACTACATAGTAAATTCCCAGTCAGCCTGGGCTAGAGACCCTACATTGAAGGAAAAAAAAAAAAAAAAAAAAAAAAAGACTTACCAGGGAACTTCTTGAAAGAACTGAAATTTACACCATACGTTAGTGAAAGAATGAGTATTGGGCTGGGGAGATGGCTCAGTTTGTAATGTGCTTGTTGCACAAGCATGAGGACCTAAGTTTGTGTCCCTAGCACCCATGTAACAGCTGGGTATAACAGCACATACCTGTAATCCCAGCACTAGGGAGGCAGACACAGGGGTTACTTGCTGACTAGCTAGTCTAGCCAAACTGATGAACTCTGGGTTCAGTGAGAGACTCTGTCTCAAAAACTAATGGACTGGGGAGAGAGCTCAGTTAGTAAAGTTCCTTTTTTATTTTTATTATTATTATTTTTTTTTTGAGGTAGGGTCTCACTATAGCCCAGGCTGACCTGGAATTCACTAAGTAGTCTCAGGGTGGCCTTGAACTCAGGGCGATCCTTCTACTTCCGCCTCCCGAGTGCTGGGATTAAAGGTGTGCGCCACCATGCACGGTGTAAAGTTCCTTTTTAATTTTTTTTTTTTTTACTTTACTGTGTTCTGTAAATTTGAGAATTAAACACACAACCACAGAAGCTTTGCAGTACTGAGCAGTTTTACAGCAAACACTGATCCTCGCGCAGTCATCTCTACTATGAACGCAGTTAATTCTGTCCTTGCGGCCTATCTGGTCAGCATGAGGACACGTCAGAGCACAGCAGGGCATCCCTGGGGAACCACAGCAGCAATACTTGGTGAATGGTTGTGTATAGAACTGACTTGAAGGCTCACACTGGAATAGTCCTATAGACCAGGCACACACACTGACAGATGGAGAATGTCACTTCTATTGACAAAATAATGTGTTACTTATGTTTCAAGTTTAAAACTCTAAAACAATACAAGGTGCTCTAACTCTAGATACCATAACCTATTGGAGTAGTTGCCTGAGAGTCGATAACATTGAGGACCATTCACAGGCTTTATGAAGTCAACTTCAAATGTAAAAGCACTTAGTTTACCAAAATCTAGTTACATTGGTGACATGTTACAGTAAAACATATCTTTTGAGAAAAACTTACAAAGATTCCATTATGGACTTACAATAAATTCAGAATTTGTTGCTCTTAAAAGAAAAAAAAAATACTTTCAGATCTTCCAACATACTTTAGATGTAAATTTTGTGAATCTACTTCTTTAGATAATTCAAAACTCTCAACAAAATATCATTTTGAAGTATTTCTAAGGCCTAAAGAAACAGGTCAGTGTATCTGTGAAGCTGCTACCTAATACAGAACAGTATTTGTCTCCACTAAGAACACCCATTCCATTCTAAAGCTATATTCCAGTAAAACTCATGACGATCCTACTACCTCTGCCTCCCAAGAGCTGGGAATAAAGGTGATTACTTGTTTCTGAGATTACAGGTGCATGCTGACACTCCCAGCATCTTACATGGGTCCTGAGGATCAAACTTGGGTCCTCGTGCTTGTAAGAGAAGCACTTTGCCAGCTGAGCTATCCCCCTAGCACTCTTGAAGGACATTCTGTAAGGTTGAACTCAGCCTCTAATAGAGAGTTGCTGTAAAGGATTAGGAAGGGAGAGACATGATTAGTTAGTTCTGTGTTTTGGGAAGGTCACTTTGGTAGCATTGTAGCAAAGAATATTGAAAGTGACTAGGGATGAAGAATCTTTCTTTAGAAAGTTTTCTCTGATTAACTTTTTTGTTGTTGTTGTTTGTTTTTGTTTTTCAAATCAAACCTGGGTCCTTTGGCTTTGCAGGCAAGCGCCTTAACCACTAATCCATTTCTCCAATTTTTTAAATTTATTTACTTTTTAAAATTTATTTATTTGAGAGCAACAGACAGAGATAAGGAGGCAGAGAGAGAAAGAGAGAGAGAGAGAGAATGGGCACGCCATGGCCTCCAGCCACTACAAACAAACTCCAGATGCATGTGCCCCCTTGTGCATCTGGCTAATGTGGGTCCTGGGGAATCGAGCCTTGAACCAGGGTCCTTAGGCTTCACAGGCAAGTGCTTGACCGCTAAGCCACCTCTCCAGCCCCATTTCTCCAATTTTTAATTTTTATTTATTTATTTGACAGAGAAAAAGACAGAGAGAGAGAATGGGCGTGCCAGGGCCTCCAGCCACTGCAAATGAACTCCAGACACATGTGCCACCTTGTGCATCTGGCTTATGTGGGTCTTCGGGAATCAAACCTGGGTCCTTTGGCTTTGCAGGCAAATGCCTTAACCGCTAAGCCATCCCTCAAGCCCAGTTTCTTTTTTATAATCTAACACCTTTTCTTTTAAAATGTTAACTCTGTTTTATTTATTTATTTTAATTTTTGTTTATTTTTATTTAATATTTTAGAACGACAGACAGACAGAGAGAGAAAGAGGCAGAGAGAGAGAATGGGCACGCCATGGCCTCCAGCCACTGCAAACGAACTCCAGATGCATGCGCCACCTTGTACATCTGGTTTATGTGGGTCTTGGGGAATCAAGCCTTGAACTGGGATCCTTAGGCTTCATAGGCAAGCGCTTAACTGCTAAGCCATCTCTCCAGCCCCTATTTTTTATTTTTATTTTTATTTTTGAGAGTGACAGATACAGAGAGAAAGAGTCAGATACAGAGAGAATGGGCGCACTAGGGCCTCCAGCCACTGCAAATGAACTCCAGATGCATGTGCCACCTTGTGCGTCTGGCTTACCTGGGCCCTGGGGAATTGAGCCTCAAACCAGGGTCCTTAGGCATCACAGGCAAGCGCTTAACCACTAAGCCATCTCTCTAGCCCCACATTTTTTTTTTAATGTGTAACCCAGGCTGGCCTAAAACTCCTGAAGCTCCTGCCTCAGCCTCCTCAGCAATATCCTACTGGTGTGAGCCACCACAACCAGCTCTGATTAACATTTCAACTTTGATCATTAATGGTCTCTAAATTGCCCTGTATTTGTCTTTGTTTTTTTTTTTAAATACTTAGCTGGGTATGGTGGTGCATACCTTTAGTCCCAGCACTCGGGAGGCAGAAGTAGGAGGATTGCCCTGAGTTCAAGGCCACTCTGAGACTACAGAGTGAATTCCAGGTCAGCCTGGGCTAGAGTGGAACCCTACCTCACAAAAAAAAAAAAAAAAAAAAAAAAAAAAAAAAAAAAACTTGTCTCTTTATCTCTCTCAAATAAATAAATAAATAAAAATAGAGAGATAGGCTGGGCATGGTGGCACACAACTTTAACCCTAGCACTTGGGAGGCAGAGGTAGAAGTATTGCTGTGAGTTCAAGGCTGCTGTGAGACAACACAGTGAGTTCCAGGTCAGCTGGGGCTAGAGCGAGACCCTACCTCAAAAAAAAAAAACAGGTCGGACTTCCAGTTAAGATGGCGGCATAGGAACCACGCCAACGCAGCCTAGGGGAGAAAAAAACCCAGCAAAACACACTCTTCTACTAAAAAGTGAGGTGTATAAGAAATTACCAATGGCAGCAGAGAAGTAGGAGAGATTCAGAGCATCCAGAGCCCACACAGGCAGGCAGAAGTGGCTCCAGCAGTGGTGGCACCAGGTCCGCGAGGCCACAGCTGCAAGGCTCAGCTTGAGCTGCAGGAAAAGCCAAGTGAGGGGATTTTCCACTCACACCGGAGCTCCTCGCAACCTCAAGAAATGTGAAGGGAGAATGGCAGTGAACAACGGACGAGCAGATCACGAGGTAGAGGATCACATGGACCAGCAGGAGAACTAAACCCACCATCCACAGCCTCCCCTCCCCTACCACCAGTGCAAGTGCCAGCAAGCACCAGAGACCAGCAGAAGGGAGCTCACAGCACCCAGCACCGGTGACCAGAGCAGTGAGCCAATGACCCAGCCAGCCTACTTGAACCCACAATGCACCAAAGAGGGACCCAAGCAGGAGCGCAGCATAACTGAGACCAAAATCATCCCAAAAGGTAACTGGGATTACATCAGGTCAGTACCCACCAAATAAACCTGGTATATAGGCCTGAACTGGAAGTGCTAATTGCACCTTCCATATCAGAATAAATTATAGGTTAAATCTGATAGATAGTCAGATTTTCCATTGTTAAATAAGCTATATTTTGGGCTTGTTATTTGCTGCTTCTTGATTTATAGTGATTTTGCTTCCTCTTCTGTTGTACGTTACGGAAGGGTCTCACAAGCTGACTTGGAACCCTCAACAGACCAGAAATCTTAACCTCCTTGTTGACAGGAATTAAGGGTGTGGGGCACCACACACCCTAAGGGACAGTGATATTGTTAGAGGATCTGGTTGTCATAATATCTACTCTTGCATAAATACTCCGTGCTGTTTTTCATTGAAAGTGTACATTGTTTAGTTAAATTTTAGAAGCTGCCTGTATTTTGTTCCACTCAGCCTACTTGAATACTCTCATTGCAGGCAAACCCAACACCTAGGGTCACTTCTGTAGATACTCTGAGAGTCTTGAGAGCCACACCTAACACCTTAAGCTCCTACCGTAAAGATATATAACATCAGACTAGAAAATCCAAGCATTAAATTAATCCAAGATGCAAAATATGTACATTATAACACAAGAAAACCCAAAAATCCCACCAAAAAGTATTAATGCATCAAAAATGACCTCCAGTGAGAATGAGTTAGAGGAAATGCCTGAGAAAGATTTCAAAAGAATGATTATAAATATGCTCAAAGAAGTCAAAGAGGAAGTCAAAGGAATGAAAGAGGAAATTAAAGGAATCAAAGAAGACACAGGACACCAATTTAATGAAATAAAGAGGTCAATACTAGACATAAATAAGGAAATAGAAATAATAAAGAAAAACCAGTCAGAATTACCAGCAATGAAGAACACAGTTAATGAAACAAAAAACTCTGTAGAAAATCTCACCAGTAGAATGGATGAAGGAAAGGACAGAATATCTAAACTAGAAGACCAGGTGGAAGATACAATACAGTCCAACAAAGAGAAAGACAAACTAATAGGAAAGTATGAATGGGAATTTCAAGATATTTGGGACACTATGAAAAGATCAAACATAAGAATTCAGGGTATAGTAGAAGGAGAAGAACTTCACTCCTGTAGGCATTTTCAACAAAATCATAGAAGAAAATTTCCCCCAAATTGGGAAAGAGGTGCCAATGCAGATACAGGAATCCTTTAGAACACCAAACAGACAAAACCTGGAAAGAACCTCTCCTCGCCATATTATAATTAAACTACCAAACATACAAACCAAAGAAAAAATATTGAAAGCAGTTAGAGAGAAAAATCAAGTTACCTACAAAGGCAAGCCCATCAGTATCACAGCAGATTACTCATCACAAACCTTAAAAGCCAGAAGGGCTTGGAGTGATGTATTCCAACTTCTGAAAGATAACAACTGTCAACCAAGATTACTTTATCCTGCAAAGCTATCCATTCAAATAGATGGAGAAATAAGGACATTCCACAACAAAACCAGCTCTACCAAAAAAAAAGAAAGAGACAGAGAGATAATGGGCACACCAGGGCCTCTAGCCATTGCAAATGAACTCTAGATGCATGTACCACCATGTGCATCTGTCTTACATGGGTACTGGGAAATGGAACTTGGGTCTGTAGGCTTTGCAAGCAAGCACCTTAACCGCTACACCATCTCTCCAACCCCCATTTGTCTTCTTTTTAACTTCATTTACTTTTTTTGAGACAGGGTCACATGTATCTCAGGTTGGCCTAGAACACACTATGCAGACAATAATGACCTTGAATTTCGTATCACCCCAAGTGCTGGCATTATAGGCATGTACTACCATGCTTGGTTTTATTCAATTATCATTATATATTCCTTGTATGTCACTGTATGTGTGGTACAGAAATGTCTCCCAAAGAGATAGCAAGCTCTTTGAAATCCAAAACTGTCATTTAAAAAAATTTTGGGGGGGTTTCAAAGTAGGGTCTCGCTCTAGCCCAGGCTGACCTGGAATTGACTATATAGTCTCAGGGTGGCCTTGAACTCATGGCGATACTCCTACCTCTGCCTCCTGAGTGCTGGGATTAAAGGAGTGCACCACCATGCCCGGGTTTTTTTCTTTTCCTTTTTTTGTTTTTTTCAAGGAGGGCACATTAGCCCAGGCTGACCTGGAATTCATTATGTAGTCTCAGGGTGGCCTTGGACTCATGGTGATCCTCCTTCCTCTGCCTCCCAAGTGTTGGTATTAAGGGTGTGTGCCACCACACCTGGCAAACTAGGCTTTTATTTAATACATTTTTCCAGGCAGGGAAGATGGCTTAGCTGTTAAAGGCACTTGCTTACAAAGCCTACAGGCCTGGGTTCCCCAATACCCATGTAAAGCCAGATGTACAAAGTGGTTACATGTGTCTGGAGTTTATTTATAGGGGGCAAGAGGCCCTAGTGCACTCATATTCACTCTCTCCCTGCAAATAAATAAAAATATTTTAAGCCAAGCAAGACCCTACCTCAAAAAGAAGAAGACTGGAGAGATGTTTTAGCAATTAAGGCACTTGCCTGCAAAGCAAAAAAAAAAAAAAACCAAAAAGTTCTCCACCAAAATTGTACCCTTTTTATTTTGTTTGTTTGTTTTTGTTTTTCAAGGTAGGGTTTTACTCTAGTCCAGGCTGACCTGGAATTCACTCTGTAGTCTCAGAGTGGCCTCGAACTCATAGCGATCCTTCTACCTCTGCTTCCCAAGTGCTGGGATTAAAGGCATGCACCACCACACGTGGCTTTAAAATTGTACCTTTTGGGCTGGAGAGATGGCTTAGCAGTTAAGTGCTTGCCTGTGAAGTCTAAGGACCCCGGTTCGAGGCTCAATTCCCCAGGACCCACGTTAGCCAGATGCACAAGGGGACACACGCGTCTGGAGTTCGTTTGCAGTGGCTGGAGGCCCTGGTGTGCCCATTCTCTCTCTCTCTCTCTCTCTCTCTCTGCCTCCTTCTCCCTGTCGCTCTCAAATAAATAAATAAACAAACAAAAAAATTTAAAATTGTACCTTTTGAAAGTAAAGGAATATTAGATACAAGAACATTAATAGACTCAATGGGGTGCCATAAGTAATAAGTTATATTATAAGCCATCATTGTTAATACCATTTTCAAACTCTACAGCTTTTTTCACATAAAGATTTACAATAACACTTTGTATGTATGTATGTATGTAATATCAGGTGTGTGAGAAAGAACTATACTGCATGGATTGGACTGTTAAAATGATGCAAAAAGTCTGTAAAGTCTTTAGCACTGCAGTGGAAAGAAATAACTTCCTGGAGAGTGTAGCAAATGCATTCACCTGTGTTACAATGGAAATGCTGCAGCCGGTTATATATGGTAAGTAGGAATGCAGACAAGGAACAGGTTTCAGTAAAAGAGCCTTCTGGCCAGCCTGGTATTGCATACCCCAGGCAGATGTGGGAGGATCACTGTGTGTTCAAGGCCACCCTGAGACTACCGTAGTGAATTCCAGGTCAGCCTGGGCTAGAGCGAAACCCCACCTCGGGGGGGAAAAAAAAAAAAAAGGAAGGAAGGGAGCGAGGGAGGAAGCCAGGTGTGGTTGTACATAACCTTTAATCCCAGCACTTGGAAAGTTGAGGTAGGAGGATCACTTTGAGTTTTGAGGCCAGTTTGGGGCTACAGAGTGATTTCCAGGTCAGTCTGAGCTAGAGTGAGTCCCTACCTCGAAAAATAAAACAATACTTTTTTTAATTTACTCACTTACCAACTATCATAGTTCCCATAGTAATAGCTTATATGTATGGGTTTCAACAATATTAGCTCAATTTTATTAGGTAGCCAGCATGATAATCAGACCTATTTTACTGTTGAGAAAAATAATGCTCAGCGAAATTACCTGAATTGCTCAAGGCCATAAAGTTAGAAGTATCCTAAAGCATATATACCAGCACCACTGTGAAGTCTCAGGGTAGCCTCCAGTTTACGGTGTTCCTCCTACCTCTGCCTCCCACGGGCTGGGATTAAAGGCATTCACCACCACGCCCAGCTCTTTTCTTGTGATTTCTAATCCAGTGTTCTCATTGCATGGTTTCTGTGGTTAATGTCTAAAGGTTATGAAGAAAAAGTTTTCTATTTAAATGTTATTGGGAACACTTGGAACAACTTGTTTCTAACCCACGTATTAATTTTTTTTAATTTTTCTTTTCCCTGCTGTTCCTATGTATGGCATATAGGAGATCATAACGAAGATGACAATATATTTCTGAATTTGTTCCATCTTCTACATGCTCAAGCTAACTTCCATAAGGAGGTGCTGTATTTGACCATGAGTACTCTGTCTTCCTGAATACATAGTAAGTTTAACATTTTAGAGAATATATTACTGAACCTAGAAAGGGGTGCTACTTTTTTCTTTTCTTTTCTTTTTTTTTTTTTTTGGTTTTTCGAGGTAGGGTCTCATTCTAGTTCAGGCTGACCTGGAATTCACTATGTCATCTCAGGGTGGCCTCAAACTCACGGCAATCCTCCTACCTCCACCTCCCAAGTGCTTTGATTAAAGGCGTGCGCCACCATGCCCAGCCTGGGTGCTACTTTTTTCCATTCAGAGGCAGCCATCTACTAGGCTTTTGGTTATCTAAACAAATGAAAATTCCAAATTTGCATAGGATTTTAGCAGCAACCGCTTTCACTATTATTAATATAAAAATAGCAGGCAAACCCAAGAATATGCTGCAACATTTTTTGGAAAACAAGCTCTGCCTCTCTAGGTTTAAATCTAGCACCAAACTAAAACAATGCTAACCATCCAGGAATCTAGGGCCAGCCCTACCTGGTTGTGTGGATCCTTGAAGCAAGAGATAGTTCGGCTTCATAGTAGAGCAGGTCCAGCGTCACTGAACAGAACTGAGGCTGTGCAGATACAGCCCAGAATGTTGTACAAAAATTTGCAATACAGTGTTTTGGAATGCACAAACTATAAATCACATTTTACCACCTTCTTGCCATATGACTACAAAGTATAATTTCATTCATATTTTGTATGAACTAACAAAGAAAAACAAAAGAAATATGTGGATTTATATTTGTATAGCTATATAATTACACACACACATGCATATATTTCCTTGAAGACAATCATATAGAGGGTCTATAAATAGAAGAAATTATAGATATTTTGTTAGTATAATCAAATCATATACACTTTCCTGGGGATTTGGAGTAAAATGTTACAAATAAGAAAAAAATATAATGAAAAAAAGTAACTCTTCTGCTGCCAGAACAATCCACCATTTCCCCTTCTTTTCTTTTCTTTGTTGTTGTTTTGTTTTGTTTTTCAAGGTAGGGTCTCACTCTGGCCCAGGCTGACCTGGAATTCACTGTGTAGTCTCAGGGTGGCCTCAAACTCACAGATCCTCCTACCTCTGCCTCCTGAGTGCTGGGATCAAAGGCGTGCGCCACCATGCCAGCTAATTCCCCTTCTTAACATTCCTCCCTATCTCAGTCCCTGGGGTGTGATGGAGAAACTGGAAGCATGGATGTTTAGAGGGGCCCATGAAAGTGTGTAGGTTTTCTCACTCAACTTAGTGGATTCCAAGAAACTTTAGGTCTTTCCCCAGTACCCATCTACCTTCTACCTTCACCCTCCACTTTTACTTTGAAAGTAGACATAATACCCAGACTTCCTGGATCTCTCATTTTCTTTTTGTGCCCACCTCCAACCACAGTCAGACTCTGGGCCTTGCACATGCTAGGCAAGCACTGCATCACTGAGCTGTATCCCCAAGTGACACCCACCTTCCCACGGGACTTCTCAGAGGTTGCCTTCTTCCTTCACCACTGGAACTGAGGGAGGCACACTAGGGGATACGGAAATGACAAGAAGATGAGAAGTATTAAGTTGTAGAAAATTCTCAAATTTTGACAAAGAGGCTCAATGAAAGATTTGATAGGACTGAGTAATAGTGAAAATTGAGAAGAAAATAAAAATTAGGATAATGAGATTTTACTATACTTCAGTAGGAAAAGCTCCTTCACTCTGGGAGGATCAAAATTTATTTTTCTTCTTTTCATTATCCAACTATAATTCTACTAGAGGGAGGACTTTTTCTTTTTTTCTGAAGTGGGGTCTTGCTCTAGCTCAGGCTAACTTGGAATTCACTATGTAGTCTCAGGGTGGCCTTGAACTCAAAGCAATCCTCCTACTTCTGCCTCCCACATGCTAGGATTAAAGGCATGTGCCACTATGCCTGACCCAAGGATTTTTTTCTTTAACATTAATCATTTGCAGGTATAAGGGGGGAAATTCTTGCTTTTATCCTGGTTTAATTTTCTTCTGCTCAGTTTAATAATCCACAAATATATGTATATGTGTGTGTGTGTGTATGTGTACATATATGTAGATAGATAGATAGATGGAGAGGGAGGGAGAGAGAGAGAGAGAATGGGCATGTAGCCTAGTGGTAGAGGCAAATATCAGAGTACAAAGTAACACCTTAATAGCCTTTCACTTTTCCCCATCTCTGATTTTCCCATAACCATGTGGAAAGCCCAATAAATTTACTTGTCAAAACATTGGTGATTTTAGGGCTGGAGAGATGGCTTAGCAGTTAAGTGCTTGCCTGTGAACCCTAAGGACCCCGGTTCGAGTCTTGATTCCCCAGGACCCACGTAACCCAGATGCACAAGGGGGCGCACGCATCTGGAGTTCATTTGCAGTGGCTGGAGGCCCTGGCACGCCCATTCTCTATCTATCTGCCTCTTTCTCTCTCTGTCGCTCTCAAACAAATAAAAATAAACAACAACAAAAAAAAACATTGGTGATTTTAGTTGAGATTTCAGAGGAAAGGGAAAAATAAATTTCAGTGTTTAAAGGTTAATATAAATAATTAAATAGCTTTAGAATTTTGCTAAATTAATTTTAAATTTCATATTTTCTTTCCTTTTGTTTTGTTTGAGCAGCTTCACTGTAGCACAGGCTCACCTAGAACTTACTCTGTAGCTCAGGCTGGCCTTGAACTCATAGCAATCCTCTTACCTCAGCCTCCTGAGTGGTGAAATTATAGGTGTGAGTCGTGACACCTAGCTCCTAAATTTCATTTATTTTTGTTTTATTATTTTACTTTCTGGGTTTTTTTTTTGTTGTTGTTTGTTTGTTTTTTGTTTTTTTGTTATTTGAAAGTGACAGAGAGAAAGAGGCAGAGAGAGAGAATGGGCGCGCCAGGGCCGCCAGCCACTGCAAACGAACTCCAGACACATGTGCCCGCTTGTGCATCTGGCTAACGTGGGTCCTGGGGAATCGAGCCTCGAACCGGGGTCCTTAGACTTCACAGGCAAGCGCTTAACCGCTAACCCATCTCTCCAGCCCATTTCTGTTTTGTTTTTTGAAGCAGAGTCTTGCCCAGGCTGACCTGGAACTTACTCTATAAACCAAGTTGGCCTTGAACTCACAGGGAGCCTCCTACCTTAGCCTCCCAAGTGCTAGAATTATAGGTATGAGCTACCATATCCAGATCTCAAATTTCATTTTCTAAGAGAAAACTTTTTCTTTCTTTTTTAGAAAGCTTTTTCTTGAATTCTGGAATTATCCAAGTCTCCACAACAATTATTATTACTGCTTTTGTGTTTTTCCAGGTAGGGTCTCACTCTAGCCAAGGATGACCTAGAACTCACTCTTTAGTCCCAGGCTAGCCTTGAACTCAGAGCAATCCTCCTACCTTTGCTCCCAGTGCTGTGATTAAAGGCATTGGCCACCATACCCAACGAAATGCACATTACTTTGTTACACTTGATTATTGTGAGACTATTATTTTCTCCGCTTCCCCAGAAATTTGGAACACGAAAATTTTGATTTATCATCTGACTACATTAGATAAATGGTATCATTTTTTTATTAATAACTTCCATGGTTGTAAACAATATCCCATGGTAATGCCCTCCCTTCCCCCACTCCCCTTTAAAACTCCATTCTCCATCATATCCCCTCCTCCTCTCAATCAATCTCTCTTTTATTTTGATGTCATGATGTTTTCCTCCTATTATGATGGTCTTATGTAGGTAGTGTCAGGCACTGTGAGGTTATGGATAGCCAGGCCATTTTGTGTCTGGCAGGAGCACGTTGTAAGGAGTCCTCCCTTCCTTTGGCTCTTACATTCTTTCCACCACCTCCTCCACAATAGACCCTGAGCCTTGGAAGGTGTGATAGAGATATTGCAGTACTGAACACTCCTGTCACTTCTTTCCAGCATCATGATGCCTTCTAGATCATCCCAAGGTCACTGCCATCTGAAAAGAGAAGGTTCTCTACCAAAAGTGAGATTAGAATTAATATATGGGTATGAATATTAAGAGAAATGCTTACTGGGCAGTTTGATGATCATAGTATGTACATTTAACCAGATAGCATCAGACATTACATCCCTAGGGCTCATGACCACCCCTGTTTTAAATTTTCAGTATCAGGGATGTATCCCCTCCCATGGAGCAAGGCCTGCAATCCAATTAGAGGGCAGTTAGTTGGTTTCCACCATGACAGACATGCCACTATTGCATCCGTTGGCTCATTTGGCCTGGTTGGCCAAATTTAAGACTTGCAGTGTCCACTGTTAAGTTATCTTCACTGGTGATTTCTCTCTCTCCCATTAAATGATACCATTCTGACATCTCTTAAAAGTAAGCTGACAAACCAAAAAAAAAAGAAAAGAAAAAGAAAAAGAAGAAAAGAAATAGTGCTGGCTATGGTGGCGCACGCCTTTAATCCCAGCACTTGGGAGGGAGAGGTAGGAGGATCACTATGAGTTTGAGGCCACCCTGAGACTACATAGTGAATTCTAGGTCAGCCTGAGCTAGAGTGAAACCCTACCTTGAAAAAAAAAAAAAGTAAGCTGACAAATTCATTTACTAATTAATAGATATTTTGTGACCAAATCTTCAGTTTCCACAACTCTGTGATCTAATTTTTTTCTGAATAGGTTTGTCATCAGGAATAAAGTATATCAAAATTTAAAGTAGGAAGTTAACTTGCAAAGCCTTTATTATTATCATTGCACGATGGTTTAAGTAATGATACGAGCAGTCATTCTACCATACAGGAAAAAGGATCCTTTGCAAAATGAGTAACCTACAACCTTAGGAAACCAGCAACCTAACTCCAGAGCAGTCACAAAATCAGCTCATATAATCACTACTAACCAGTCAGATCATTTGGCCTGTGCCTTTTCCTAAATCAAAAGATTGACCTAGCCAGGCATGGTGGTGCACACCTTTAATCTCAGCATTAGGGAAGCAGAGGTAGGAGAATTGCTGTGAGTTTGAGGCCACCCTGAGACTACATAGTGAATTCCAAGTTAGCCTGGGCTAGAGCAAGACCCTACTTTGAAAAAGGAAATAAAACAAAACAAACAAATAAACAACAATAACAACAAAAGATTGACCTAAAGGATCATTAGAAGATCCAGGTACCCAGACTGTTTTACATTTTATAGTGACATCATTGGCCACCTTTGGTTTTTACTAGAAGGCAAACTCAACAACACATCAATATATTTCTCTTTCTTTACACACACTCACTATACTATAATAGTATTAACAAATTAATATTGCTACTTTTCTTAGAAACTGAAGTCTATATTTGTGAAGAATGCTGTATACCTTGTGAAACCACATAGGACATCTGTCTTTAACAGACCCTCATCTTTATCCTACTCATGGTGTGGGGGGCAAGTTGCTGTCAAGTTTCAGGCAGCTTAGCATTCTTACCAGGGTGCTTTCCACAGCATGAGCAGCAACTGCTTCCTCAGTGTGTGCTCCCAGTCCTTTGTTAATAACCAAGATGGTTTTGCCAGCATAAATTATTCACCTTTGAAGATTAGAGCAAGTAGGAAGTATCCAGTGAAAGATGGGGCTGGAGAGATGGCTTAGCAGTTAAGTGCTTGCCTGTGAAGCCTAAGGACCCCAGTTCAAGGCTCGATTCCCCAGGACCCACGTAAACCAGATGCACAAGGTGGCGCATGCATCTGGAGTTTGTTTGCAGTGGCTGGAGGCCCTGGCACACCCATTCTCTCTCTCTCTCTCTGCCTCTTTCTCTTTCTTTCTCTCTCTCTCTCTCTCTCTCTGTCTGTAGCTCTCAAATAAATAAATAAAAATAAACAAAAAAATTTAAAAAAGAAAGATGCAACTAGCAGACCCATTTTATGTTAATAGGAAATAAACACTACTCTCTGTGATTATAACTCAACCTCTTTATATAAATAGTACTCTTATTATTTGATTGCATATTTGTATGTAAACCTGTGACAGCCTCTTTTGTTACTGAAAACATTACTAGCAATATGATTAGCTATATGCATTATTTCACAAATATTGTATTTATGATAAGTGATTTTGATACCTAAATATTTAATATATGCTAAATTTTATGTAATTATTGTTTATTCATATTAATAAAATTCCATTGTGTTCAGAGTTTGTCATTGTTCAAGTCATTGAGCATTGAGCTTCTTTTTTTTTGGTTTTTTGAAGTAGGGTTTCACTCTAGCTCAGGCTGACCTGGATTCACTATGTAGTCTCAGGGTGGCTTTGAACTCATGGTGATCCTCCTACCTCTGCCTCCCAAGTGCTGGGATCAAAGGTGTGTGCTACCATGCCCAGCATCATTGAGTTTCTTAATGGGGGGTTACTTATTTTTATTTAAGCTGTTTATTATAGCTCTACAGGGATCAAAAAGAAATGAGTTGTTGGGGAAAAAAAAAATCGAGTTGTCAGACTGGGGATGTAGTTCAGCCCTAGAGTGCTTGCCAGCACTCAGGAGGCAGAGGTAGGAGGATGGCCATGAGTTCAAGGCCACCCTAAGGCTACATAGTGAATTCCTAGAGCCAGGTTCGAGTCTTCAGGACCCACGTAAGCCAGATAGGTAAGGTGGTACATTCATCTGGAGTTTGCAGCAGCTGAAGGCCCTGGCACACCCATTCTCTTTCTCTCTACCTGCTTCTCTCTCTCTCTCTCTCTCTCTCTCTCTCTCTCTCTCTCAAATAAATAAATATGATTCAAACAATATATTTTTTTAATTTTTTGTTTATTTTTTATTTATTTATTTGAGAGTGACAGACAGAGAGAGAAAGAGGCAGATAGAGAGAGAGAGAATGGGCACTCCAGGGCCTCCAGCCACTGCAAACAAACTCCAGATGCATGTGCCACTTTGTGCATCTGACTTACATGGGTGCTGGGGAATGGAGCCTTGAAGTGGGGTCCTTAGGCTTCACAAGCAAGCACTTAACCACTAAGCCAACTCTCCAGCCCAGTATTTTTAATTTATTTATTTGAGAAAGAAAGAGGCAAATAGAACGAGAGAATGAATGCACCAAGGCCTCTAGCCACCGGCAAGAGGAAGCTGGCTATAATACCCATAAGCCCCCTCTCAGCAATACACTGCCTCCAGGAGGCATTAATTCCCAAATTGTCATCAGCTGGGGACCTAGCATTCAGAATACCTAAGTTTATGGGGGGACACCTGAATCAAACCACCACATTCTGCCCCTGGGCCCCATAAATTGGTAACCATACATGATGTAAAAGGCAATGCATTCATCCAACTTTAAAATTCCTCATAATTTTTATCAATTCCAATGATGTTCAAACATCCCCATAGTCCTAAGTCTTTTAACTGAGCCATGATACCAAAATAAAAATAAATAAATAAAAAGAAAAGAAAAGAAAAGAAAAAACAGCAGGGTATGGTGGCACACACCTTTAATCCCAGCATTTAGGAGGCAGAGGTAGGAGGATTGCTGTGAGTTTGAGGCCACCCTGAGACCACATAGTGAATTCCAGGTTAGCCTGGGTTAGAGTGAGACCCTACCTCGAAAAACAAAAAAACAACAAAAACATAATGGCACAGAATAAACACACTGCAAAAGATGGCTCTGGGTACAGCAAAGAAATATTCAACCAATACAAGATTTAAACAGGACAAACATCAAACTCTGTAGCTCCAACTCTAACAACTCTAGCTAGTGACAAGTCTCCAAGTCCAATAATTCTAACCAACAACAAGTCTCTGGAGTTCCAATTCTGCCCCTCCAGTTAGGCTATTCACAGTCCTGGAAAACTTCATCTGGGCCGGCAGCTCTCCTTGGCAGCCATCTCGTCGTCCCAGCATCTCCACTGCAACCCATGGTCCATCCTCATGGCTCCATCGGGTCTCCATGCAGGCATCCAGCAAACCTGCTTCACACTGCCCCTGGCTGTTTCCAAAACAAAAGACTGTGTTGCAGATTTAATGACCACCTCTTTCTTGCATTTCTTTTTTTTTTTTAACAGGAAGTTCAATTTTTATTTATTTTTTTCTTATTAACAATTTCCATGATTATAAAAAATACCCCATGGTAATACCCTCCCTTCCCCTCACTTTCCCCTTTGAAACTCCATTCTCCCCATCTCAATCAGTCTCTCTTTTATTTTGATGTCATGATCTTTTCCTTCTATTATGATGGTTTTGTGTAGGTAGTGTCGGGCACTGTGAGGTCATGGATATCCAGGCCATTTTGTGTCTGGCAGGAGCACGGTGTAAGGAGTCCTACCCTTCCTTTGGCTCTTACATTCTTTCTGCCACCTCCTCCACAATAGACCTTGAGCCTTGGAAGGTGTGATAGAGATATTGCAGTACTGAGCACTCCTGTCACTTCTTTACAGCACCATAATGCCTTCTGAGTCATCCCAAGGTCACTGCCATCTGAAAAGAGAAGGTTCTCTACCAAAAGTGAGAGTAGCATTAATATAAGGGTATGAACATTAAGAGAAGTGCTTACTGGGCAGTTTGATAAGCATAGTATATACATTTAGCCAGATAGCAGCAGACATTACACCCCTAGGGCTCATGACTACCCCTGTTTTAAGTTTTCAGTATCAGGGATGTATTCCCTCCCATGGAGCGGGCCTCCAGTCCAATTAGAGGGCAGTTGATTTCCATATGACAGACGTGCTGCTATTGCACCCATTGGCTCATTTGGCCTGGCTGGCCAAATATATGGCTTGCAGTATCCACTGTTGAGTATCTTCACTGGTAATTTCTCTCTCTCCCGTTGAACTGCATGCAGAATGGCTTCTTCCAGCTTTCTGTCAGCTGGTCTACATGGAGGAGATTATCAGCTCAGTTCCATCAGGATTTCTCAGTGGCCTTGCAGCCCAAGTATGTGGAGTCCTCAGCAATAGCGTCTTACCATCTATTCCTGGTGGGAAATCAAGGGCCTCGGCAATGGCCTATAATGTTTTGGGGACATCAGGGACCTCCCTGGCCAACAACTCACTGGAAGGTATCCCATCCCTGGCACTGAAAATTTTCTAGCAACAATCTATGGCTCCTGAGTGTTCCATTGTCCAAAAAAGTAGGATTCCATATGATTAATTTATATCCTCTTAGATTTTGATTAGTCCTCCCTCCACCTTTCCTTTACTCAGTCTCTTCCTCTGACCTCACTTGGGCCTTTTCACCCCCATTAAGCTATTCTTCTACTTACTCCTACATTTCTTATATGCCATAATATCAGGTGGGGTGCCAATTTGTTAATCCAAGGGAGAATAAAGCAGACTTTGAAGAACAGGATACTCCTTCAGCACTCAGGCCCCTTCAAAAGAGTCTACATTCTTTTTGTTGTCCCAGTGCAGGTCAGCTGGCCCAATCTCAATGGTTGTAATCTCTCATACAATTGCAGCTGAATGGGCAACAGTTTTGGCCCAAACATTTTATTTTTTCTGTGTTATATCCCTCTGCTCACAGCAGTCCATTTCTACACAATGCAACCCTGCACAAATTCTCAGGACACAGACATTACAGTAAGCCTCGCACACAAACTGCTTCTAGCCCAGTCCAAGCAAAGATCTTTCTCACTTTTTTTTTTTTTTTCAAGGTAGGGTCTCTCTCTGGTCCAGGCTGACCTGGAATTAACTATGGAGTCTCAGGGTGGCCTCAAACTCACGATGATCCTCCTACCTCTGCCTCCCGAATGCTGGGATTAAAGGCATGTACCACCATGCCTGGCTCTTTCTCACTTTTATAAGCCAAACCTCACAGCCCATAGTTTTTACTGAATTCACATATTTGAACTCTGACCAGAATAGTCCATCAAGCTGTGCTTACAGAACTGCAAGGCATCTCTTAGACCAAGGTTTCAAATCCTTCCACATTCTTCCTGAAAATCAGCTCCAAAAGGCCAAAGCCACACAGTCAGGTTTCAAACAGCATTAGTACCACTCTCAGTACCAATATCACTGTTGCAGTCAGGTTCGCATCGCTGGCAGAAATCACATGACCAAGAGGAGAAAAAGGTTTATTTTGGCTTAAGACATGAAGGGAAGCTCCACGATGGCATGAGCAGAGGGTGGACATCACCCCCTGGCCAATATCAAGTGGACAACACCAACAAGAGAGTGTGCCAAACACTGGCAAGGGAAAACTAGCTATAACACCCATAAGCCTGCCCCCAACAATACACTGCCTTCAGGAGGCGTTAATTCCCAAATCTCTATCAGCTGGGAACCTGGCATTTAGAACACCTCAGTTTATGGAGGACACCTGAATCAAACTTCCATACCAGGTATGATAACACATGTCTAAAACCACAGCCTTTAGGAGGTACAGGCAGGAGGATCAAAAGATCAAAGTCATTCTCAGTCACATGGGAATTTTTTTAATTTTTTAAATTTTTTTTTGTTCATTTTTATTTATTTGAGAGTGACAGGGGGAGAGAGACAGAGAGAGAGAGAGAGAGAGAATGGGCGCACCAGGGCTGCCAGCCACTGCAAATGAACTCCAGACGCCTACGCCCCCTTGTGCATCTGGCTAACGTGGGTCCTGGGGAATAGAGCCTCGAACCGGGGTCCTTAGGCCTTCACAGGCAAGTGCTTAACCGCTAAGACATCTCTCCAGCCCTCACATGGGAATTTTAAGGCCAGCCTTGTCTCACAAAAAAAAAAAAGAAAGAAAGAAAAAATAAGGTCTGGAGAGATGGCTTAGCAATTAAGGCACTTATCTGTAAAGCCTAAGGACCTAGATTTGATTCCCCAGTACCCACATAAGCCAGATGCTCAAGGTGGCACATGCGTCTAGAGTTTGCAGTGGCTGGAGGCCACAGTGTGCCCATTCTGTATCTACCTCTACCTCTCTCTCAAATAAATAAATATATTTTTTCCTTTTTTGGTTTTTGGAGGTAAGGTCTTGCTTTCTAGCCCAGGCTGACCTGGAATTCACCATGTAGTTTCAAGATTGCCTCGAACTCATGGAGATCCTCCTTCCTCTGCCTCCTGAGTGCTAGGATTAAAGGCATATGCCACCACACTCAACATTTTTTTTTCTTTTTCTTTTTAAAATTTATTATTATTATTATTATTTTATTTATTTATTTTGGTTTTTTCAAGGTAGGGTCTCATTCTAGCCAAAGCTGACCTGGAATGCACTATGTAGTCTCAGGGTGGCTTCAAAGTCACGGTGATCCACCTACCTCTGCGTCCCGAGTGCTGGGATTAAAGGCGTGCGCCACCATGCCCAGCTTAATTATTATTTTGTTTTTTGAGGTAGGGTCTCAGATAGCCCAGGCTGACCTGGAATTCACTATGTAGTCTCAAAGTGGCCTTGAACTTGCTGGCGCTCCTCCTACCTCCACCTCCCAAATGTTGGGATTAAAGGTGTGCACCACCATGCCTGGCTTAAAATTTTTTTTATACAGAAAGAAAGGGGAAAAAAAGGAGGAAGAAGAAGAGGCTTGCTTTTGGGGGTTTAGAAAATTTTAGAGTTTGTTAAAGCCAAAATATATAATTTTTTTTTTGAGGCAAGCCCAATAGACTGGCCTACTGTTTGTTTGTTTGTTTGTTATTGCTGACAACTTATAGACAATAAACCATAATAATTCCCTCCTCCTTCACTTTCCCCTTCACAACTCCACCCTCCATCATATCCCCTCCCCCTCTCAATCAGTCTCTCTTTTATTCTGATGTCATCATCTTTTCCTCATATTATACTGGTCTTGTGTAGATAGTGCCAGATACTGTGAGGTCATGGATATCCAGGCCATTATGTGTCTGGAAGAGTGCATTGTAAGGAGTCCTATCCTTCCGTTGGCTCTCACATTCTTCCCACCACCTCTTCCACAATGGATTCTGAGCCTTGGAAGGTGTCATAGAGATGTTTCAGTGCTGAGCACTCCTCTGTCACTTCTCTCAGCACTATGGGGCCTTTTTTATTTTTTATTTTTTTTATTTTTTTTGTTTGTTTATTTATTTATTTGAGAGCAACATAGAGAAGGAGGCAGAGAGAAAGAGAGAGAGAGAGAATGGGCGCTCCAGAGCTTCCAGCCTCTGTAAACGAACTCCAGATGCGTGCACCCCGTTGTGCATCTGGCTAAGGTGGGTCCTGGGAAATTGAGCCTTGAACAGGGGTCCTTAGGCTTCACAGGCAAGCGCTTAACCGCTAAGCCATCTCTCCAGCCCACTATGGGGCCTTTTGAGTCATTCCAGAGGTCACTGCCATCTGAAAAGAGGAGCTTCTCTAACCAAAAGTAGCATTAATATATGGTATGAACATTAAGAGAAGTGCTTACCAGGAAGTTTGGTAAACATAATATATGCATTTAGCCAGACACCAGCAGGTGTTACACCCCTAGGGCTCATGACTCCCCCATCATAGGTTTTCAGTATCAGGCATGTGTTCCCTCCCATGGAGCATGCATCCAGTCCCATGAGAGACAGTTGGTTTCCCTCATAACAGACATGCCACTATTGTATCCATTGGCTCATTTGGCCTGGCTGGCCCAACTTAAGGCTTTCAGTGTCCACTGTTGTTTATCTCCGCTAATGACCTCTCTCTCCCATGGAGCTGCATACAGTGTAGCTTTTTCCTGCTTTCTGTCAGCTGGTCTACACAGAGGAAGTTTTTAGCTCAGTTACAGCAAAATTGCTCAGTGACCTTGCAGCCCAAGCATGTAGTCTTCAGCAATAGGGTCTTACTTATTCCTGGTAAGAAACAAAGAGCCTTGGCAATGGCCTGTAATGTTTTGGGGGCATCGGGGACCTCCCTGGTCAACAACTCACTGGAAGGTATCCCATTCTTGGCACTGAAAATTTTCTAGTAACAATCTATGTCTTCTGGATGCACCATTGTCCGAGAAAGTAGGTTTCCATATGACTTATTCATACCCTCTTAGACTTTGAATAACCCTCCCCCACCTTTCCTTTACTCAATCTCTTCTTCTGAACTCACTTAGGCCTTTCCACCCTCAGTAATCTGTTCATCACCTTACATATATACAATACCATCCCCTAAGTCCTCCCCTCTCCTTCCTCCCTTATAGCCCCTTTCTAGCTTACTGGCCTCTGCTATACCAAGTTTTACTCCAATTCACATTGGAGTCCAAACATTTGTAGGTAAGATCCATGTATGAGAGAGAACATGTGGCGGTTGACTTTTTGGGCCTGGGATTTGTTTTTGTTTTTCGAGGTAGGGTCTCACTCTAGCTCAGGCTGACCTGGAATTCACTCTGTATTCTCAGGGTGACCTCGAACTCACCGTGATTCTCCTACCTCTGCCTCCCAAGTGCTGGGATTAAAGGTGTGCACCACCAAGCCTGGTTTTTTGTTGTTGTTGTTTTTTTAATAAGAGGGAGAGAGAGAGAGAATTGGCACACCAGGGCCTCCAGCCACTGCAGTCAAACTCCAGATACATGCACCCCCTTCTGCACAAGTGCCTTGTGTGCTTGCATGTGTGCTTGCATTACTTTGTGCGTCTGGCTTATGTGGGATCTGGAGAGTCAAACATGAGTCCTTTGGCTTTGCAGCAAGTGCCTTAACTGCTAAGCTATCTCTACAGCTCCAGAGCATATAATTTCTTTTTTTTGTTATTTTTATTTATTTATTTGAGAGCAACAGACAGAGAAAGAGGCAGATAGAGAGAGAGAGAATGGGGGCGCCAGGGCCTCCAGCCACTGCAAACGAATTCCAGACGCATGCACCCCCTTGTGCATCTGGCTAACGTGGGTCCTGGGGAGTCGAGCTCGAACCCGGGTCCTTAGGCTTCACAGGCAAGCGCTTAACCGCTAAGCCATCTCTCTAGCCCCGGAGAGCATATAATTTCTGATAGATATGTTTCCACTTCACCTGTGCCTAAGCACCTTACTAAGGGTAAGTCTCATTATTTGTGAGTAACTTAAAATTAAAATGATATGTTAGTGGATTTTAAAATCTGAGTAATGCTAAATTTAAACCATTTTTGAAAACAAGAAAGTTTTCTGAAACTTAATAAATTATGCCATACCAATTCAAGTCAGAAAGTTTAGGTTTGATGCCAGATACCAAGAAAAATTAGTTGTAGGTGGTTCTAAATTTGTGACATTTATCATTCTTTAATCTTTTTCAAAATTTATCTTCTTAGCAATTCTTTTTTTATTTTTTTTTATTTTATTTTTTGTTTTGTTTTAAGAGGTAGGGTCTCACTTTAGTCTAGGCTGTCCTGGAATTTACTATGTAGTCTCAGGGTGGCCTTGAACTCATGACGATCCACCTACCTCTGCCTCCCAAGTGCTGGGATTAAAGATGTGCATCGCTACACCGGGCTTTCACACTTGATATTTTAAATCCTACAGGGGCACAATTATGGTACTTTCCTGTCCAGTTGCCAGGGAAACTGGAGGCTGCATCTGTCCTTCAGTGACCTCCAAGATTCATGTCCTCTGCCTAGGCACCTGTCACTGAGGAACACAAAAGTGGGGATGAGGACACAGAAATGAAAGGAGAGAGGACAGGCCCCGCATTACAAAAATAAGCAATGTAATCAGGGCCACCAGTCTTCCAGAATAACCGGGCCAGGTGAGTCTGGGGTGATTCCTAAAGAATATGAATTTTGAGCTGGGCATAGTGGCACACGCCTTTAATCCCAGCACTGGGGAAGCTGAGGTAGGATCACCGTGACTTCAAGGACACCCTAAGACTACAAAGTTAATTCCAGGTCAGCCTGGGCCACAGTGAGACAGTACCTCAAAAAACAGAAACAAACAAACAAGCAAAAAAAGAATATGGACTTTGAAGTGTGCAACCATGAGTCTCCCCCTGACATTGACAAGCTAAGCAAGAGGGGTGTTGCCTGGCCACCTAGCAGTCTCACGCTATAGAAGTCTTCCAGGCAGGTTGAAAGGACACCACTAGTACTCAGTACAGGGTAGGAACCCCGTAGCTGCGAGCGCACTCCCTAGGAGACTACCTGAGTCATAGGAAAACTTTGTCCAAGTCCTCCAGAATATATCCTGTGAATTTGCCAATAACCCACCCAAGGGGCAGACATTATTTTTTTTCTGCAATAAATTATGTGTGAGAGGAAGAAGAAAGGCCGTCAGGAGAGCCTGGTCCTTGGGGATCTGGGGTCTGGGTAGAGACCCTCTCGCTGTCCACCATCCCCAGCAGCTGTTTCGGTATAGAAATTCCATCTATTTCCATACAAAGCGGCAGGACTGGCTTCCGGAGAAGACACTGCACCTCCTGGGTTCTGCCAGGTCTTAAAAGCAGCTGTACCCTGGTTTCTCAGCGCGGGCTTTGTGATTGGTTGTCTGCGGCGATGGAGGTGGGGAGTAAGCTTCGGATGAAGCCTCAGCATCCCTTGGTCTCAGGTCCCCCGGAGGGGGTGGAGACAGGAAGGAGGGGAAACGTAGCCATTTCTCTGCACTGCTCGACCTCTGCTCACAGTTCCCATTTCCCGGGAATCCAGGGGCCTCCGCGGCCTAGGACTGCACGATGCTGGACATTTTCATCCTGATGTTCTTTGCCATCATAGGCCTGGTGGTTCTGTCCTACATTATCTATCTGCTGTAGTAGCCTGTCTGCGGGGAGCCTGCGGAACAGCTCTGAGGGCCAGGATGGAGCTGGCCCGCCAAGCATCCTGCTCGCTGACGCACCGGTGGAGCTTTGCTTCTGGTCATTATTTCGGGTATTGATTAAGAGACAAAATGAAAAGACAACTTGTTTTCCTAATGATTTTTTTTTTTTCAGATGCACTGACGTAGCATTCTTGGACCAATCTTAAAAGAATAAAAAATGCAAGGTTCTTTCTTTGGGAACTAATTTAAAATATGATTTTAAGTTAAAAATAAACCCCACAATGCACAGGATTTTTAGGTCGGACAGGGAGGGTGTGTGTGGTAGGGAGGAGCTGTTGTTTCTAATTTCCTAATTAGGTGCAAAGCCAAGTTGTCCATTTTCTCCTATCAATGAAAGGTAAAAATGCATTTTAATGTGTCAGCAGTCGTTTTTTTTTTTTTTTTTAAACAATGAATCAAGGTATAACTGCATTCATTAATTCACTAGCGATTCATTCGCACTTTGATACAACAAATGAAATTTACCCGGGGTCAGGTTCCAGGCAGATGCTGTCAAAGTTCCAAGCTGTGAAATTTGGGCGTGGAGGAGGGCTTCAATTCTCTTCCTAGTCCCTGACCAGTAGAGACACCCTTGCTGTCCCCAGTGAGCCTGTTTCTTTCTGGATTTCCCACAGCTCCAGCCGACAAGAGGTCGCTTACCAACAGCAGCAGCAGCGTTGCTGCCCCGCAGACTTCTTCCAGAGCATTGGGATGTGGTCAGCCCCCGGCAAGCGCAAGCGGGGCTTTGTGAGGCACAGGCAGAAGCCCTCACTGGAACATCAGGACCTCGGGGACTCGCTGGCGGATGCTGCTTGTGTTGGAGCGGTTGACAGAGTGTGTTGGGCATACAGAAGTGAAATGTAGACTCACTCATGTTGCCATGGAGAACTGCTCAAAAATTCATGTGGGTAGCCTTTCCTTAGGTCTAAATACAATTGCACATGATGCTGGAGGGTTTTTTTTTATTTTTGTTTTTTGGTCATCTAGCCTGTCTCACAAGCAAGACACTCTTTTGTTAATTCAAGAGCAAGTTCAACATCACTGTCTTTACCGATTGCACAATCTGAGTTGTGTGGTTTCCTTTGCCTGGATCTCCAGCCCCAAGGACACTTGTTAAGATTTATCATTTCTTCCCTTCTACATCCCACTTGAACCCTACCTTCTCATTTAAAGAGTGAAATGGTTATATAGTTCTTGTTCTTTGAGCCTAACTATAAATTATTGAAAATGGTTATAATAATTTAAGGAAAAAAATATTATACCAAAGTGAGTGGTATTAAAAAAAAAATTGTCAAATGTTTCTTTCCTTGAAAACAAAATGCCAACATCAACATATTTCCCTGTCCACTTAGGGTTAAATAAACTATATATTTTGGAATTCAGTGTAGATTTGGGCCTGCAAATTGGGGAGGGGATTTTTATTCCTTTGAAGAATCCATCATCATTGTTCTACATTTAATTTTCCTTTCTTTCTAGTTTAAAAATAAACACAAATAAAGGTTAAATTAATAGTTTTGGTAATAATATTTTCTTCATTTTCTGTGCTTTATTTTATTATGTTTTTTCCCTTAGCTGGGCATGGTAGTGCATGACTTTAATCCCAGCACTCACTTGGGAGGCAGAGGTAGGAGGATCACCGTATATTCAAGGCCACCCTGAGACTACATAGTGAATTCCATGTCAGCCTGGGCTAGAGAGACACCCTACCTTGAAAAACTTAAAAAAAAAAAAAAAAAAAGTTAATTCAATTGAGCTTATCAATCACCTGGTCAAGAGACCACCTCACTTAATCACTCGCTAAAGATATGGGAGGAGTATTTATTCCCTGCATGAGATAATATACTTAATCCTTCAGAAGCATTTGCTAACAGACTTTCACTGCTGAGCCTGCCCGCTTTTCTGAATTTTAACTCCAAAAGTACAACTTTTCCTCCCCCTTCTTTTTCTCTTGTTTTGGTTTGTCTTTCCTTCTTTCTTTCTTTTCCTTTGGTTTTTCGAGGTAGGGTCTCACTAGCCCAGGCTCACCTGGAATTCACTATGTAGTCTCAGGATGGCCTTCAACTTCACAGGGATCCTCCTACCTCAGCCTCTCAAGTGCAGGGATTAAAGGTGTGCACCACCAAGCCTGGTTGTTTTGTTTTTTTGAGGTAGGGTCTTACTCTAGCCCAGGCTGACCTGGAATTCACTCTGTAGTCTCAGGCTGCCACTGATTTCACAGCAGTCATCTTACCTCTGTCTCCTGAGTGCTAGTGCTGGGAATAAAAGCATGTGCTACCATGTCCAACCTTTCTTGTCCCCCCCAATAAATCTTTGCCTTAACTCTGCCAAATCTCCCTCCCTTCTCCTCTTCCTTCCTTCCTTTTCTTAAAAAAAAATTAAAATATTTTTATTTGTTTGGCAGAGAAAAGAGGGAGAGAGAATGGGTGCGCAAGGGCCTCCAGCCACTGCCTTCGAACTCCAGATGTGTGCGTCCCTTTGTGCATCTGGCTAACGTGGGTCCTGGGGAATCGAATCTGGGTCCTTTGGCTTTGCAGGCAAACGCCTTAACTGCTAAGCCATCCTTCCAGCCCATCTTTTTCTTTTCTTTTCTTTTTCTTTTAATACATGGAGGGCTTCAAAGCAGGGTCTCATTGTAGCCCAAACTGACCTCAAACTCACTGTCATCCTCCTACCTCATCCTAAGAGTGCTGGGATTAAAGGCATGCGCCACCATGCCTGGCAAGAGAGAATGGGTGCACTAGCCACTGAAAAGGAACTCCAGATGTGCTGGGCGTGGTGGCACACACCTTTAATCCCAGAGTTAGCACTTGGGAGGCAGAGGTAGGAGTGCTGTGAATCCCAGGCCAGCCTGAAACTACAGAGTGAATTCCAGGTCAGCCAGGACTACATTGAGACCCTGCCTCGAAAAAAAAAAAAAAAAATCCAGATGCATCACCACTTTGTGCATCTCTGGCTTTACATGAGTACTGGAGAATATAACTCAGGTCGTCAGGCCTCATTGGCAAGCACCCTTAACAACTAAACCATCTCTCCAGTCTCTCTTTTCTTTTTTGTATTTATTTATTCATTTGAGAATGTGTATGTGTGTGTTTCGGGTGTGCCAGGGCCTCTTGCCACTGCAAACCAGCTGCAGACTCATGTACCACTTTGCATGTGGCCCCACATGGGTACTGGGGAATTGAACCCCAGGCCAGCAGACTTTGCAAGCAAGCATCTCTAACCACTGAACTACCCCCCCATCCCTCCATGTAATTTTCTTAAAGGACCCTGTTGTTAAGACATTAATGACCCCTTTGTAGCAAGGCTTCAGGTGCTTAGGCCACTTCAAAAGGGGGTGTGGAGAAACCCTCCCATCCAAGGAGCCCCTTGAACTGTGGCAGGTGAAGCTTCCAGGAGAGGGGGCTGCAGCACTGCAGAAGGGAAGCCAACTGGAGACCTGCTCGACTGGCTCCTCCCTCCCGTAGAAAGCATGGTAAGCACAGCCGGGCATGGCCTTTAACCCCAGCACTTGGGAGGCTGAGGTAGGAGAATCATTGGAGAGTTCAAGACTACATATCAAATTCCAGGCCAGTCTGGGCTAGAGTGAGACCCTACCTCAAAAATAAATAAAAATAAAAAAAGCATAGTAACAGTCCCCGCCTTTGTGTGCATCCCTCACTGCGGGCTGCTTCCTTCTGATTACAGACTCTCAACCCAGGAAAGTCCCTTCCTCCTCTCACTGCAGCTACTGGAAAGCCAGGAAATGCTTTTATGTGGAGCCCTGGGTGGAAGCTGCTTTCCTCCACAAAAGAGTGGGGCAGGTCACTGGTGACTGGAAGCAGGGGGTCCAGGGGCCTTGATTGCTACCCCTACCAGTCCCCTCCCCAGCCTAACTGAGAAACAGGCGCAGGACGCCTGCAGTCAAGCCTGGAGCCCTGGGGACGTGGGCATCACAGGCCTGGAGAAGATGGGGACATGTGCAGACAGCGTTGGTTTGCCAGAGCCTGAAAGAGGGTGCTACCCCATGCCTCCTCGCACTGTAGGCTGTCCCAGAGTGCCACCCACGCCCAGCTTCTTCATGAGTGCTTGGTACGCTGAGCTCTTGTTGGGCAGCTCAGTGCCTGCCTCTGGCCAGGGACCAGATGAAGTAGATGTATGACCTGCCCTGAGTATAACAGCTAGTGTAAGAAGAGGGATGGTGACAAGAGTCTGGAAACTCAGGGAACCATCGGCCTTGGATGTGGGAGTGTCACCAGGCTGGGGGCCACTAGCAGGCTGGTTTTGTCCATTCCCTTACCCCCCACCGGCAGGTCTCACTCTAGCTCAGGCTGGCCTTGAACTCCTACCTCTGCCTCCTGTGCAGGGCCTGGCCTGGGGTGAAGTTAAGGAGGCAGATGTTAGGGTTCGCAAAGAATAAGCTGCCTCTTGGCTCCTAAAGTAGACCGCCTCTCCCTGAGGGCCAGCTGGACTCTGTGGCCAATACTTCCAGGCAGACAGGACACACACACAACAAAACAAACAACAAAAACAAGAACAACAAAAAACCCACAACAGTACCTCAGAGCCAAAGAGGTAGCCCAGTCTGCAGGTAAAAATTATACTTTTATTTGAGTCACCAGGAGAAAGATTCACTTGTGGTTCAAGTCAATGTTCAGAATCATAACAGGCCAGAAAGATCTGATCCCGAGCACAAGGCCAGAAGGAGGGAGGGGACCAAACAGACCCAAGAAAGACAACAACCCCATATAAAAGATGAGGAGTGGGTGGCTTCACATACACACACACACACACATAAACACACACACACACACACACACACATGAAATGTTGGGACAGAGGTGAGTTTCACAGGGTCACTTCTGTTTCTTTTTAAATACAAGCTTTGGGGGGATGGTGGTACTTTTTTGTGTGTCTTATTTCCAGCTATTAAAAAAGGCCCAAAAGTGCTTATGTGGAAGAAAAAAAGGCAGAAATCAAGCAATAAAGTTTTCCCTGGAGGGACATGGTGGGGGGGCTGGGACACAGAACAGTGCTGGGAGAATTTACTCTTCTCACCATTAGGCTTCTTCCATGGAAAGATTGGTCCACAAAAGTTCACATTCTAGCTCAGGGGAGCCTTTTATCCTGGGGTTTAATGGGCTAAAAAACCTCTGTGAAGCGAGGCAGAGATCAGGGGCTCAGTGCAGCCCACAGGCTCTGTACTCTTCTAGGGGTGGATGGTTCTGGAAAGGAACATGGACTCCAGCAGCCCTGGGTCCCTCAGCACCAGTGTGACAGTCCCTCCTCTCTCTCTCTGGGGGTTGAGAGTGTCCCCCATTTTTAGGACAGGAAAAATAGAGTGGCTGGCTTGCCATGTTGGGGAGGGAGGTTGAGCTGAGAGGTACCAGAAAGCCCCTGGCTCCTCCCACGCAGTTGCCATCCTCCCAACCCTTAGGTCCTCCAACAGCTCCGGTTGTTGACCTTTGGTCCCAGATCCACATTGTGCTTTGAGATGGAGAGGGAATAGCTCAGTGCACGCCTTTCCACCCCCCCCCCCAATCCAAGGCTTCTGAGATGCTTTCACAAGGCCCTCCTCAGTGTCCCCTTGTCCCTCACATGGCCTAACAGGACAATCCTCCTGTCCTACCGAGATGAGAGTTGGAAAGTAAAGGGGACTGGCCAGGCAAGGGGCTCCTGCCAGGGCCACTCCCTCAGCTGATACTCCCAAATCACCTCGCAAGCCCTTTCAGAATGCGCATGACCATCGCCTCGCTGGCTAGGCCCAGGGCCTTCGGACCTAGCCTTCACCTGCACGGTCTGAGGGCGCAAAGGGATTAGATGTCAGACAGAGAAGATGGGAGTGGGGAAGACCTAGAGGCATGACAAGAAAACCCAGATGAATAAAGCTGGGTGAGGGCTGGCCCAGGCCCCAGTCGCAGAGCAGGAACCCGGATGTAGCACCATCCCCCCAGTCAGTGCTGCCAGTTTTAAAGCCCTGGACACTTTCCCTTGCTTTAGGGGTGTTCACATGAAGGGGAGCTGTTTGGGGAGGGCCCGAGTGAGGCACCACATTGTGGATGGATGATCTAGGTCCTTCTGCTACCCTACTCTGCAGCCCGAGACACAGAGATGTCTCCCAGCTGAAGCCTTCCCTGGCGAGGAACAGGCCAATAACAGCCTCCACCAACTCCAGAGCCACCCCACTTCTGCCCAGTACCCTGCAAAGGGATGAGGGCTTCCTGCAGGTCCAGGGAGAGAAGAGCGTGCTTCTCTTTCACACTCACCCAGACACCAGCAGCAGATAAGACACATCTGCCCTCTCCTCTCTTCCCTGCCCATTCATTTTAGTCTGTCAGACACCTTACAGGCGAGCTCACTCCACACACAGTGGTCCTCACTGGCTCTGCACAGCTCCAAGTCCATCTGGCCTTGAGCAAGGGAGGGGAGGCCATGGGAGGGCCAGAGACCTCTTCCTGTGGGTAGCGCGAAGAAGTGTACACCTGACCCATACGTCCGTGGAGGTGCTTGTTCTACCCCTCAGGACACGGCTTCTGGCCAGGGGGGGTAAGAGGACTTTCTGAAGGCTGGGGGAAGCGCAAAGGGATGCAGGGTACAGACTCTGTTCCTAAAACTGAGAAAGGCAAGAACCTGACCCAAGCTGTGCTTGCTGGGGAGCTCTGGGCCACCCTGGGTCTGTGTGGGCAGGAGGGCAAAACTCACTGTGCAAAGGAATTCACTCTACTCTCCTTTGGGTGCCCTGGAGGAGGCAGAGGGTGGGAAGGGACACCCCCCCCCCCCGGTGGGCTAGCAGCTCCCTCTCCCAGAGAGGTGAAGTCCATCCCATTGGTCCCTACACAACAGAACTCCTGAGCCTATTCCCACCCTCATGGAATGTATGGAGAAGTGATTGCCCAGAATTCTGGGGAGTTTGGGCCTCATCCCAGCCCTGGAATGTCTGGACGTGTGGGTCACCCAGCAGGAAGGGCCCCAGGTCGGAAGACAGGTAGTCAGGGCTGGAAGCTAACCTGTCTCCTGTTCTAGCCCAGCCCCGCGATGCCACACTCCCTAGAGTGATCCAGCCCTCCCAGAGAGGCCCAGTCTGTTCCACCCCGAGAGAAAACCAAGAAGTCGGTGGAGGGGAAAACCTGCCAGGGGAAGGAGCCCGAGAAAGTGGCAGAACAAGGCTTCGGTTGGCAAAAGAAGCTGGAGGAGGGGTGGGGACAAAGAAGCCGTCGCAGATCTTAAAAAAAAAAACAGAGACACTGAAAGGTGGATGGGTCAGGCCCCGGACAGATGTGATGCTGTGGAATGCACTGAAGATGGGGGATGGGGTGCCCCGGGGCTCAGATGGCCTCCACATAGTTGGCCGGCAGCATCCCGGTGTCGCCGGTACGCTCCACGGTCCCGTACATCCAGCCGTCGTCGATCTGCTGCACGTTGACGATGGTGTCTCCGTCCTGGAAGGAGACCTCGTCCTCGTCGGCGGCGCTGTAGTCATACACCGCCCGGTACCGCTTCTGCGGGCACAGCAGCAGTCAGCGCGGGCCTCAGTGCGCGTTCCCACGCTCCCTGCTCACGTGCCAGGCAAGCACTCCACCACTCAGCGCAGCCTCAGCCCTGGGGTGGTTGGTTGGTTTCTTTCTTTCTTTCTTTCTTTCTTTCTTTCTTTCTTTCTTTCTTTCTTTCTCTCTCTCTCTCTCTCTTTCTTTCTTTCTTTCTTTCTTTCTCTCTCTCTTTCTTTTGTTTTTCAAGGTAGGGTCTCACTCTAGCCCTGGCTAACCTGGTGATCCTCCTGCCTCTGTTTCCCAAGTGCTGAGATTAAAAGTGTGTGCTACCATGCCTAGCTTTTTATTATTATTATTATTTTTATTTGAGAGAAGGGTGGAGAGAGAGAGAGAGAGAGAGAGAGAGAAATGAGGACACAAGGGCCTCTAGCCACTGCAAATGAACTCCAGACACATGTACCACTGTGTGGATCTGGCTTACATGGGACCTGGAGAATCGAGCCTACGTCCTTAGATTTCAAAGGCAAAGGCTTTAACTGTTAAGTCATCTCTCCAGCCCAGCCCTAGGTTTCTTTCCTAAGGCCCCAGGGAACCCCAGAAGCAGGCCCAGGGAGAAATTGAAGCAAAAGATGGACCCTGGGCTGGGTGTGGTGGTGCACGCCTTATAGTCCCAGCACTTGGGAGACAGAGGTAGGAGGATCACCATGAGTTTGAGGCCACCCTGAGACATACATACATACATACATAGTGAATTCCAGGTCAGCCTGGGCTATAATGAGACCCTACCTCAAAAAACAAAAAAAAAAAAAAACAAAAAACAACAACAAAAAAAAGTGGACCCTGGGCTGGGCTCTGCCATGAATTCTCTCATGCTGTGCATGTTCTGAAAATATTTGCCCTTTCACAATGTGTTTGGCATCTATAAAGGCAAGACAGGCTGAGAATACCCTGCCTCTTCTCATGGGGATGTGATAAGGCCCCACAGGCACAAGGCCCGGATAGTGTTTTAAAATGTGATATGCGGCTGGGTGTGGTGGTGCATGCCCTTAGTCCCATCACTGAGAAGGCAGAGGTAGGAGGATTGCCATGAATTGGAGGCCAGACTGAACTACAGAGTGAATTCCAGGTCAGCCAGAGCTAGAGTGAGACCCTACCTTGAGGGGGGAAAAAAAAAGAAAAGAAAAAAGGTGGCGAGGGCTAGAGAGATGGCTTAGCAGATAAGGCACTTGCTTGCAAAGCCAAAGGACCCAGGTTCGATTCCTCATATAAGCCAGATGCACAAAGGGGCACATGTGTCTGGAAGTTTGTTGGCAGTGGTTGAAGGCCCTGGTGGGTCCATTCTCTCCCCCACCCCCTTTCCTCTCTCAAATAAATAAAAAGGGTGGTAAGGGCCTGGATAGACTAGAGAGATGGCTGAGTGGTTGAAGGCACTTGCTTGTAAAACCTAAAAGCCTGACAGTTGAGGTTGATTCCCCAGTACCCAGATGCATAAAGAAATTCACTCTACTCTCCTTTGGGTACTAATGCACAAGTGGCACAGGTGTCTGGAGTTCATTCACCCATACTCACTTTCTACCTCATTTTCAAATAAATAAAATATAAAAGGGGGGGGGGTATGCTAGAGAGATGGCTTAGTGGTTAGAGGTGTTTGCTTGCAAAGCCTGACAGCCCAGGTTCAATTCCCCAGTTCCCACGTAAAGTGAGATTTGTGCACAAAGTGGCAAGAGTATTTGGAGTAGTTTGCAGTGGTAGGAGGCCCTGACATGCCCATTCTCTCTTTCTCTCAAAAATAGATAAGTGAAAGTTATTTGAAGGGAGCCAGTAGGGTCAAGTGAGAGTTAGGGGAGATCCCCTCCATATGGGGTAGTCTGGGAGGGCTGCAGAGAGGCAGGGACGAGCTGAGAGCTGAAGACCAGGCCTTTCACCTTCATAAAAATCGGGGAGCATGCCGGGTGCCTTGATGCACACCTTTAATCCCAGTACTCGGGAGGCAGAGGTAGGAGGATCACCGTGAGTTCAAGGCCACCCTGAGACTACATAGTGAATTCCAGGTCAGCCTGGGCTATGTGTTTGGCATCTATAACCCTACCTTGAAAAAAAAAAAAAAGAATCAGGGAGCAGGGCCCAGGTTTGGATGGGCCCTAAGCAGAAAGGTGCCTTGTGTAAGTTCAGGTATCCAGAGCAGAGACACTGGGCTGTGGTGGAGGATTGGCTCAGCTAAACTACACCCATGGCTAGAACACAGACTCCCGGCCCCCCAATACCACCTGACTGCAGCCCACTCCACCTGTTGGTTGATGAGGCTGAGACCCCTATAGGAGGGGTGGTGTCTTATGGCCAACAGGAGACGGCGGTAAAGGTGGGGAGAATTTATGAGCTGTGTCCTCTGGCCTCCCCACATCTCTGGTCTTCTACTTCCTTCAGCCAGGGCTACTCACCCCACCCCCGCCTGGGGTGCTCCGCTGTATGGAGACTGGGGCTGCAGGCTCCTTGTAGCCACCATAGGACGGGGTTGCCTGCTGCTGCTGGGGCTGCTGGTAAACTGGAAAATGAGTGGAGACAGACAGGGCTCAGAAAGAATCTCGCTAAACCCATCCTCCTACTCCCTGCCAAGAATTTCCACCCCACCAGCCTCGCTCAGTCTGCCAGTTACAGGTGCTGGTGTCAGGGACACCACAACAGGGCTGCGTGCTCTTCACACTGGGGTCCGCTCTCCTGACCCTGGCGCTCCCCAGGGGCTCGGCCTGGGGGGTCTGCATCACATGCATGCACGCAGCTTCCCTCTCTCACTGCACTGATCTGCGCTGGGCCTCAGGCTGCCACTCACCGGGGGTGTTGCTCGGGACGTGGTGAGACTGTGGCTGTTGCTGCTCAGGGGCCCTCCGATAGCTGCTGCTGTCCTGGGGTTCTCGGCGATCTGGCTCCATGCCCTCGCCCCCACTGGGGCCCATGCGGCTCCTCTCAAATTCTTCATGGTATTTGATCTGCATGACATTAGGGCTGAGTGAAGGACCCAGGGCAAACTGACCAGTTCCCTCCTACTAGCACTCAAGCTGGGCGTGGTGGTACATAACTACAGTCCCAGCAATGGATGTGGGAGCACTGCTTGAGATCGAGAGTTCAAGATCAGCCTCAGCAACAAAGACCCCTTACTTACAGAGAGATATTAATGTGGGAAAGACTCCCGCACAGCTCCAGCAGTCTCAGTGACTTCACTTGTCAGACCTCAAGTATACCTCTTTAAGAAATGGGCCAACATTGTCGAGACCCTTGGTTTCCCACCAGGAATAGATGGTAAGACCCTACTGCTGAAGACTCCACATGCTTGGGCTGCAAGGTTACTGAGAAATCCTGCTGTAGCTGAGCTGAAAACCTCCTCCATGTAGACCAGCTGACAGAAAGCTGGAAAAAGCCATTCTGCATGCAGTTCAATGGGAGAGAGAGAAATTACCAGTGAAGATACTCAACAGTGGACACTGCAAGCCTTATATTTCAGGCCAAATGAGCCAACGGGTGCAATAGTGGCACATCTGTTATGGGGGAAACCAAACACCCTCTAATTTGACTGGAGACCCGCTCCATGGGAGGGAATACATCCCTGATACTGAAAACCTACAACAGGCATAATCATGAACCCTAGGGGTGTGACGTCTGCTGCTGTCTGGCTAAATGTATATACTATGCTCACCAAACTGCCCAGTAAGCACTTCTCTTAATGTTCATATCCATATATTAATGCTACTCTCACTTTTGGTTACAGAACCTTCTCTTTTCAGATGGCAGTGACCTTGGGATGACTCAGAAAGCATCATGGTGCTGAGAAGAAGTGACAGAGGAGCCGGGCGTGGTGGCGCCCGCCTTTAATCCCAGTACTTGGGAGGCAGAGGTAGGAGGATCGCCATGAGTTCGAGGCCACCCTGAGACTCCATAGTGAATTTCAGGTCAGCCTGGGCTAGAGCGAGACCCTGCCTCGAAAAAACCAAAAAGAAGTGACAGAGGAGTGCTCAGCACTGAAATATCTCTATCACACCTTCCAAGGCTCAAGGTCCATTGCGGAAGAGGTAATGGAAAGAATGTAAGAGCCAAAGGAAGGGTAGCACTCCTTACAACGTGCTTCTCCAGACACAAAATGGCCTGGATATCCATGACCTCACACTGCCTGATACTGCCTACACAAGACCATCATAATAGGAGGAAAAGATCATGACATCAAAACAAAAGAGAGACTGATTGAGAGGGTAAAGGAGATATGATGGAGAATGGAGTTTCAAAGGGGAAAGTGGGGGGAGGGAGGGAACTACCATGGGATATTGTTTACAATCATGAAAGTTGTCAATAAAAAAAAAAAGGGGGGGCCAAGCTAAGGTGGCCACTTGTGAGGGGCTCCATCTGAAATCGAGAGGCCAGTTCGGATGGTAATGGTGCAAGTGATCAGGACAGAAAGTGACTGAAAGGCTGGGCATGTGGAACACGCCTTTAAACCCCAGCACTCAGGACACAGACGTAGGAGGACTGCTGTGAGTTCAAGGCCAGCCTGAGACTATAAGAGTGTATCCCACATCTGCCTGGGTTAAAAAAAAAAAAGGCTGGAGAGATAGCTTAGTGGTTAAGGTGCATGCCTGAGAAGACTAAGAACCCCTGTTCAATTCTCCAGGACTCACGTAAGCCAGATGCACAAGGGGACACAATCTTCTGGAATTCGTTTGCACTGGTTGGAGGCCCTGATGTGCCCATTCTCTCTCTCACATAAATAAATAAAATATATTTAAATTTTCTTTATTTGTTTGAGAGAGAATATATATATATATATATATATATATATATATATATATATATATGGCTACTTTGTGCATCTGACTTTACTGAGGAATCAAACCTGGGTCATTAGGCTTTGCCTTAACAACTGGCAATCTCTCCAGCCCAGTCAGGGTTGTTCTCCTACCCCCACATGTGCCCATATATACTAAAGAAAAACAGTGACAGAATGAGAGAGAAAAGCAATAGACACAGGTGTTCCAAGGTTTCCTTCCTGAACCCTCCTGGCACACACACCCACACTTCCCGCCTGCAGATGCTCAGTGGGGTCTATTCTCTGCCTTTTCCCAGAGGAAGCTCCAGGGAGAACTGGCCTGTGGGTGGGGAAGAAGTGGGCCAGGGAGACATGAGAAACAGCTCACTCCACACCGAAGGGAAAACTCCAGGGCAACTGTCCTATCCTAGGGGGCCCGTGGCACCCGACGGGAGGCTGGTTCTCACTTCCTCTCATAGGATCCTGCCCTGCCTTTGCCTGACCTGGAAGGGGACAGGGAAAGCCTGCTGTTTCCTGGAACAAAAAGGAAGGAAGCTGAGATCCTGAGCCCTGGGAGCCCTAACCAGAGCTTGACCCACACTGTTGCAGCCCATGCAAAATCCCTGGCCATCCACACCCCACGCTTTCTCTGCTGCCCTCCCTCGCCCTTGGCATTCACTGTACAGCCGGCAAGAGTTAATGCTTGGCCAGGCAGAGCTGTGGCCAACTGGGAACACCTGTGGCTTCTGCTGGCTAAAATAATGGTTATTTAGTACAGTCTGGGCTGGCAGCCGGCAAGGCAGCCGGGAGGGGAGGGGCAGAGTGTGGGAAGAGTACGGTCTGGAGGCAGAAAGTGACTCACTGAGGGGTTTGGTTTGTTGGGACTAGTCACTCCTCTCCCTGTCCTTCATAACCAAACAGGGACCCACACCCAAATGACAAAACTGGGTGAGTTTATTCCCAGGAGGAGGCCAGCTTTGGCCAGATTGAAACCCCACGGGTTCATGGAAAGAGGCCTGGTGTCACCCAAGAACCAAGGACCAGGGAGGGAAAGACAGAGATGGAGGGGACAGATCAGCACTTGGTCCTGGGGGTACTGGCTGGTGGTCTTCAGGGGTATGTCACTCAGGCACTGTGGACCCTACTACCTACCCTTTCCTGGGTGAGACCCAGTGCATTAGAGTCAGGGTAAGAAGGAGAGGTAGAGGAGCTTCCAGGTTCTAGAAAGCCTTCCCTCAGCCCGGGCAGGCTGGGACAAGGGGAGACCCCACCCCACTGCTAATCCCACATAGGCTTTCTAGCCCCTCCTGCCCGCCACGTGGCAGCTCGTCTCACCTTCTCCTTCCTTCTCTTAATCTAATAAAGTCTCTCTAAACCTTAAAAAACAACAAAAACAAAAAAACAAAAAAACAACAAAAAACAAAAACAGCCGGACATAATGGCACATGCCTTTAATCCCAACACTTGAGAGGCACAGGTAGGAGGATCGCCATGAGTCCAAGGCCACCCTGAGACTACATAGTGAATTCCAGGTCAGCCTGGGCTAGAGTGAGACCCTATCTCAAAAAACAAAAACAAACAAACAACAACAAAAAAAAAAAAAAAGAAGGGTTGAAATGTGAGACCCCTGCTACCCCTCAATACCTTGGACTTACTTCCTCCTTCCCCAGCAAATGAGGAAACCTTGTGACTGGTTACACTGGGCAACCTAATGGCTTTCTTGGGATGAGGGTAACGTGTGTGCTTTATGGGCACCAGGGTCTCCTGCGACTGAAAACCGAACCCTAGACATATGCAACACTTCTTTTTGTTTTTTCAGGGTAGTCTCAGGGTGGCCTCAAACTCTCAGCGATCCTCCTACCTCTGCCTCCCAAGTGGTGCAATTAAAGGCATGTGCCACCACGCCCGCCTCATATATGCAATACTTTCGCATCTGGCATGGGTACTGGAGAATTAAACCGGGCTGGTAGACTTTGCAAGCAAATGCCTTTAACCGCTGAGCCATCTCCCCCAACCCCTTTAAGCAAACAGGGAACATGATATTCTCCAGAGAATCCTGGCAGATCCAGGCTCAGCAATGTTCTGATCTTGTAAAGAGCCGGCGAGAGGGTGGACAGAGCCCCAGCAGAAGTGCCAGGCCTCCGCGGAGGGAAACCACACTGCAACGGCGCCATGAGCAACACGGGCATGTGAGTCCAGTCAGCCGGGGCCCAAGGACTCTCCTCACTCAGCCAGGGCCCTACTTGGTCAGGCCTTCGGGGTGACTAGATAGGGTCCCCTCTAAAGCTATGTTCCGCTTTCTGAAGCACCTGTTTCCGGACTGTGGTGGAAAACAAAAGGCCTGACTCCCCGTCGGTCCTCTGCCACGTGTTTCTTCATCATGGCTAAGGAGGGAACATTGCCTTTGAACGGAACAACTAACTCACCAACCAGCCGCTTTTTCTTTTTTTGGCTCGCCATGTGCCAAGGTCCTATTTTATGCCCTGGCACACACACTACTCGTGTCCTTTTCTCATCCAGCCCAACAATCAATCACCATCATCCTCATTTTACATATGGGCAGATGGTAGCCGGGCGTGGTGGCGCACGCCTTTAATCCCAGCACTCGGGAGGCAGAGGTAGGAGGATCGCCGTGAGTTCGAGGTCACCCTGAGACTCCATAGTGAATTCCAGGTCAGCCTGGGCTAGAGTGAGACCCTACCTCAAAAAAAAAAAAAAAAAAAAAAATCCAGTTCTTATTGTTAAACCAGGGTCTGGGCTTGAATTTCTGATCCTCCTGTAATCTGGGATTACAGCTGTTCAGAACTGCAGGCAACTATTTACTATGATGAAACTGACAAAAGCTAAAACCTATTGAATTGAAAATGTGAATTAAGCTGGGCGCGGTGGCACATGTCTTTGATTCCAGAAATGGGGAGGCAGAGGTAGGAGGATCACCGTGAGTTCGAGGCCACCCTGAGACTACATAGTGAATTCCAGGTCAGCCTGAGCTAGAGTGAGACCCTATCTTGAAAAACAAAGCAAAACAAAACAACAACAACAACAACAAAAAGAAAGGAAGGAAGGAAGAAAGGAAGGAAGGAAGGAAGGAAGGAAGGAAGGAAGGAAAAAAAAAGAAGAAAACATGAATTAGGGGTCTGGTAAAGTGCTGGTAGCACAAGCACGAGGACCCGAGGTCATACCTGCAGCACCTACATTAAAAACCTGGGCATAGTGGCCGATGTCTGCAATCCCAGCACTGTGGAGGTGAGGACAGAAGACTCCCTAGGGCTTGCTGGCTAGCTGGTCTAGCTAAATCAGTGGGCTCCATGCAAGACCTTGTCTCAAAAAATAAATTGGGAGCTGGAGAGATGACTCAGCAGTTAAGGCACTTGCCTGCAAAAGTCCAAGGACCTGGGTTCGATTCCTCAGTACCCACGCAAAACCAGATACACAAAGTGGTGCATGCATCCGGAGTTCACTTGCAGTGGCTAGAGGTCCTAGTGTGCCCATTCTCTCCCCTGCCCCCTGCTTTGTTTGCAAATAAATAAGTTGGGCCAGGCGTGGTGATGCACGCCTTGAATCCCAGCATTTGGGAGGCAGAGGTAGGAGGTCATTGTGAGTTCGAGGGCAGCCTCAGTCTATATAGTGAATTTTAGGTAATCCTGAGCTAGAGAGAGACCCTACCTCAAAAAAACAAAAACATAGCCGGGCGTGGTGGCGCACGCCTTTAATCCGAGCACTCAGGATGCAGAGGTAGGAGGATCGCCACGAGTTCGAGACCACCCTGAGGCTACATAGTGAATTCCAGGTCAGCCTGAGCTAGAGTGAAACCCTACCTCGAAAAAAGAAAAAGAAAAAAAAAAAAAACCCAAAACATAAAATAAATAAGTTGGAGGAAAACTGAGGAGGACACTTGAGGTCAACCTCTAACCTCCACGCACATGTACATGCACACACTCACATGAGGAAAAGAAAACGTGACTGACAGAAATGCAAAGGATTCCTGCTTATAGCAAAGGTGTCTGCAAGGTTCATGGTTTTACTGTCCTGCGGGACACTTGCGTTTCCAGCTCTTTTACCATCCACCTCTGCCTCTCTTTCCCAGCTTGAGGTTCTAGCTAGTTAGAACCGTACAATAAATGCTGGCTATGGGAGAATCGGGGTTCTAACACTCAGAACTTTTTGACCAGGGTACAGGAATGTAATGTTCTTTTTTAACCCTTCCTTTCTTGGCACAGTGCTGGGAATCAAGCCTAAGGCCTCCTGCATGCTAGGCAAGCAGTCTTCCATGGCTGTTCTATTTTTTTTATTTTTCATTTTAGAGAGAGAGAGAGACAGAGAGAGGAGAGGGAGAGAATTGGCATGTAAGGGCCTCAGCCACTGCAATCGAATTCCAGATGCTTGCGCCATCTAGTGGGTATGTGCGACCTTGCGCTTGCCTCACCTTTGTGCATCTAGCTTACTTGGGATCTGGAGAGTTGAACCTGGGTCCTTAGGCTTCACAGGCAAGCGCCTTAACTGCTAAACCATCTCTCCAGCCCCTGTTCTATTTTTTTTTAAGTATTTTATTTTTATTTATTTATTTATTTGAGAGAAAGAGAGAGAAAAAAAATGGGTGCATCAGGGCTTCCAGCCACTGCAGAGAACTCCAGAAGCATGTTCTACCTTGTGCATCTGGCTTACATGGGTCCTGGAGAATTGAACCAAGGTCTTTGGCTTTGCAGGCAAGTGCCTTAACCACTAAGCCATCTCTCCAGCCCCCCTGTTCCACTTCTTGATGTGCATGGTGAGAAAGTGGCTGATAAGCGAATGTGTATCAATGTGTTGTACTTCACAGAAGAAAGTGAAAAGACCTAAAACTGGAGCTAGAGGCAGAGCTCGGTTGGTAAAGCATGTGCTTAGCATGGGTTTGATCCCTAACACCCTCTCCCAAAATTGTGTAACTTGTATACACACAAACTAAATGTAAGCAAGTCAAAGCAAAGAGTGCCAGAGAGAAACTCAAGGAGAGCCGGGCATGGTGGCACACGCCTTCAATCCGAGCCCTCAGGAGGCAGAGGTCACGGTGAGTTTGAGGCCACCCTGGGACATAGCGAATTCCAGGTCAGCCTGAGCTAGAGTGAGACACTAACTCAAAAACCAAAAACAATAATAACAAACAAACAGAAAACACACACACACACACACACACACAAAAGACTCAAGGAAATAGAAGGGTTTATCCATTAGACATTAGAGCTTTGGAAACAAAGTCCAGGATTGAGAATCTATAGCCTTCACCCCACAAGGTAGGACCTGGGCCTCTCAGCTCCTCCCCCATAGCTCAAAGCCCAGGCCTCTCATCCCACACAGCAAGTCCCAGACCTCCTAAGCCTTTAGATGCCTTTAATGTCGACAGACTCACCACAGATACATGATATATAATTCACTAGTGTCTTTCCTCAAAATTTCCTATATGTTATTAATTTATTTTATTAATTAATTTATTTATTTATTTTGGTTTTTCGTAGTAGGGTCTAGCTCTAGCACAGGTTCACATGGAATTCACTCTGTAGTCTCAGGGTGACCTGGAACTCACAGCAATCCTCCTACCGCTGCCTCCAGAGCGCTGGGATTAAAGACATGCGCCACCACACTTGGTAGAAGCAGACAGGTCTGCCTCTGAATATCACTGACAACATTTATCACAGGCCATGCTCTTCACATTTGCCTTGTGCTTGCCTTTCAAGAGAGGATCCTCGGCCCCTACTTTTACAGATAAGGAAACCGAGGCTCAAAGCTGCCCACTGTTGGTAGAGTGTCAGGAGCTAGGATTCCAGCCCCCAAGTCTCTTTCAACCTCACCACCTTGCTTCACCCAGGGGACGGAGGCCCGACCACCCTCAAGACCAGACTCTTGTTTCTCAAATGCTCTGGCCGGTGAGCACAAACTTCATCACTACAAGATAGTGTGGCCTTCAGAAACCACCACCACCAGTCACTGGGAACTAACCTGGGAGGGGTAAAGCCACACACAGGAGCACTTTTGGAAACGAAATATATGGTATGGCTCTGAGCACCATTTTTCTTCAGCCACAGTTTTATTTGTGGTTTAAAGCACCCTTGGGGTTCTGAGACACAGTCAGCTATGGTGTCCTCTGACTTGAGTGAAGCATTTTTAGACTCTGATGGCTTTCAAAATTCAGTGAGGGGCTAGTGAGATAGTTTAGGGGTTAAGAGTGCTTACTGTTTAGGCATGAGGGCCTGAGAGCACCCTAATTTGACTCTTCAGAATCCATGTAAAAAACTGGGTGTGGCCACACACATCTGTAATCACTGTACAGTTGGGGTGGGAGTAGGTGGAGAACGGAGAATCGCTAGGGTTCAACAGTAACTAAAAGGTAAGTGAGATACCCCATCTCAAGAAAGCATGTGGATAGAAACAGAGGGGGCACCTAGAACTCTCATCTGGCCCCTGCATGCATGTGCATCTGCACACACACACATATGTACACATTACATGTACATGCAAAAATAATCCGGACTGGAGAGATGGCTCAGAGATTAAGGCACTTGCCTGTGAAGCCTAAGGACCCAAGTTTGGTTCCCCAGTGCCCACGTATTGCCAGATGCACAAGTTGGTGCATGCTGTAGATCATTTACAGTGGCTGGAGGCCCTGGAGCACCCATTCTCTCTCTTTCTGTCTGCCTCTCTCTCTCAAATAAATAAAAAATAAAGGAATTTAATCTTTTTTTTTTTTTTGGTTTTTCAAGGTAGGATGTCACTCTAGCCCAGGGTGACCTGGAATCCACTATGAAGTCTCAGGGTGGCCTCAAACTCACAGCAATCCTTCTACCCTGCCTCCCATGTGCTGGGATTAAAGGCGTGCGCCACCATGCCCAGCTCAGGAGTTTACTCTTTAAAAAAAAAAAAAAAAAATCAGTAAATACTACATACAGAAGCCAAGGGATGTGTTTACAATGCTAAATCCTGGGCCCCAACCCAAGGATACCAATACAGACAGCTGAGAGAGCACAAAGTCTCATTCCCACTAAATAACCCATGACTTCAGGGGACTTCTATATGCATGCTAAGGATTGAATTCAAAGGTCTCTGTGCAACCTAGGCAAGCACTATAGGAATACTTAGCTGTGTCCCCAGCTGACTGTGGGGGACTCTGACCGAGGCCCGCGTTAACTGCATTCATTAACACCAAGAAAGAGTCTTGGAGCTTTGTGGTCCCAGCTCCAGGCGTGAAAGCAGTCCCTAGGTCAGGTTCTAAGCACCTCCCCCAGCTCAGAAAGCGAACAATCAGCTAATGGCAGCTCTGTGGTTGCTGATAAGATGCATATCTCCTCAGGGTGGATGTCTTGGTCACAGTCAGCTTTTGTTACTAGGACGTTTCAGACATTAACACCTCCAATAATGGGTGCAGGAGGGCAGGTGAAATGGGCTGAGTATGGAGTGTTCTGGAAGCCTTCCAAAACAAGGAGGTGGGGATGAGATGACTGGACTTGCTCCTCTTCCCTCTTCCAAAACTCACAGCGGGGAGCGACGAACATGCTGGAGGCTGACAGTTCAGACCGGAAATGCCTCTTAACACAGAGCCACGGGATTCCAACTTTGTGAGCCATTTCACGATTGCCCTATGCTCAAGGCCACACTCTTCCCCACTTTCCATCTAGGGAAGTTCCTGGACACTGATTCCTGTTACCCTTAGAGGAGTAGGAGTCAGAAGCGGGGAGCTCCAGGGGATAAGCCAGGCACCTGACTGGAAGGAGACAACTGTGACAAGCTTTCTTGGGGGTAAGAGGGATTGAAGTCCGCTGAGGGCTTTCCCAGCCCAAGGGAAGCATTCTCCTTCCTCGGGCCACACACTTCAAACTGCAACTCCACAACTGGGTTGCAAAACCCATGTAGCAAGTCAATTCTCAACATCTTTTCTAAATAGGAGAAAGAGGAAAGATCTGAGCCGGTTGTGGAGGTACATGACGGTGGGAAATTGCTGAAAAGGCTGAGGCAGGAGGACAAGGAGTTAGAGGTCTGCCTAGGACACATATTTGAGCCCAGGGTGGTAGGATCTCTGTGAGTTGGAGGCCAGCCTGGGACTACAGAGGGAGATCCAGGTCAGTCTGAGCTACAGTGAGACCTTACCTCAATCAAACACACACACACACACACACACACACAAGATCTGGGGGAATGGAGAGATGGCTAAGCGGGTTAAGACACTTGCCTGCAGGGCTGCGTGTGGTAGCTCTCATCCTAAGGATCCAGGATGAATTCCTCAGTACCCACATAAAGCCAGATGCACTATGTAGCACATGCATCTGGAGTTGCTTTGCAGTGGCTAGAGGCCCTGGCATGCAAATTGTCTCTCTCTCTTAAATTTATATACATATATATATATATATATTTATATATATATATATATATTTATATTTATATATTTGCTTTTTCAAGGTAGGGTCTCACTCTGGTCCAGGCTGACCTGGAATTCATTTTGTAGCCTCAGGGTGGCCTCGAACTCACAGCAATCCTCCTACCTCTGCTTCCCTAGTGCTGGGATTAAAGGCATGCGCCACCACGCCCAGCAATAAATAAATAAAATATATTTTTTTAAAGATCTGAATGGATAGCTTAGCGGTTAAGTGCTTGCCTGTGAAGCCTAAGGACCCAGGTTCAAGGCTCGATTCCCCAGGACCCACGTTAGCCAGATGCACAAGGGAGCACACAGGTCTGGAGTTCGTGTGCAGTGGCTGGAGGCCCTGGTGTGCCCATCTCCCCCCCCCCCCCGTCGCTCTCAAATAAATAAATTAAATTAAAAAAGGAAAAAAGATCTGAATGGGATCCCGGCATGGTGGCGCACGCCTTTGATCCCAGCACTCAGGAGGCAGAGGTAGGAGGATCTCCATGAGTTCAAGGTCACCCTGAAAATACAGAGTGAATTCCAGGTCAGCCTGGGCTAGAGTGATACCCTACCTTGGAAAAAAAAAAAAAAGATCTGAATGGGTCCTCCAGGTATTAAGTAATCATTCATTTACCTTTTTACTTCCTTGTGGTGCTGGGGAAGAAAACCAGAGTCTACTGCAAGTACTCATCACTGAGCTAGAGCTCTAGGCTTGTTCATGAAAGATTTGTTTATTTCAGGGTTCCCTCTCACTATGTAGGCCAGGATGCCTTCAAACTCTGGATCCTCTGGAATGCTGATGGGCATCATCATGCCTGCCTTCATCAAAGCTTTTTTGTTTTGTTTTTCTGAGGTAGGGTCTCCTTCTAGTTCAGGCTGACCTGGAATTCACTATATAGTCTCAGGGTGGCCTCGAACTCACAGAAATCCTCCTACCACTGCCTTCCGAGGGCTGGGATTAAAGGCGTGCGCCACCACACCCGGCTTTTTTTTTTTCCCCCCATAAATAAATGTGTGCTCATTTGTTAAAATAAAAGAGAGACAGAGACTGATTGAGAGGGGGAGGGGATATGATGGAGAATGGAGTTTCAAAAGGGAAAGTGCGGAGAGGGAGGGTATTACTATGGGATATTGTTTACAATCATGGGAGTTGTTAATAAATAAATAAAAATCATACACACACACACATAAAGAATTGTTACAAAAAAAAAAAAAAGAAAATGTTTCTATTGGCTTTTTGTTTTGTTTTCAACAGGGTCTCCCTTATGTAGCCCAAAATAGCTTTGAACTCATGATTCTCTTGCCTTAGCCTCTCAAATGTTCAGATTACAGGCATATGACACCACTTCCAGTAAACATATGTATCTTTTTCTTTCTTTTTTATTTATTTATTTTTCATGGTAGGGTCTTACTCTAGCCCAGGCTGACCTGGAATTCACAATGTAGTCTCAGCGTGGCCTCAAACTCATGGCAATCCTCCTGCCTCTGCCTCCAGAGTGCTGGGATTAAAGGCGTGCACCACCATGCTTTTTAATGTTTTTTAGTTTGTTTGTTTGTTTTTTTGAGGTAGGGTCTCACTCTAGCCCAGGCTGACCTGGAATCCACTATATATTCTCAGGGTGGCCTCGAACTCACTGGCGATCCTCCTACCTCTGACTCCCGAGTGCTGGGATTAAAGGCGTGCGCCACCACACCCAGCTAGAGCTTTTTTTTTTAAAGGAAGGAAATCAGGGCCTATTCTCTAGTCCCAGCTGCTGTGGTGGGCCGTGATGTGGGAACTGTCACTCTCTACGGGCTTGGCACACCCATGCATTGCCACGAGGACCTGCAACAGTGAGTGTGGTGGGGCCAGCGGGCAAAGCCCGCTGACATTTTTCTCACACAGGAAGGAAGAGCAAGCTGAGGTGGGAGGCATCTCGGGAGGAAATGACTTCGATGTTAGCACCCAAAGACAGACAGGAGGCGGCCCTTTCCTCCCTCCCACCTGCCAGTTTTGACCTCTGCGCTAAGACGAAACACCCAGCCTAGATTCTGACACCCACTACACCCAGGAAGAAAACCAGCTCCGAGGAGTTGGGAGTCACCTGAACCCCGCCGCCCCCAAAGGGCAGCTCCTTCGAAGCAGGAGTGCAAATTGGGTTGAGCGTGACGAAGGGAGAGTGGGGGGTGGGGAGGGGACAGAGAAGGCACTTGGCAACTCCAATCCCTTCCCTTCACTTTGCTCAAGCCACCGCCACACTGGCCTTTTGGGGAAGCTGGGCCCATTGGCAACCGCCAAGTTGGCAAGGTTGGCAAGGAGAGAGTGGCGGCTGGGCAGTGTGGGCACTAGGGCAGGGTGGGAGCTCACGTTGCTGATCTGGTCCTGCGTCTTCTTGATCCTCTGTAGCTCGGGCGTGTCTGCCACCACGCTGAAGCCTTTGCCCTTGTTCTTCTCAAACTCCTCCTTGTAGCGCACCTGGAGGCAAAGAGGGGAGAGGAGAGGCTTAGAGTCAGGGTGCGAGGGGGCGAGCACCCAGGGACTGAGGGCACAGGGAGGCAGCACCCATGCAGGAGATAGTGTCAGGGGCCAAGGGAAAGAACCTGGGCAGAAACCCTAACACAACACAGATGCTTGTGCTAAAAAGTTTCAGACTAACCATAACCCCAGTAGCACCTGTCCAGCACAGTACGTTCGAAGGGGAGGCCACGTGCCGAATACCCACACTATTTAAGTGCACGCACACATATACACGTAGGCACAGAAACTGAGCCATCAAGAGGCAACATTTTGGCTCCGTTGTTAAAGGTGCTTGCTTGCACAGCCTGCCAGTCCACGTTCAATTCCCCACCACCCACAGAAAGCCACATGGGACACTCATCTGCAGCAGCTTGCAGACACAAGAGAATATAGCATGGTCACACACACAGGCGCACACACACACACACACACACACACACACACACACACGGTATGTATTAAAGAGAGAGTGCTGGCTGGGCGTGGTGGCGCATGCCTGTAATCCTAGCACTTGGGAGGCAAGGCTGGAGAGATAGGTGGATTGCTCTGAGTTCGAGGCCAGACTGAGACTACATAGTAAATTCCAGGTCAGCCTGGGCTAGAGCAAGACCCTACCATAAGACTCTACCTCAAAAAAAAAAAAAAATGAAAATAAGAGCTGGGCGTGGTGGTGCACACCTTTAATCCCAGCACTTGGGAGGCAGAGGTAGGAGGATCGCCGTGAGTTTGAGTCCACCCTGAGATTACATAGTAAATTCCAGGTCATCCTGAACTAGAGTGAAACCCCTACCTCGAAAAAACAAAATAAATAAACAAACATAATAATAATAAAATAAAAATAAAAAAATAGGGCTGGACAAATGGCCTAGTGGTTAAGGCACTTTGCCTGCAAAGCCAAAGGACCCAGGTTCAACTCCCCAGGACCCACACAAGCCAAATCACAAGATGTCACATGAGTCTGGAGTTCTGGAGCATCCATTCTCTCTATCTCCCTCTTTCTCATTCTCTCAAATAAATATATTTTTATTTTATTTTTTTTTGAAGTAGGGTCTTGCTCTAGCCCAGGCTGACCTGGAATTCACTATGTAGTCTCAGGCTGGCCTTAAAAATGTTTTAAAAGGTGGGCATGGTGGCTCTTGCCTTTAACCCAGCACTCAGGAGGCAGAGGCAGAGGTAGGAGGACTGCCATGAGTTTGAGGCCACCCTGAAACTACATAGTGAATTCCAGGTCAGCCTGAGCTAGAGTGAGACCCTACCTTGCAAAAAAAAAAAAAAAAAAAGGAGGCAGAGGTAGGAGATGGCCATGAGTTTACGGTGGTCAGCCTGGAACTACAGAGTGAGCTTGGGCTAGAATGAGACTACCTGGAGGGGTGGGAGGAGAGACAACATCTTCTGCCGCAGGTCACATAGCTTAGCAGCAAATATCCAGAGGCATCAAGACATGAGAGCTCACTTGTATGACTCCTGATCCTTTCCCCCCCGAGCTCAAGAGATGGCTCATCCCTCACCCTACTCAGGCTGTGGCAGGACCTAAGAGCCGAGGGGATTTTGTAAGCAGCCAGCTGAATGAGCATGAGAGCTGTGCCAAAGGACCAAGTTGGTGCCCAGAAAGGAGGGTGATGAGCCAGCCACAGGGGAAGCCTCAATCAATGAGCCTTTGACAGCCCTGAGCAGCTACCTGGAGCCTGCCAAGCTGCCTTCTGAGGACACCAGCACAGGAGAGAAAATGAGTGTTGCACACACATCTCAGAGCAGGGGCTCAGGCCCTAGGAAAAAACTCCACCACCAACTGCCGCCCTCCTCTTGTGTGAGCCTTCTATAGAACACTCAAATATTAATCCCAGCACTTGGGAAGCCGAGGTAGGAGGGTTGTCATGAGTTCAAGGCCACCCCAAGACTACATAGTGAATTCCAGGTCAGCCTGGGCTAGAGCGATACCCTACCTTTAAAAACTGAAAAAAAAGAAAGAAAGAAAGAAAGAAAGAAAGAAGTCTTAAAAAGAAAACTCAAGTATCAGAGGCACTCAAGAAAGACTGCAGAGGAACTGAGGCAATGACTCGGTCAGTGAAACACTTGCCGTGCAAATCATGAGGAGCAGGGTTTGGAGCCCCAGCACCCATGTAAATGCTGAGTGGGCACGGCCACCAGCCTGTAGTCCCAGTAAGGTGGTAGAGGTGGGACTGAAGATCCCTAGGTAAACTGGCTGGCTAGACTCCTCAAAGCAAGCTTTGAAGCTGGGTGTGGTGGCATGCGCCTTTAATCCCAGCACTCAGGAAGCGGAGGTAGGAGGATCATAGTGAGTTCGAGGCCAGCCTGAGACCCTGAGACTACATAGTGAATTCTAGGTCAGCCTGGGCTAGAGTGAACCCTTACCTTGGAAAAACAAACAAACAAACAAACAACAACAATAAAAAAAAAAACCAGCAAGCTCTGAGTTCACCTGAAACCCTGCCTCAGTAAACAAAGCAGAGAGCAACAGAGGAAGCCACCTGACGCCAACCTCCCTACACAAATGCATGCACATCAGTCCACACACATGTGCCCACATACATATGGCTGCGCATACACACAGCATACACGTGTTGAGAGAAAGAAAACACTGCAGACAGCACTGCCCTGACACTAAAGGAACTGAACCATGAGGAACAGCTTGTCCTGCCCTGGGAACTGGAGAACAGAATGGAAGCCGGGAAATACTTGTGGAACAGGGAATTGTTTCTTGGCTGCAGAGAGTCACTGTCCACCTCAGCAGCCATCTGTTCCAGGCCCTACCAGCTGCCTGCATTTCCTCCTTGGGGGCTGCACTGTCTGAAAACAGGTCAGGCCAGGACATGGAGACCAGGATGTTGGGAGTTTCCAGAATGTGAAGCCAGGCAGCTCCCAGACCTGGAATCAAGAGCTCACAGCACAGAACTACTGCTCTCTTCGATGTCAGGTCCTCCATATGCCCCAGGGGACAAGGGCCCTGATATGGGCTATTTTGTGCTGATGTGGGCAGATAGAAAGAAAGAAAGAAAGAAAGAAAGAAAGAAAGAAAGAAAGAAAGAAAGAGAAAGAGAGAAAGAAAGGCCAGACCCTGAGTGGATGAGGCAAGAGAATCATAAACTCCAGGCCAGGCCAGTCTACACAGTGAGACTCTATTAAAAAAAAAAAAAAAAAAAAAAAAAAAGCCGGGCATGGTGGCGCACGCCTTTAATCCCAGCACTCGGGAGGCAGAGGTAGGAGACCTGCCATGAATTCAAGGGACCCTGAGACTACAGGCCAACCTGGACTACAGTGAAACTCTACCTTGAAAAAGTAATAATAAAATAAATAAAGGAAGATAAAGCTGGAGAGTGGCTTGGCAATTAAGGTGCTTGCCTACAAAGCCAAAGGACCCAGGTTCAATTCTCCAGGACCCACGTAAGCCAGATGCACATAGAGGTGCATGCATCTGGAATTCCTTTCTCTCCCTCTAATAAATAAATATATATATAATATATATTTCTTAATATATATTATATATATAAAGAAAAATATATATATTTTAAGGAAGAGCTGGGCGTGGTGGCACATACCTTTAATCCCAGCACTCAGGAAGCAGAGGTAATAGAATCGCCATGAGTTCGAGGCCACCCTGAGACTGCATAGTGAATTCCAGGTGAGCCTGAGCTAGAGTGAAACCCTACCTCGAAAAACCAATAAAATAAAATAAAATAACCATGGGGCTGGAGAGATTGCTCAGTTAAAGTGCTTGCTTGCAAAGCCTGATGGCCTGGGTTTGATTCCTCAGTGCCCACATAAAGCCAGACGCACAAAGGGGCACATGCATCTGGAGTTTGTGTGCAGTGGCAGAAGGCCTTGGCATGCTTATACTCTCTAGCCTTGCAATGTTTTTTTAAAATGTTTTTTTAAAAAATAAGGTGGGAGAGCCAGACGTGGTGGCACACACCTTTAATCCCAGCACTTGAGAGGCAGAGGTAGGAGGATCACCATGAGTTTGAGGCCACCCTGATATGACATAGTGAATTCCAGGTCAGCCTGGGCTAGAGTGAGACCCTACCTCGAAAAACCTAAATAAATAAATAAGGTGGGGCTGGAGAGACGCCTTAGCGGTTAGGCGCTTGCCTGTGAAGCCTAAGGACCCCAGTTCGAGGCTTGACTCCCCAGGACCCATGTAAGCCAGATGCACAAGGTGGCGCATGCATCTGGAGTTTGTTTGCAGTGGCTAGAGGCCCTGGTGCACCCATTCTCTATCTATCTGCCTCTTTCTCTCTCTGTCTGTCACTCTCAAATAAATAAAAATAGACCAAAAAAAAAAAAAAAAGGAAAGGAAAGTAAGAAAGATTCCCATCATAAATCTTTAGCCTCTAAACATATGCAGCATACCCATATATATACAGTGTATACAGAGAAAGGGAGGGAGGGAAGGAGGGAGAGAAGTAAGAAAGGAAGGGGAGGAGGGAGGGAGGGAAGGAAAGAGGTAAAAAGTCTATGGATTAGGAATTCATCTGGTTCCCATTAAATCAGAAGTTAGAAAAGGAATATGAGCCCAGGCTGACAGTGAGGTTAAGAGCAAGGGATATGAGCCCAGCTGAGGATTCTTCACCCCAGCCAGCAGCTATAGAAAGAAGATTCTTGCCCGGGTTACCCTGAGGGCCCAGAACCTGACTAACACGTTCTTCTGGAAATCCTGGGACTGCACATGACTTTCATGAAGAGTAAGAAAACTGGAGCGAATCTAAGGCCTCTGGCCTCAGTTTACTTGTCTATAAAAAGAGCCATCAAAGGGACTAGTTAAAATATGGGAGAGGAAGCTGGGCGTTTTGGCAACACACATTTAATCACAGCACTTGGGAGGCAGAGGCAGGAGGATCACTGTGAGTTCCAGGCCAGCCTGAGACTACATAGTGAATTCCAGGTCAGCCTAGGCTATAGCGAGACCCTACCTCAAAAAACAAACAAACATGGGGGAGGGCATGGATGTAGCTCAGCTTCATCCTCAACACTACATAAACTGGTGGGTACCTGTAATCTCAGCACTGGGGAGGCAATAGGATCAGAAACTTCTAGGGCATTATTACAAAGCTCTTGTGAGGCCAGCTTGGGCTACATGACACCCTGTCTCAAGGAAAAAAAAAAAAATGGGAGAGTTGGGAAGGGTGGTAAGACACCTACAATTAGATTGGAGGTGGAGGCAGGGAGATCATGAGTTTTGGGCCAGCCTGGGTTATACAGTGAGATCCTCTCCTCACCTCAATGAGGGACCCTTCTATTACTAAATGTGGGTCTAGAAATAGCTGGGACTGACAGGCATGGTCTCCTATCGGCCGACTGATCTCTTTGGAGCCTCAGTTTCCACATCTGTAAAATGGGGGTCGACAATGAAATCAGTGATGGAAGTAAATGAAAACAGAGTGGATCCAAAGCAGAAGTGCTGTGTCAACACTAACTAGCTGACCCAGCGCCAGGCCCCATTCCCTCCTGTTTCCTGGCTTTGCAAGGGTCAGGTCCCTAACCCAGGGGAGTAAGTGCCATGGTAACACTGGACTGACATCAGCTGGTTCCCAGGCTCAGGAACCGCCTTCCCTCCCTGCTGGGGAATAATTCATTTTTCCTAACAGGAGTCAGAGAGGGTGGGGTGGAACAAGGGCCGACACAGGAGGCCTGGGCTCTGTTCTGTGGGGCCTAAGCAAGCCAGCTCTCCCTCTGAGGTTTCCCCAGCGGGGCTGGCCAGCTAGAAGCCCTCTCATGGTCTGCGAGCAATTTAAGCACTTGTAGTTCCAACTGGAGACCTCAGAGACGAAGAAGAGAAAGGACAGAGAGGTCAAGGGGAGACCAGGAGCGTTAAGGACGGGTGGCTTGGAGCTTTTCCATTAGGTTCTTTCCTCACCCATGCAGGAGTGTTGGCCTCAGTCTCGATGGCTCATAAGGCATTTATCAGGGTTGCTGTGGGGGAAGAAGCTGCTTGAGGTCACTCAACCCAGTCGTCAGTTGGGCCAAAGTACAACTCTGCACTTGAGTGGGATAACACCATCCATGGCTGGTGCCAGGCCCTCCCACCCTGGAAATTCCCACAGCAGCACTGGGACTGGTGCCTGAGGTGCCTGGTGCCAGAACAGCTAGAGTCCATGAAACTAACTTTTTTGGGGGTGTGCCAGGGCCTCTAGCCACTGCAAACGAACTCCAGATGCATGTGCCGTTATGTACATTTGGCTTACATGGGACCTGGAGAATCGAACCTGGGTCCTTAGGCTTCACAGGCATGCGCCTTAACTGCTAAGCCATCTCTCCAGCTCTGAAACTCTTAACTTTTTTTTAAGAGTAGAGGGTCTTAGTTATTCTCTCTGGAGGGATCTTGTTCATGGCTCATCCCAGGAGAAAGTAGGAACAGATCAATGCATGCTAGATGAATGATGGATGGATGGACTGAATGCAGATACATCATCTTCAAGCAAACAGCAGCTAGATTCACAAAGTATCTGGGCCAGGCGTGGTGGCGCACGCCTTTAATCCCAGCACTGGGTAGGCAGAGGTAGGAGGATTGCTGCAGACTAGTAGCTAGAGGCCCTGGTGCCCCCATTCTCTCTCTCTCTCTCTCATAAATAAATAAAATATATTTTTTAAAGTAAGATAAACTGGGTGTGTTGGAGCATGCCTTTAATCCCAGTATTTGAGAGGCAGAAGTAGGAGAATCGCCATGAGTTCAAAGCTACCCTAAGATACATAGTGAATTCCAGGTCAGCCTGGGCTAGAATAAAATTTTACCTTGGGGAAAAAAAAAAAAGAGAGAGAGAGAGAGAAACTGAATCAACCTAGGTGGCTGATGCATCTGTGATCCTAGCACTTAGGAGGCTGAAGCAGAAGGATTGAAAGTTCCAGACCAGCCTGAGCTATATAGCAAGACCCCCATCTAGAAAAAGAGGGGGGTTGGAGAGATGGCTTGGTGGTTAAGGTGCTTTCCTGCAAAGCCAAAGGACCCATGTTTGATTCCCCAGGACCCACATAAACCAGATACACAAGGTGGTACATGCGTAAAAATAAAATAAAATAAGTGGGGGAGAAGGAGAATCATGACTTTAAAAAATGTACTAAGCCGGGTGTGGTGGTGCACACCTTTAATCCCAGCACTCAGGAGGCAGAGGATCGCCGTGAGTTCGAGGACACCCTGAGACTACATAATGAATTCCAGATCAGCCTGGGCTAGAATGAGACTCTACCTCGAAAAACCAAAAAAAAAAAAAAAAAAAGTACTAAGCGAGATTTCCCCAAGCACTCACTTTACAGAGGCCTTCTGTGTAGTGAATACTATGTAATTCATCCCCGTGTAACAACAAAGCAATCAGTTTTAAATTAGACACACAGATGGAGAGGACAGCGCTACTAATGAGAAAGGTCAGAGCTGGAAGCAGGAGTCAAAGGTCGCTGCATCCATTTCCTCTCTCTTCCCCAACAACAGTAAAAAGGAACATTTATCAAACATTGGCTTCACACCAGTGGTAACATATACTAATGCCTAACATACACTAATGTCCCCAAAGCCACCTTCGCAGAGAGGAGAGAGATGATTTCCACATTACACAGAGACAGTGATTAAATAACCTGGCTAGGGTCACTGCTACTGGTGGCAGATCTGGGATTCAACCTCAGGCTGCCGGTTCTTATAAAATGAGACAAGAGTTTCACTGTATATAGTCTAGATACTGTGTAGTCTCAGGCTGGCCTTGAACTCAGTGATCCTCCTACCTCTGGCTCCCCAGTGCTGGGATTAAAGACATGTGCCTCCATGCTCCGGTCTTTTCTTTCTTTTTTTCTTTCTTTCTTTCTTTCTTTCTTTCTTTCTTTCTCTGTCTCTCTCTCTCTCACTCTCTTTCTTTCTCTCCTTTCCTCCCTCCCTCCTTTCTTTCTTGACAAGGTTTCACTATATGTGGCTGAAGCTGGCTTGGAATTTACAGTGATTCTCCTGCCTTAGCCTCCCAAATAATCCTGGGATTACAGGCGAGTGCCACCACACCTAGCACAAGTGACACTCTTCTGGACGTGCTATCTGTTACGCTGGTCACAGGATCCAAGACAGAAGTAGGAAACCGTGGTGAGTGAGGGGAGAAACTTACTGAGCTCTGCCCTCCCCTCAGGGGCATTTCCCAAAAGCACTATGAAGGTGACAAGGAAGGAAACCGAGTGACGCTTTCCTTGGCACTTGTGCCTGGGCTCAGGTCACACAGACACTCCAGTTCAGCCCCACCGCCAAAGCTGCCGCTTTTCTCAGCATGGGAGGGGTCTGCAAGTGCGGACGGGGGGTCTGGAGTCACTACAACTTGGCAGGACCTCTCAGAGGGTCATTTCTGGGCAGCTCTGTGGTTACCTCCCCCACAGGGATCATTACAGGTATTCCAGACACCCAAAGTGCCACTTTGGGGACCGAATATAGCAATGGGAAAACAAAGCTGAAGTGACCCAGGCATTAGGAGTGAGTGAGAGCAAGAGACAGAGAGGAAAAGAAACACATTAGGAAGGGCCAGGAAGGAGGCACACCCTGGAAGGAGGCAGCTGACACCCCGCTGGGTAGGGAAGGGTCGGCAGAGGAGGCTCCCCCACTTCCCTTCCGGTCAGCACACAACTCCAACCGGCCATGCGCCCACAGAGGCCACCGGAGCCAGGACCTTCACCAACCTAGCCAGGCAGGCAAACCCTTCCAAAGACTCAAAGCGTCAAGTTCCAGCCCCCAGCTTCCAAGCAAATGGGTCCCTCTCTCTGTCCCCATTCCCATTTCACCAGTCACGGAGGAAAAAGCTATGAGATGCGCCCCCCCCCCCACTTCAGACAGCACAGCTGGTGGCAGGTGGGAGGCAGACAGGGCTGCAGAGAGGACTGGCCTTCTCCACCCACCTACACGGCTGTCCCATGCTCTGGAGGCTAAGCTGTACCCACACGGCAAAGAGCCAATTTTCTTTTTTGTTTCTTGTCTTTGCTTTTTTTTCTTTTTGGTTTTTTGAAGTAGGGTTTCACTCTAGTCTAGGCTAACCTGGAATTCAGTCTGTATTCTCAGAGTGGACTCATGGTATTTTTTTCTTTTTTTTTTTTTTTCAAGGTAGAGTCTCGCTCTAGCCCAGGCTGACCTGGAATTCTACTATGTAGGCTCAGGGTGGCCTCGAGCGCAGGATGATCCTCCTACCTCAACCTCCCAAGTGCTGGGATTAAAAATGTGCACCAGGGCTGGAGAGATGGCTTAGCGGTTAAGCGCTTGCCTGTGAAGGCTAAGGACTCCGGTTCGAGGCTCGATTCCCCAGGACCCACGTTAGCCAGATGCACAAGGGGGCGCACGCGTCTGGAGTTCGTTTGCAGTGGCTGGAAGCCCTGGCGCGCCCATTCTCTATCTATCTGCCTCTCTCTCTCTCTCTCTCTCTCTCTCTCTCTCTGTGTCACTCTCAAATAAATAAATAAAAATGAACCAAAAAATATTTGAAAAAAAAAAAGTGCACCATTTTGCCCAGCCTTTTTACCCCTTGTTTAAAAAATATTTTTGCTAAGAGAGTATGAATGTCATATGAAATCATATGGAAACTTACTTTTTTGGAACAACGGTGCATCCAGAAGCCATAGATTGTTACTAGAAAATTTTCAGTGCCAGGGATGGGATACCTTCCAGTGAGTTGTTGGCCAGGGAGGTCCCTGATGCCCCCAAAACATTATAGGCTATTGCCAAGGCTCTTGGTTTCCCGCCAGGAATACATGGTAAGACCCTATTGCTGAAGACTCCACATGTTTGGGCTGTAAGGTCACTGAGAAATCAAGCTGGAGCTGAGCTGAAAACCTCCTCCATGTAGACCAGCTGACAGAAAGCTGGAAAAAGCTATACTGCATGCAGCTCAATGGGAGAGAGAGAGAAATCATCAGTGGAGGTAAACAGTGGACACTGCAAGCCATAAGTTTTGCCAGCCAGGCCAAATGAGCCAACAGGTGCAATAGCGGCATGATTCTTATGGGGAGAACCAACTGCCCTCTAATTGGACTGGAGGCTCACTCCACAGGAGGGAATACATACCTCGTACTGCAAACCAATGATAAGGGAGTCATAAGCCCCAGGGTTGTAACGTCTCCTGGTGTCTGGCTAAATGCATGTATTATGTTTACCCAATTGTCTGTTAAGCACTTCTCGTAAGGTTCATACCCATTATTAATGCTACTCTCATTTTTGGTTAGAGAAGCATCTGTTTTCAGGTGGCAGTGACCTTGGATGACTCAAAAGGCCCCATAGTGCTGAGAAGAAGTGACAGAGGAGTGCTCAGCACTGAAACGTATCCATCACACCTACCAAGGCTGAGGGTCTATTGTGGAAGAGGTGGCGGAAAGAATGTAAGAGCCAAAGGAAGGGCAGGACTGCTTACAGTGCAATCTTCCAGACACAAAATGGCCTGGCTATCCATGACCTCACAGTGCCTGACACTACCTACACAAGACCATCATAAGAGGAGGAAAAGATGATGACATCAAAATAAAAGAGAGACTGATTGAGAGGGGGAGGGGATATGATGGAGAGTAGAGTTGTGAATTGGAAAGTAAGGGGGGAGGGAATTATCATGGTTTATTGTCTATAATTATGGAAGTTGTCAATAATAAAAAATAAAAATATATTTGGGCTAGAGAGGTAGTTTAGCAATTAAGGTACTTGCCTGTGATGGTGAAAAACTAGGTTCAATTCCCCAGGACCCACATAAGCCAGATGCACAAGGTGGCGCATGCATCTGGAGTTTGTTTATAGTGGCTAGAGGCCCTGGCATGCCAGTTCTCTCTATATATCGGCCTCCCTCTTTCTGTCTGTAATAAATAATAAAACAGTTCTCATTTAAAAAATATTTCTAGGGCTAGAGAGACGGCTTAGAGGTTAAGGCACTTGCCTGTGAAGCCTAAGGACCCATGTTCAACTCCCCAGATTCCAAGTAAGCCAGATGTATAAGGTGACGCATGTGCAAGGTCACACATGTGCACAAGGTGGCATACGTATCTGGAGTTCCATTGCAGTGGCTGGTGGCCCTGGCATGCCAATTGTCTCTCTCGTTTAAAAAAAAAAAATATATATATATATATATATATATATATATATATATATATATATATATTTGCAAGTAAAGAGAGATAGAAAGAAGAGACAGGCAGAGAGAATGGGGACTGGAGAGATGGCTTAGCAATTAAGATGCTTGCCTGCAAAGCCTAAGGACCCAGGTTCAATTCCCCAATACCCACACAAACCAAATACACAAGGTGGCACATGCGTCTGGAGTTTGTCTGCAGTGGCTAGAGGCCCTGGTACACCCCTTCTCTCCCTCTCTTTCTCTCTCAAACAAATAAATAAAGATATTATTTTAAAAGCTGGGAGTTGCTGGGCGGTGGTGGCGCACACCTTTAATCCCAACACTTGGGAGGGAGGCAGAGGTAGGAGGATTGCTAAGAGTTTGAGGCCACCCTGAGACTACATAGTGAATTCCAGGTCAGCCTGGGCTAGAGCGAGACCTTACCTTGAAAAACCAAAAAAGTAAAATAAAATAAAAATAAAAGCCAGGAGTGGTGGCACACACCTTTAATCCCAGTACTTAGGAGAATTGCTGTGAGTTTGAGGCCACCCTAAGACTACATAGTGAATTCCAGCTCAGCCGGGGCTAGAGAGTAAGACCCTACCCCAAAAACCACCAACAACAAAACAATAAATACATAAAAATTTTTAAAAAAAGAATGAGGGGATGCAGGGATGACTTAGCGGTTAAGGTATTTGCCTACAAAGCCAAAGGACCCAGGCTTGATTCCCCAGGACCCACATTAGACATATGCACAAGAGTTGTCTGGAGTTCATTTGCAGTGGCTGGAGGCCCTGGCATGCCCATTCTCTCTCCCTCTTTCTCTGTCAAATAAATAAATAAATAAATAAATAAAAATTTTTTTAAAAAAGAATGAGCCGTGTGTGGTGGTGCACACCTTTAATCCCAGCACTCGGGAGGCAGAGGTAGGAGTATCACTGAGTTCAAGGCCACCCTGAAACTCCATAGTGAATTCCAGGTCAGCCTGGGCTAGAGTGAGACCCCACCTCAAAAAAAAAAAAAAAAGAATGAGTATGCCAGGGCTTCCAGTTGCTGCAAATGAACTCCAGATGCACATGCCCCTTTGTATATCTGGCTTTATGTGGGTACTAGGGAATGGAACCCATGACACTTACACTTTGCCTTAACCAGTGAGCCATCTCTCTAGATAAAAGAGCCAATTGTCTAGCCTCACTCTGCTCCCAGAGGGCAGAATCAGAGAGTGTGGCTCTCTTTGCTTAGCCTGTCTCCTCCCACCAGCTCAGTTATAAATCTGTGAGTCAGGCATGGCAGCCCATGCCTGTAATCCCAACACTGGGGAAGCTGAGACAGGTAGATTGTGAAGAGTTGGAGACCAGGGCTAGAGAGATGGCTTAGCGCTTGAGCGCTTGCCTGTGAAGCCTAAGAATCCTGGTTCAAGGCTCGATTCCCCAGGACTCACGTAAGCCAGATGCACAAGGTGGCACATGCATCTGGAGTTCGTTTGCTGTGGCCGGAGGCCCTGGTGTGGCCATTTTCTCTCTCTCTCTCTCTCTCTCTCTCTCTCTCTCTCTCTCTCTCTCTCTGTCTCTTTCTCTCTGTGTCTATCACCCTCAAATAAATAAAAATAAACAAAACTTTAATAAAATAAAATAAATAAATAAAAAGAGTTGGAGACCAGCCAGAACTACCTCCTTCAGGGTACCATAGGTGATCAGACCTACAGAACTGTAAAGTAAATAAAATAAACTCAAAATATGGCTGCCAATGAGCTCTGGGCAAGTGACATGGCCTCCCCAAACCTCAGTGTCCATACCTGCAAAATGGGGATAAGAGCAGAGCCCCCTCTTGGGCATGGAGTGGTAGCTCAAGCTGTAATACCAGTACTGGGGGGCAGGGGAGAGAGGGTCTGAGGCAGGAGGATTGCCCCAAGTGCAAGGCCAGCTTAGGCTAGAGAATGAGAGTCTGTCTTTAAAAATAAAAGCTGGCTTGGGAGGCAGAGGTAGGAGGATCACTGTGAGTTTGAGGGCACCCTGAGACTAAAGAGTGATTTCCAGGCCTGGAGAGATGGCTTAGCGGTTAAGCGCTTGCCTGTGGAGCCTAAGGACCCCGGTTCGAGGCTCGATTCCCCAGGACCCACATTAGCCAGATGCACAAGGGGGCTCATGCATCTGGAGTTTGTTTGCAGTGGCTGGAGGCCCTGGCGTACCCATTCTCTCTCTCTCTCTCTCTCTCTCTCTCTCTCTCTATTTGCCTTTCTCTCTCTGTCTGTTGCTCTCAAAAAAAAAAAAAAAAAAAAAAAAAGAGTGAATTCCAGGTCAGCCTGGGCTAGAATGAGACCTTACCTCGAAAACCAATAAATAAATAAATAAAATAAAATAAATAAAAGCTGGGCTGGGTATGGTGTCACATGCCTTTAATCCCAGCATTTGGAAGGCAGAGGTAGGAAGATCACCATGAGTTCAAGGCCACCCTGAGACTACATAAACTAGGGTGAGACCCTACCTCAAAACAAAACAAAAAACAAACAAACAAAAACTCTGGGAAAAGCTACGCTGTATGCAGCACTACGGGAGAGAGAACTCATCAATGGTGGTAAACAGCAGTGGACATTGCAAGCCTTAAGACTGGCCAGCCAGGCCAAATGTGCCAACTAGTGCAATAGTGGCATGTCTGTTATTGGGGAAATCAACCTCCCTCTCTCTCTCTCTCTCTCTCTCTCTGTCTCTCTCTCTCGCTTTCAAGGTAGGGTCTCACTCTGGCCCAGGATGACCTGGAATTAACTATTTAGTCTCAGGGTGGCCTCAAACTCACAGCGATCCTCATACCTCTGCCTCCTGAGTGCTGGGATTAAAGGTGTGCACCACCAAGCCCAGCATCAACCACTCTCTAATTGAACTGGAGGCCTGCTCCATGGGAGGCAATACATGACTAGTACTTAAAAACCTAGTCAAAAGCCTATGACAGCTGGGTGTGGTGGCACACGCCTTTAATACCAGCACTTGGGAGGAAGAGGTAGGAGGATCACTACAAATTCAAGGCCGCCCTGAGACTACATAGCGAATTCCAGGTCAGTCTGGGCTAGAGGGAGACCCTACCTCAAAAAACCAAAAAACCAAAAAACCAAAAAAAGGCCTATGGCAGGGGAGCTCATGTGCTCTAGTAGAGTCATAACTGCTGTTACTGTTGTCTGGCTAAATGCATATATTATGTCTATCAAACTGCTCACTAAGTGCTTCTCTTAATGTTCATACCATATATTAATACTACTCTCACTTTTGGTTAGAGAAGCTTCTCTTTTCAGATGGCAGAGAACACTGAGATGACTAAAAAGTTACCATAGGGCTGGAGAGATGGCTTAGTGGTTAAGGCACTTGCATGCGAAGCCTAAAGACCCATGTTCTACTCTCCAGGTTCCACGTAAGCCAGATGCACAAAGCGATGCAAGCATGCAAGGTCACACAAGCGCACAGGGCAGCACAGAGTCTGGAGTTTGACTGCAGTGGCTGGAGGCCCTGGCACACCAGTTCTCTCTCTCCTCTCTCGCTCATAAAGGTGTGTGCTACCACATCCAGCAAAAAGAAAAAAAAAAAAAGTTACCATGGTGCTGAGAAGAAATGACAGAGGAGTGCTCAGCACTGAAACATCTGTATCACACTTTCCAAGGCTCAGAGTCCATTGTGGAAGAGCAGAAAGAGTGTAAGAGCCAAAGGAAGGGTAGGACTTCTTACAATGCGATTCCAGGCACAAAATGTCCTGGATATCCATGACCTGACCTCACAGTGCCTAGCACTACGTACACAAGACCCTCATAACAGGAAGAAAAGAGGGGGACATCAAATAAAAGAGAGATTAATTGGAAAGGGGATATGATGCACAGTGAAGTTGCAAAGGAAAAAAAAAAACAGATGGCTAGACAGATGGTTAAGCAGTTAAGCACTTGCCTGTGAATCCTAAGGACTCAGGTTCAGTTCCCCAGTATCCATGTAAGCCAGATGCAGAAGGTGGCACATGCATCTGGAGTTTGTTTGCTGTGGTTGGAGGCCCAGGCACACCCATTCTCTCTCTCTCTTTCCCAATAAATAATATTTCAAAGCCGGGTGTGGTGGCGCACACCTTTAATCCCAGCACTTGGGAGGCAGAGGTAAGAGGATCACCTTGAGTTCAAGGCCACCCTGAGACTACATAGTGAATTCCAGGTCAACCTGGACTAGAGTGAGACCTTACCTCAAAAAACTAAAATAATGATAATAATAATAATATTTCAAAAAAACAACAACAACTAGATCTCTTCCTGACTGTGAATGCAATGTGACAAGCCAGCCTCCTGCTTCTGCCACCATGGCCCCTCTCCCATGATAAACTTGCACCCTTGTAGAAACTGCAAATCTCATCCAATCAGTTGAATACCTGGATAGAAGAGAAAGACTAGGGGGCTGGAGAGATGGCTCAGTGGTGAAAACCACTTGCTTAGAATAGAAAGACTGATCTCTGCCTGAGCAAGAACGAATTTTGCAGCAGACTTTCTTCAGTCATCACCACAGCTCTGGCTCTTCCTGGATCTCTAGATTGCCAGCTCATCCTATGCATTTTGGACTAGTCACATGACCTAATTCCTTACACTCTCCCTGTCTCCACACCCTACTGGTTCTGCTTCTCTAAGAACCCTAACAAGTAAAACAGTATTTAAAATATATCTTATTTGTTTGTTTATTTGATAGAAAGAGGCAGAGAGAGAGAAAGAGAAAGGAGATAATGGGCACGTCAGGGCCTCCAGCCACTGCAAACGAACTCCAAATGCACGCACCCCTTATGCATCTGGCTTACATGAGTCCTGGAGAATTGAACTGGGATCCTTTGGCTTTGCAGGCAAACGCCTTAACAGCTAAGCCATCCCCCTCCAGCCCTAAAACAGTATTTATAACAAAAGTCAGGAAGCACTACTAGAAGACACTGATCCAGTTATTTCACCATGTCATCTACTTCTTAATGCAACAGCTCAAGTGAAATAAAAGACAATGTTCAAGCATGGTGTGGTGGCGCACGCCTTTAACCCCAGCACTCGGGAGGCAGAGGTAGGAGGATCACCATGAGTTCAAGGCCACCCCGAGACTACATAGTGAATTCCAGGTCAGCCTGGACTAGAGCGAGACCCTACCTCAATAAAAACAAACGAAACAACAACAACAACAAAAAGGCAATGTTCCCAAAGAAAACCACCAAACGAAAACAAAACAAAACAACAAAAAAAGAACCTCTCTTGACCAGGTGGCTGTGAGCATTAAATGAGGCCAGTTACAAGCATGTGTCCACACACACACAGCCTGTCCCTCAGTCACAGCCTAACAGAGTGACTGCCGTTCTCCTGACTCGCACTCCCTGCCAGAAGCCCAGGAGGTAAACCCAGGTCAGGGCCCTGGGAGCAGATGAGCCACCCACGTCCTGCGCGGGACGCACAAGTGACCCTGCCAGCAGCAAGCCCCAGCCCCGCTCCTCACACACAGCGGAGGGCAGGACAGGGAGGATTTCCCCTACAGAATCGCCCTTCAGGGATCAGCTTCCAGGGGCCAAAAGAGCAGCAGCCAAGCTGTTGTAGAACTAACAAAGGCAAGGGGTTTAAGTTTCTCCTCCTCAAAATAGTGTGTGTGTGTGTGTGTGTGTCTGAGAGAGACAGAGACAAAAGACTCTCCCTTGTGCATACCTCCCCGCCTCAGCCCTGCACCTTTCCCAGGTTTGTGGCACCGTTTGCCCAAGCCCCTTTGGCCATCTCTATTCCTGGTCCCAGTGGCTTTCCAATTAGGGCGTGGCACAGGCAGCTGGCCACTGGACCCCCCTTTCGTGCCCAGTGGTGGACCAGCTGCTCCCCCAGGAACTGCAGTGTCCAGGTCCCAGTGGGTGGGGACAGGTGCAGGCTGCAGCTGAAGGGCAAACCGGGCTGCCCCTTGTGTGATGAAAGTCACAGGAAACCCAAGCCTCGGGGCCACGTCAGGGGCTGGGCAGGCTAAGGACCCCACACATGTGCCCGGGTGAAGAGACCAGAGGCTAAATCTCAGAATGGTACTCGCTCCCCGTGTGTGTGTGTCGACAGGCAGTAGTCCAGGGCCTCTCTCAGCCTCAGTGCCCTGACTTGTAGGAATGTTAACCTGTCTCTCGCCTGCCTGCTGGAGTCATTTCAATGGCAAAAAGCAAAAGGGACACTCTACAAGTTCTCAGCAACATAAGGGGGTATGGTGTCTGTTAAGGGGGAGGCTGTGCTCCTTGGGGAGTAGGTGAAAACCATAAGGCAGGTATGATAGTGCCTGCAATCCCATTACTCATGAAGTGGAGACAGGAGGAACAGGAACTCAGCTACACAGTAAGTTTGAGACCAGCCCGAGCTACATGAGACTGTCTCGAAAAAACAAAAGGAAAAGGACACCAGAAAGGAGTTGTTTTCATGTTGTACCACTCTGCACCAAGTCCTAGCCAGGCGTGGTGGTGCACTGGGGAGGCAGAGGCAGGAGGATGGCTGTGAGTTTCCAGGTCAGCCTGAGCTAGAGTGAGACCCTACCCCGAAAACACCAGCCAACAAACAAGCAAACAAACAAAAAACCCCAAAGTGTTAGCACGTCCTTTCTCCTGCACACAGTGGAGTGACCCTCCAATTGCACGGTGCTGTGGTAAGGTGGGCTAACACCTTGGAGCACTGGAGACTTCTGAGTTATTACTACCTGCCCGAGCCCAGCAGGTCTCTGAATGTCTCTGAGCCTCAATTACCTCATCTGCACCACGGGAAAGCAGCAATCTCCTCACAGGGCTATAGGGACGACTGGGCTGCGTGTGCCCAGAGGGCCCAGCCCAGGAGGGGCGGGACTGGTTCTTCCCTGAGGGAGGTAGGGAGATCTAGCATCAGGAGCCAGGCCTGGTGGCACAGGCCTATAATTCTAACACTTGAGAGTTGGAAGCAGGAGGGCCAGGAGTTCAGGGCCATCATTAACTACAGAGCAAGTTTCAGACGAATGGGGACTAGGTGAGCCTAGGTCTCAAAACAACCAAACAATGGTTGCTGGAGAGATGGCTCAGTGGTTAAAGGCACTTGGCTTGCAAAGCCTGACAGCCTGGGTTTGATTCCCCAGCACACGCATGAATGGTGCGTGCATCTGGAGTTCGTTTGCATCAGGTAGCCCTGGTGTACCCATTCTCTCTTTCTCCTGCACTGAACAGGCTGTGTAGCTCAGACTGGCAAGTTCCTGGCCAGCCCCTAGCCGCTCTTCTGTGGTGGGTGTGGATGACAGGACAGGCAGGGGCCAGCTTCCTGGAGAGGACGGGCCTCCTAGAGGAGGCGGGTTCTGAGGGCCCCAGAAGAGCCCAACATCCACTTTCGATAGGAAGGGGGCCCCTCTTCTCGCTCCTTTGTAGAAGTCGGGAAGTATGAAGTAACAGGCAGAGTGGGTGCAAGGAGACCGAACATGCCTAGGATTTCAGCAACTCGATGAGTAGCCACAGAGGAAGAGACCCTTGCCCAATCCTGTTACACCAGCCCTCCCCTCCCACCAGAGGCAGAGTCGGCCTCCTCCTCACCTGACTCTGAAGCTCGCTCTGTTGCTTGAGACGGAGGTTTTCAGGAGTGTCAGCCACCATGGTGAAGGACTGCTTGGGGTAGTGTCTGCAGGATAAAAAACAAACAAACAGAGTGGATGTCACTCTAGGGAAGGTGTAGGGACCTCTGGACTTCTTTTAGCGTTGGGCAGCCCCAGTCCACTGCCAAAGCTGAGGGGAGGCAAGGGCTTCTCTGAGGCAGCCAGGGCTGGCTAAAAGGGCAAGACACAGCAGGCCAAGAGACCATGCCAGAAATGCTGTGATTTCAGGTGGGAAGTGGTGAGAGAAATGTTCGGATGCAGATACCAAAGTGGTGTTTCCAAGGGCCGACCTGGCCCTGTTTGGAGGCTGAATGGGGAGACAGCCTGAGGCCAGTCAGCTCCAGAAAACAGGGAATAACAGTCAATACTGTTCTGTCCTAAGGGCTTATACACCTTAGTTCATCAAATCAGCAGGACCACTCTCTGTGTGGGAAGTGCAGTCACTGGCCACTTCTGACAGACAAGGGAACTGAGGCCAGCCAGAGAAGTTAAACAGTGTGGCCAAAGCGCACGCCTTTCCTCCAAGCACAGGGGAAGCAGAGGTAGGAGGATGGCTGTGAGTTCAAGGCCAGCATGGTACATGGTACTACAGAGAACAAAAAACAACAGTGTGGCCGAGGTGCACAGACACGAAGTAGCACGTAGCATGATCCAACCTGTACTCATGATAAACTGTCTCATCTCCCAACACGGGACAGATCACAGTCTTGAACCCCCCACCCCACCAAAAAAAAAAAGGCTGTGGGTGTGGCAGGAGGAAAGGCGGCCCAGAGCCCAGCAGGCAGAGACCATTACGGACAGCCTTCCCGGCACGGTCTGCAGCCAGGAACTGATATCACTTCCTCTCCAGAACTCAAGGTTCATCCTATCTCTGCTATTTTCTCTTTTCTCCACGTCTCCATGAGGAGAAGGACTTTTTGGTCTCTTGCTCATTGATTTACTCAAGCTTCCTGTTGCAGTCAGGTTCACGTTGCTGGCAGAAATCACCCGACCAAGAGCAGCTTTGGGGAAAAAAGGGTTTATTTTGGCTTATAGACTCAAGGAGAAGCTTCATGATGACAGGGGGAAACGAGGGCATGAACAGAGGGTGGACATCCCCCCTGGCCAACATAAGGTGGACAATAGCAACAGGAGAGTGTGCCAAACACTGGCAAGGGGACACTGGCTATAACACCCATAAGCTCGCCCCCAACAGTATACTGCCTCCAGGAGGAGTTAATTCCCAAATCTCCATCAGCTGGGAACCTAGCATTCCTATGGGGGACACCTTAATCAAACCACCACACTCCCCAAACAGAAGCTGAAGTCCAACAAACACTGAATAAACAAATGTCACCCCAGGCATTGAAGCTGTGCCAGGACCTATACCCCCTTGCACCCCATGAGATCCCCCAGCACGTCAGCTAGAGGAAAGGCAGCCTGCATCGCAGCCGTCTTTGCTGGGGGTCCACATGGGTCCCAACTATCTCAGGGCCTGGTAGGTGGCTTCTTCAAGCAGAAACCTGAGGTCTGACCATGTTTAGCTCTGGGTGACCACACCCACTGCAGCTGTGACCAGTGCAGAAACTTGACCCACAGGAAATCAGCCACAGATAAAAGAGATTGGTGGCCCACTGTGGCCTCCTTCCAGGCATGTCCCATGTGGGCTGGCTGCCATGTGTAAGGGCAGGCTACCTGACTGCGACCTCAGCAAACCTGGAATGTTCTCCAGCCATCCACACCACCCTGTAAACACACAACATCCCCATGGGCCACTTGTGAAGGGTTAGGACTTGGGGGTGTGGAGAATTCAACCAAGGGGAAGGGTATAACTAGAAGGTCACGGTATTGGACTCTGGCTCGGCCGCTGAATTTCTGGGTGACTTTGGCAAGTCCTTTTCTCCCGGAGGGTTGATGTCACAATCCTGAACCTAGACAATGCCACCCTCGGTCTTGGCCACCCAGGTCAGTCAAACAAGCAGCCCCCCGAGCAGATGGAGGGGAACAGGAGGAGAAAAACAAACCCAGGTGCCTGCAGCTGGCAAAAGCAATGGCCCCTGGATGAAGGAGGGGCAAGGGCAGGGTCCAAGCCCAGGCCTGGCCCAGCTCCATGCTGCCAGACCACCCACAGCTCAGGAACCCATCCAAAATGCCTGTGTAGATCCAGGGCAGGGGAGAAATAAATGGGAGTCTGTTCCTAGATTCAAGACAGAGAGGAACCGGCCGTGGTGGTGCAGGCCTTTAATCCCAGCACTCAGGAGGCAGAGGTAGGAGGATCGCCATGAGACTACAGTGTGAATTCTAGGTCAGCCTGGGCTACAGGGAGATCCTACCTTGAAAACAAAACAAAACAAAACAAGACAGAAAGGAACAAAAGGGATGGAAGTAAAATCTCTAGAACAAGGGGGTCCTGAAGCCCTGGGAAGAAGGACTTCAGAGAGGACCTTCCGCACAAAGTGGGTCCACTCTGAAGCAGAGCATCGATCACTAAAGATACCCACAGCAGAGGTGAGAGGCTGCAGGAGCAGACTTCCAGGCAGCTCTGGCTAGGTTTGAAGGTATAATTCTCAGAACTGGGGGGGATAAAGGCAGACTGGCGGCTGCTGGGCTAGGGACAGGGACTCAGCAAGCAGATGCCCACATAGGCCAGTTGGCAAACCCTGGGGTTTCCCATTTGATGAAATATATAGACTGAAAAGGTCAGGCCAGCTCCAGTGGCTCAAGGACACCCGGACATGTGACAGCACACCCCCCTCCTTGGTTCTACAGCTCCGACATAACACTGCCTCTGCCTCACACAGGATGAATACACAGACGTGCCCGCTGTTTCAATGAGCCCACCCCCTGTACCTGGAGCCAGCAGGTGCACACTGGCAAAAGAACCCACCGTATTCACACACTTCCTCCACCCACCCTGTCCTTCTGCGTGTTACCCTAGAAGGTCTCAGGAGCCTGTCCCACATGCAGCAAAGTGCTTCAAATAGGGTTGGTGCGTAGTACCTCATCGCCTCTTTGAAGCCACCAATATCCCCGTCTCGGCCACTCATCGAAAAGGAAGTGGGGGCTGGAGAGATGGCTTAGCGGTTAAGCGCCTGCCTATGAAGTCTAAGGACCCCGGTTCGAGGCTCGATTCCCCAGGACCCACGTTAGCCAGATGCACAAGGGGACGCACGTGTCTGGAGTTCATCTGCAGTGGCTGGAAGCCCTGGTGCGCCCATTCTCTCTCTCTCTTTCTCTCTCTGCCTCTTTCTCTCTGTCTGTCGGCCGCTCTCAAATAAATAAACAAAAACAAAAGAATTTAAAAAAAAATTTTTTTTAAAAAAGGAAGTGGGAAGCCAGACATGGTTCGTGTATATCTTTAATCCCCACACTGGGGAGGCTGAGGTAGGAGGATTGCTGTGAGTTCGAGGCCAGCCTGAGACTAGTGAATTCCAGGTCAGCCTGGGCTAGCAAGACTCTTACCTCAAGAAATCAAAAAAAAAAAAAAAAAAAAAAAAAGGAAGTGGGTGAGGCAGTGAGCCAGACTAGATGTTGACTCTACAGTGGTCAGGGGGAAAGATTTTACCCATGCATCAGAATAACTAAATTAAGAAGCTCCAACCTCCTCCTATTCACGCTTCACCCAACCCCAGGCAGAGGCAGGGGGCAGAGGTGGGCCAGGGCTGACAGCCCCCAGCCCAAGCAAGACAACCTTGCCTGTCCTGCCTTTCCCTTCCTCTGCTCACTGAGCTTCAGGTTCCCATGGCAACCTCATTTTCAGCTCCAGGCAGGAGAGCCGGGAGAGCAGAGAGAGAAAGGGAGGGAGAGAGGGAGAGATGACAGGGGTCTACAGGGCACGAGGGCAGGGGAAGACACGGACTGGAAGAGCTAAAGAGAAGCCTATGCGGGCCTAGGCAAGATCCTTGTAGACAACCGAGGTGACGAACACAGGTGCTTAGGGTTGGTTCTGGAAGAGAGGATATAGGAGGACCAATACTGCGTCCCTCCCCAACATGGCAGGCTTTAAAGAGGACTCCAGAGTCCGGCGTGGTGGCACACGCCTTTAATCCCAGCACTCGGGAGGCAGAGGTAGGAGGATCGCCGTGAGTTCGAGGCCACCCTGAGACTCCATAGTGAATTCCAGGTCAGCCTGGGCTAGAGTGAAACCCTACCTCAAAAAATTTAAAAATAAAAATAAAATAAATAAAATAAAGAGGATTCCAACAGATTTGACCTCCTTCCAGAAACAACCGCTAGAACTCCTACCTTTTCCTGCCCCTTGAAGCTACAGCGGCCCTTGACCTTCAGATCAAGGGTCATGTGCATGTGCAGTGTGTCTGTGCACACTAACATGTGCGCGTGCAGCGAGTCTGTGCACACTAACATGGCTGGACCCCCAGGCTGACAACAGACTGGGGACAAAGGACGGGATGAGTGGCATTCGCACAGAGCTGAGTCCAAAGAGTCTCTTCCTGGGCCAGCCTGGGCTTAACCCCTTGTTAATCATTCCCAGAGGGTGAGGCCCTATGCAGACGCCCTTCCACAGGCCTGTGGAGGCTCCAGAGGATAGAAGGGCAGGGAGACAGCCTGCTAGGGACAGGAAACTGGGGGCTGGGTGAGAAGGGCCAGGGAAGAATCCTGGCACACAGCAGCCAGGCAATGACCTAAGGGACACAGAAGTGGCCTCTGTCCCAAGGGAAGGGAGGTTGGCTCCCGAGGATCTCTGAGTCATAGCACTGTATGGAAGGACTCCAGGGCAGGGAGGATGCTGGGAAGCTGCAAGGTATCCTGGCTCCGAGGTGACATGGATAGCAGCAGCCTCACTCTCTTTCAGTCCTACTGTGAGCTACATCCCAGAGGCAGCATGAAGACAGGCCAGAGATCTTGAAAGCCCATCTCCCCATTTCTGCATAGAACATCACCCAACCTTCCAGATTAGAACTGCCCCCTTCAAAAACCACAGCTTTGAGGCCAGGCGTGGTGGCGCACGCCTTTAATCCCAGCACTCAGGAGGCAGAGGTAGGAGGATCGCGGTGAGTTCAAGGCCAGAGACCACATAGTGAATTCCAAGTCAGCCTGGACTAGCGTGAGACCCTACCTCGAAAATCCAAAAATTAAATAAATAAATAAAAATAATAATAAAAGCCACAGCTTTGTGTTCAAGGAAGAAGAAAAATACATCAACAAAAACAACAAGGAGCTTTTGGTTTTAACCAAAAGGGGGAGGAAAATAACCCACCAGCTCTAACATCCTGCCTCCGGTCAGAGCAGCTCATTCCCAAAGCCCCTGCTGGGAACACTGCCCGCAGAGGAGGGTGGGAGGGCTGGCTCCACTAGCCCTTTTCTCACCAATGCCCCCTACCCCAGGCCTAAGGGGCTGAAGTGGTAAGGACAGTCAGCAACAAAGAAACATTGTTTGACTAGAGGGAAAAAATGAGCAGTCAAAAAGATTAAGGACAGCCAGGAGGAAGAATTTACCAGCCCTTAGGGATTACAGATAAATGAAAAAGAACTACAGTGAAAAGTATGCTTTACCCTGTTGGCAACAATTAAAGAGAAAAGATTCTGCCAAGTTGAATGAAGAGAGGAAACACAGGGCCCCAGTTTCCTGATTGGTAAAACGGGAGGAGGGATGTCAGAAGGACTAGTGATCCCCAAGGTTCCTTGAGGTGCTGACATCTCTGTGGACAGTGGACATGGAGGTCAGAGAGGCACAGGGGCTGTCTGATGGCTGCACCCGGCTACCATGGCTGCCCGTTTTTGCTTGCCTCCCCAAATCAAATATACTATACACACCCTCCTTCCTCCTGTGCTACCCCACCCAGTTCCCTATGACATGTGATTCAATTTTCCCACTAAAAGGAACAGAATTGGGGCTGGAGAGATAGCTTAGTGAAGCCTAAGCACCCAGGTTTGATTCCCCACATAAGCCAGATACACAAGGTGGCACATGTGTCTAAAATTCCTTTGCAGTGGCTAGAGGCAGTGACATGCCCATTCTCTCTCTTTCTAATTAATAAATAAAATATTTTTTAAAAAAAAGAGGAGCCAGGTGTGGTGGCGCATGCCTTTAATCCCAGCATTTGGGAGGCAGAGGTAGGAGGATTGCCATGAGTTCGAGGCCACCCTGAGACTACATAGTGAATTCCAGGTTAGCCTGGGCTAGAGTGAGACCCTACTTGAAACACACACACACACACACAAGGAGAGTGGCTGGAGAGATGGCTTAGCAGTTAAGATGCTTGCTTGGCAAAGCCAAAGGACCCAGGTTCAATTCCCCAGTAACCACTAACCACCTAAGCCAGATGTACAAGGTGTTGCAAATGTCTAGAGGTTGTTTGTAGTGGCTAGAAGCCCTGGCATGCCCATTCTCTCTCTCTCTCTCTCTCTCTCTCTCTCTCTCTCTCTCTCTCTCAGATAATTAAATAAATAAAATACTTCTTAAAAGGAGGGATAGACCCAGGCCTGGTGGCACACACCTTTCTCTGTGAGTTTGAGGTCATCCTGAGACTACATAGTGAATTCCAGGTCACCCTGGGCTACAGTGAGATCCTACCTTGAAAAACCAAAATAAATAAACAAATAAAATAAAATAATCACTCCTTTAATCCCAGCACTAAGAAGGCAGAGGTATGAGGATCAGTATGAGTTCAAGGCCAGCCTGGGACTATAGAGTGAATTCCAGGTCACCCTGGGCTACAGTGAGACCCTACCTCAAAAAAAAAAAAAAAAAAAAAAAAAAGCTGTGTTGGCCATGCACACCTGTAAGCTCAGCATTGAGGCCAGGAGGATGGCTGGGGCTCACTGGCCAGGGAGTTTACCCAAAAGAATGCCTGACTGACCTCTTCCTCCTCCTCTGTAGGTGTGTGCACATGTATTTACCATACATGCATGCATACACACACACACTCACACCAAAAACAAACACTCACACTGGGGTTGGAATCAGCTTGCTGGAACCTAGTGAGAGACCCCACCTTCACCTGCTGCTTAGAAGCCTATAGGGAAAGGGCAGACAGACATCACCGCGCTCAGCTCCGACCCTCACTCCACAGCCCACACCAACTGAAGGCCGAACCTGGCCACACTTGACACCCCAAAGGCTGGTTCCTAGAAAGGCTCCCACAGAGCCATGCATGCCCACTCCTACCTTAGCCTGGACACAGTGAAGTAGGTTTGGATGTGCCAGGGCTCAGAGGATCCGATTTGCAAAACAAATAGTCCAGGGCATAAATATTTCTCCAGCCAACAAAGGAGGCTCACCTCACCCACTGGGAAAGAACTGATGATGTCTGGCATGGTGCCACATGCCTTTAATCCCAGCACTAAGAAGGTAGAGGTAGGAAGATAGCTGTGAGTTTGAGGCCAGCCTGGGAACACAGAGTGAATGCCAGATTAGCCAGAAACCATACCTTGAAAAAAAAAATATTTTTTTGATGAGCAAGGGTTCTTGAACTATTGTGCAAGCAGGAGTGTGGCCTCTACCTCACCACAGAGTCACCAGATCAGCTGGGGTCCGTCTGTGAGGAAAAACTGTAGGCCGCTCAGCACCCAAGCACGTGTCTAAGGACGCCGTGAACCCATGCGTAACTGAACATATGTGGCCTACCATGCCAGGTGGCTGGCTGAGAGCTCTGGCCTATGCTCACACCCCGGCCTTAACCCCAAACAAGTCTGGCAGGGAGACAAACAGAATCAGCCTTTTCGCTGTTTACATTCACTTTCTAGAACTCGAAGCTCAGTCTTCAGAAAGACAGAAGGGCAAGAAGAACAGCTTTCTCTTTTTCTCTCTTATCTTCTCTTCCCCCAATGAGACCCTTGCTGCCCTTGGGCCCAGGGACTGGCAGAGCACAGAGGCCTCTGGGCACAAGAGACTCACACCCTTACTTACTGGGTGGCCCTGACCCTGGCAGAATGCCAGAAAATACCACCTGCCCCTGTGGATCCTGCCCTAGCCTCAGCCCAGCAGAGGCAGCGCTGTGCAGGAGGAAGCTGGGCCTCTGGTGGGAAAAACACAGCAAGGACAGGATGGGAAAAACTCTACCCAAGACGCCCCAGGATTCAGGAACCTGGATGTCACTGGAAGATGGGGCCAGTTAGTCAGAAAACAGGAGGGAATAACAGAACACTTGGCACAGTGCCTGGCACACAGCTGGGACTCTAGCTGAGGGTCCAGCATACCTGGGTAGGGGATATCCATTTCAGACTACTGCAATAGCCACCTATTCCCTCTAGCTGGGCACACTGGGCTCAGCGGACAGCTCCGCCGACAAGGAGAGAGCTAGCAGAGGCAGCAGGGAGCAGCAACCTCGGACATCAGCTGCTATATAGCTAGAGTGAAGCATAGCTGGGGCACACAACTAACTCCCCAGGCCTCCTCCATGTCCTTCCAGCAAACACCCACTGGATCCGAGGTCAAAGGTCACCTGGCTAGGGCTGTAAAGGCTGGGGGCAAAGGGAGAGGTCACCCTACTTCTCTCTCTGGCTGGATGCCAGGAGAGGGACAAGAGATGACAAGAGACAGGAGTGTTAGTGACTCACTCACAGGTGGGAAGCAGCACCCAGGGAGTGAAACTTCATCTTCTGCCTCTCCCAGATCCCCAGCTGTCACCAGTCTCCCCAAGACCTGAGCAGGAACTCTGGCACTAGGCGAAGGACATACAGATTGAAAAAGCCCAACTAGTTTCTCCAGCTCCCCTGCTCACTCGGTGGACTGCTAGAATCTTCAGAAGGGAAGAGAAGTGTCAGACTCGGTTACCCACAGGGCTCCGCGATTCAGCAAGACTTCGGTCAGGGAGTGGCTGCTTGAAGGTTGCCCCAAAGGAGTCTGGGAGTTCAGCCTGAAGTAGTCCAGCAGTTAAGAGGTTAAGTGCCATGGCTTTTCCTGAACCCCACCCCACTCCCCAAAGGAGGGAGGAAGTGGCAGAGAATCAGGGCTTGTGTGAGCCCTTAAGAATTCAAAGAATGTCCCATTTCCCCTGGGGCTGGGAGGGGCTGCCAGGGGTCTGAGGAACAGTGGAAATCAGAATGGCGGGCTAGAGAGGACCAGAAGAGTTGTGGCCTTTCCTCTATCCCAATCGGCCCGGTGCCCATCTTTCAGAAGGGACAATGGTCATATTGTCTCTTGGGTTTCAGATTAAATCAGAGATTAGTTCCCCAGCACCTGGCACAGGTTGGCATATAGCAGCAGCAGGCAATGAGTAATAAATGTTCAAACCTGCCGGGCGTGGTGGCGGGTAGGAGGATTGCCATGAGTTCGAGGCCACCCTGAGACTCCATAATGAATTTCAGGTCAGCCTGGGCTAGAGTGAAGGAGATGGGGCCAGGGCATGAAGTGTGGATTGGGGATGGCTAAACGAAAGGCAGCTATTCCTCAAAGGGCCTGAAGCTCCCATTTAAACAAGTCCCTAGCTTCCCCTTCCTGGTGAACTTCAGCTGCAAAGAGCCTCTTGAGAGAATTTTTAAAAACATGAGTTAGGGCTGGAGAGATGGCTCAACAGTTAAAGGCACTTTCCTGCAAAGTCCAATGGCCCAGGTTCAATTCCCCAGTACCCAGAAAAGCCAGATATACAAAGAGGTGCATGCTTGTGGAGTTTGCAGCAGCAAGGGGCCCTAGCATGCTCTTCTTTTCTTTTTCTCTCTCAAATAAATAAAAACTTTTTGGGGGGGAATTTGTTTTTTCGAGGTAGGGTCTCACTCTAGCCCAGGCTAACCCAGAATTCACCAAGTAGTCTTAGGGTGGCCTTGAACTCATGGTGATCTTCCTACCCCTGCCTCCCTAGTGCTGGGAATAAAGGCGTGCACCACCACACCAGGTTTATAAAAACAGATTTTTTAATTTAATTAATTAATTTTTTTCATTTACTGGAGACAGAGAGAGAGGCAGAGAGAGAGAGAGAATGGGTATGCCAGGACCTCCAGTCACTGCAAACAAACTCCAGATGCATGTGTCACCTTGTGCATCTGGCTTACGTGGGTCCTGGGGAATTGAACCTGGGTCATTTGGCTTTGCAGGATAATGCTTTAACTGCTGAGCCATCCCTTCAGCCCTATTAAAGAAGCATTTTTAAAAAAAGACTTAAAGAGCCAAGCTGGGCATGATGATATACACCTATAATCCCAGCATTCATGAGGTAAAGATGAAGGATCAGGAGTTCAAAGCCAGTCTCCTCTACATAGCAAGCTCTGAAGCAAGCCTGGGATATAGGAAACCCTGTCTCAATAAATAAATATGTGTATATATATATGTGTGTGTGTGTGTGTATTATATATAGCTAAGGCAGGAGGAGGATAAGAAGTTCAAGGTCACCTTCAACCACACAGCAACTTCAAGGCCAGCCTGAGCTACATGAAACCTCAAAAAAAAAAAAAAAACTGGACTCAAAGCAGATCTTAAATTTATCTAATTACTGATTGTGCCACATACTTGAAAGTGACTTGCTTATAAAGCCGGATACCAGGGTTCGATTCCCCAGTACTTACATGAAGCTCCACTCTGCAGGAGGCTGTGAGCCCTGTGGCATGTACCTGGACCTGACACTTGAGTTTGCACTTCCCACTTAGGAGGTTACCTTGAAGATGCAAGGTTGAGGCGCTCTCTGAAACTGCAGGGCACGGGATGAGTGGTGTGTCACTAGAGTGAAAAGCAATGACCTATCTAGCCCTCCAGCAGATCAGGCCATGGGACTTAGGGAACAAGGGGCATAGCCCAAAACTGGCTACACTCAATAAAAAACAAGTAACAGCATCCATGGCCCCCGAGGGAAAGAAGCTGTCTAGGCCAGGCCACACACTTTTCAAGAAATGAACACCAGAGCAACTGAAGACTAGAATGGATTACTATGCGTTATCGGGAGCCTTTCACTCAGGGTTTTTTACTCTTTCCCCAGGTTAACAGTAATATGTTGACTCAAAGATCCAGTGTCTTTCCAAAAGAACACGGATCACGTGAGGAAAATTAACCTACTGCCTTTGGTTGCAGCTGAAAGGTCTGAGGCAAGAACAAGATGCATGTAGATGCTCCCGTACTGCTACTTGATGATCAACCAAAATAAGGAGTCACATCATTCCAGCAAACGAAAATAGGAATTTTGAGATCCTGCAACTAAGATACAATGGTCAAAAGCTGCTGCTCTTAAAAAAAAAAAAAAAAAAAAAAAAAGAAAAGAAAAAAGAAATGAACACCAACAGCCGGGCATGGTGGCGCATGCCTTTAATCCCAGTACTCGGGAAGCAGAGCTAGGAGGATTGCCGAGAGTTCGAGGCCACCCTGAGACTGAGTGAATTCCAGGTCAGCCTGAGCTAGTGTAAGACCCTACCTCGGAAAACCAAAAAGTAAAAAAGAAATAAAAGAAATGAATAAAAAAGAAATGAACACCAGAAAGCCAGGGTTCCACCAAGGTCCAGTAAGTGGCCAGGTGACAGAAGAAAGGTATCAACTTCTGTTATAAGGAGTGAGAATGAGAGAAGACAAAGGGGAGAACCACACCCTCACATCCCTGAGCCCCAGAGCCCTGACACAAAAGAAGCTGACACTGGACAAGGCCATGCTGCATCCCCCTGGCAGCAGTATACAGCGGAAGTTCCCGTCCCCCACCCCCACAACCCCAGCTGGTTTTACTGTCCAGACACTGGTTGTGAACAAACCTAAGCCTTCAGCTAGCCTAGCCTAGGGTTCCTGAGAAAGTTCCCAAGCCTATTTCCTCATCTGTAAAATGGGAACGATAAGAGGCCTCTGCTGTGAAGGCATGCTATGATCACAATGTATCAAGCAGGGTATGAGAGTGCTGGCCATATCATCTTGGCAGTATTGATTGCTTGCTTTTTTTTTTTTTTTTTTTTTTTTTGGCTTTTCAAGGTAAGATCTCTCGCTCTAGCCCAGACTGACCTGAAATTCACTATGTAAGCTCAGGGTGGCCTCGAACTCACAGTGATTCTCCTACCTCTGCCTCTCAAATGCTGGGATTAAAGACATGAGGCACCACACCCAGCATCTTGGCATTATTGAAAGGGAGGGAAGAACTTGAGAAGGCGAGCTCTAGTCAGCCCATAACCCCACAGGACTCACGCGTTGCAATAGGGCTTCTTCTCGTAGCCCTTGTAGTTCTTCATGTTCAATGTCATCTTGCAGGTCTCGCAATGGAAGCATGCTTTATGCCAGAACTGGGTGGAGACAGAGGGAAAACACGTATCAGACACGAGGACTTCCAGAGGCAGGGGCACTCAAGAGGCTCTCCACCCCGGGGGGTCCCAGGTCCAAGGGTGTGGGCACCCCTGGTGTGCAGGGTCATCTCAGGTCATAGGCTCTCAGAGCCAATGACGCTGCCTTCCCCTTCCCAGCCCCCCCACACACACCCCCCCCCGCCCCAACTTGGCTACCACTTGCCTGTCAAAAGGAACAAGGCAGGTCTGAGGATAAAGCAGTGGGGGAGGGGGGGCCAAGCTCATTTATGATGGAGTGATGGAGGCAGCAGCCCCCAGAAAGTCAGCCCCACCTCCCCCAGACCACTCCTGCGCAGAGCTGTACAATCCTCATTGCTTATGCAAAGCGGCACTCGGTTGCTAAGCAGCAGAACAGGAAGGGGCAGCTCCTCCAGCCCGAGGAAGGGACCCAGAACCAGACACTCCGAGCTCCCCCCAACGCCTCTACTCCCCCCCCCCCCATTTAATGCCCCCTTCCACGATGATCCAGCTCAGATGATCCAGCTCAGACGCCTCTCGCTTCCCAGGGAACCCTGACCAGACCAGCATGTGAGTACTCTAGCTAGCTCTTAGAGCCACACCCACACCGTATGGGGGGGGGGCAACCTCTCCCACGCCCAAGTGGACAAGGATAGGAGAGCACCCCTCCCTCCGAGGCAGTAAAGAGCCTTGTGTCAAAGCCTTACAGGTGCACATCACAGCTCCACCCAGGTAGCTGTATGACCTTGGCAATGCCCTGTCCTGCACCTGGGAGCCCTCATATACATTTCTGTGTCTGTGGAATGTGCATGACAATACCTGTCCCCCCTCCTGGGACCGTGGAGGATTCACAACACATCATTGCCGTCTCTCGCGGTATAGCACCTGGCACCTCTCAAGCCTCGATGTAGGTGCTGGGCAATGGAGGCTCTGTTGGGGGGGCAAGGGGGCGCAGGGCGGGGCGCAGGCAGCCCAACCACAGCTCCAGAAGACTGAGGGACAAGTAAGACCCCATAAATCCAAGGGTCTAAAACTGAGCCATCAGGACCGATTCAAGGTGGCCCCATGGAGGGGGCAGGGAAAGTGAAGAGAGGAGAAATTATGCGATCAAAGTGACCCCCCTCCCTGGGAAAGGTTACTGTCCCTGACAACCCATGCAAGTGAGATATAAATTCACCCTGTGGCCCAGAATGAGAACCAACCAGACTCTAGCTGCGGGGACTCCAGAGTCCAGGCGGACTGGGTGAGCTGACTGCTTGCCCCTGCCCCACTGTGCAGCATAGGAGACACTCCTGACCACCAAAGGAGGTGGCCAGAGGCCAGGGAGGGACCCAGGGAGAACTAGGAAGGTGCCAGAGCAGTAGGACTGGTTCTTGGCTGCCTGTCAAGGAATTCCCCCAAGGCAGTACTTCTTTTTCAAAGAAAAACGTGTTTCCCAAACTAAGAGGTGCTTCTGAGACACATGGAGGAGGGGGACAGAAGAGCTCAGACGCTTGGGCTCCACCTCCCTGATCCCACCTATTTCGACTAGGCACCAGGGTAATTTCAGGGAGCAACCACCCTCTTAACGGGGACACGTTCCCCGACAAGGAGAGAGCTAACCGTGCATATTAACAAGGAGATGGGGGAGATACTCTTTGGGAAGAAGGCCAGTTAGCAGTCTCAAAGGGCTGGCTGGTCTGAGCTTGGTTCTACCCCAACCTAGGTGCCACAGGCCCCCCAACCCTTCACACAGTCACTTTTAAGGCTCCCTGACACTGCTTGATGAGGTGTATAACCCTACCATATAACCCTCCACAGAAAACCAGAACAGGGTGGTCCCTTCCTTATAAGCCCCCTGAAATGACAGCCCTACTCCCTCCCCAGCAATTGGGAGGCATTGGCAAACTGCCCTAGGACTGTCACCAGCCAGGCTGCTGGCCTCTGCCTGCATGCCCCAGCCTGGGCCCCTGCCTCCCCCACCCCCGCAGGGGCCTGCCAGGAAAAACATTCTCCGGAATCCAGACCATGACCCACTTTCACACACACACACACACACACACACACACACACACACACACAGGAATATACTGTCCTAGGGCTAGGGACCTCCAAGGCTGCCTCCCAACTGGCCCAGGGGAGGTCAAGGGAAAGAGACAGGCATCTCATGTTTTTTAGCAGATGGCCAGGCCCCCACTGTGGAGCCAAGCACCATGGAGAAGCAGGATGGAGCATGCCGACTAGCACCCTGACCAGTGTTCTCACAAGAGCCCTCCAAGCTGCCACCAGGAGGAAGGGGAGCCCCTAAAGTTTACTCCCATCAGCAGCTCCCACCCTCACTTCAAGGGACCCCCTTGTTCCCAACTAGATACATCAGAGTCTGCAGGAAGAGTGAATCACGACCTGTCCCCCTTCTAGTGTGCACAGGAGTAGTAGAATCATGGAAACCAGGATGGACCACTGACAGTCTGCCCGGCTTGGTCTCCACATCTGTAAAGTGGGGTTATTAACCAGTCTGTCCTCAGGTACAGTGGAGGAACCAGAAGCCCGAAGCAAGCTTACAAGGCCCAAGACTTCCAGAATATACCCCCGGGGAACCAGGACTGAGGAAGCAAAGCACACCTAGAGGCATGTAGATGGAAGTCAGCTGGCCAAGTCCACAGTGCCACTAGTCACAAAAAAACAAGACAGCCCCTGACCAAGCTGAGATACAGTGCAGGACCTGTCTGTACCACTCTGTGGAAAAATGGCTCTACAAAAAAGGCCAACAGCTGGGTGTGGTGGTGTGTGCCTTTAAACCCAGCACTCTGGAGGCAGAGGTAGGAGGACTGCCGTGAGTTCGAGGCCACCCTGAGACTACATAGTGAATTCCAGGTCAGCCTGGGCCAGAGTGAGACCCTACCTCAAAAAAACTTAAAAAAAAAAAAACAACTGGCCACCAACAGGCCAGTAAGAGCAGAAGTCCTGCTAAAGTATCCCTCAACAGGGCTAGGCTTGGGCCAGCCCATGTCCCTTCATGGCTGTGGAAGGGGGTGTGGGGGGGCTTCAGGTCACTGTACTTGCAGCCTGGTACCTTGCTCTCTGCACCCAAGTGGGGTGGCCATGACTCAGAGCTGCAGTATGAGACTGTCCCCTCCCTTCCCGTTGCCTAGGGATATTATGGTTTGTCCCTCTTCTAGGGGCAACATTAGCCCCACCCTGCTCAGGTCACCGACCTAGTCACCTGCTCACCTGAGCCACTGGCTTATAGACACAGTTATTTGAGGTCCCTCCACAAATCCTTCCTTTTGCTCCAGCTCCCCCAGCCACAGCCCTCAGGACCCCAAGGCCCTCAGCATGACCCCAGATAAGCTCAGGAAATGGATGGGAACCTCTTTTGGAACAGACTGTGTAAATAAAAATGCTTTTTGTAGGGCTTGAGAGATGGACAGGGGTTAAGGCCCTAGTCTGCAAAGCCTGACGGCCTGGGTTTGATTCCTCAGTACCCATGTAAAGCCAGATGCACAAGGTGGCCCTGGCACACCCATTTCCCACTCTCTATCTGCAGATAATTAAAATTTCAAAAAGTACCTTTTGCAAATGAAGCAGCAGAAGAGCTGAGTAGAAAGAACTTTGGAAACACAGCATGGTGGTACATACTTGTAATTACAGCATTTAGGAGGCTGAGGCAGGAGTGCTGTGTGTTCAAGGCCAGCCTGGGGTGACCAAAAAAAAAAAAAAAAAAAACTTTGGCTAAAATATAGGACCCTTCTGGGCTTCTGTTTACAGGGTTCGTAGCTTATAGGAGCAGTAATGGCTGACTTGCGAGGCTGCGTGGTACACTGCCTGCCTTATACAGTGACTAAAGTGCTGAGGTGATCGATTGGGGAGCATTTTAAACCTCAATAGTGGTACATGGTACCGCAACTGCAAGAACTTTGCCCTCTTGAAAGAAGAGGCACTCGGGTGGCCATTTAGGACAAGGAGCCTTCTCTAATGGGACATTCCAGAGACACTAGCTGCAGACTAAGCCCCCTAGCCTTCCAGACACTCTCTACCTGTTTTCAGAAGCTGAGGGGCAGACGCAGCATTAGCCAGCCAGGAGAGTAGGATACGGTGAAGACTCTTCCCAATGCAGGTAGATCCCTAGATGCCAAGTAGGTGCTCAGTTAAGTATTTGTTGAATGAATGAGGTCACCCTCAGTTCTGATCCCAGAAGTTCTCTGGGGAAACAAACCTTAACCTCCTTCCCCAAACACCATCAGCAGCAATACATATTTATCGAGCATGCAGAGCACACTGGTACCGCTGGCTGGGGACCGGCCTTCGGGTGGTGACCTATGCCTTTGGGAGATAAGGCTCAGGGAGGAGAAAAGATTTAACACCAAGGACACAGCTTGTGCTCTGACCACATTTCGGGCTAAACGTCATAAGGACATGGCAGTAAATCAGGCCAGTCTAAACTGACTTTCCATGACTGAAAATGCGAAGTCTTGGGAACTTGGGTAGCAACCATGCCTATGAGACCAAACCTTCCCCACTCCCAAAGCTCCAGCCAGCATTCTCCAGGGCTCCAGTCCCTCCAGTGCCCGTTCTTAATGCCTGGAGGGGGTAGGAGAAAGAGCCCTGATACCCTGATATTCTGGTCTTCCGGCTCAGTGCAAGGAGCAAGGTAAAGGAGAGGTCTCTTCAGGGCCACTTCCGCCAGGGGTACTTCTAAACCCTGGGAGGAACAACCCACTTCCCAGGGCAATCCCAAGCTAAGTGTGCTCTTCCAGCCAGGGCACAGAATAAATGGATAGGGAACCTCACAGGATCCCTGACCCCTTACCTCTGACACACAACAAGCAGAGACAGTGTGGAACTGGACAGAATGGGGGATGGGCTGGGGGCGCAGCCTTGACCACAGTCCCTGACAGGCAATTTAGTGGCACTGCTTATCTCCAGGGAAATGACATCATACCCATCTGATAGATGGGGAATACTGAGGCCCAGGGCCATTCATAAACCTGATTGGTGCTGACCTGAATCCAGGACCAAGTCTTCCCAGCTCCTAAGCTACCAACTGCAGCTTCTATTATACATTGCCTCTCTCCCCACTAATTACTCTGGACCAGGAAACCTGCCCAGAGACTGACACTATGAGCTCTCAGAAGCAAGTCCAAATGTGTTTCAGAACCATAAAGCCCCATCTCCTGACCTGGACTCAGGGGGTCAAAGGTTGCTAAGAACCAACTCCATGGGGGAAGGGAGACAAATGAACTGCATATATATACATAGATATATATAGATATGTCGTTTCCCAAACAAAACCTGCTTCCCCTCTTTTATGCACCCTCTACTGCCAGTTCAGACAGAAAGGAGAAATACATGGGTACAGGTGCCAAAACAGGAGTCCCTGCTGAGGGGCTAAGAGGGGACACGGAGAAGGGGCAAGTTGCCTTAGGGCTTTAGGGAGTTTATGGGCAAGATCCTACCCCTACTGGGTAGAGAAACACCCAGTTCTACACTGCACCCCCCCCCCGCAAAAGTGTAATGGCAACCAGATGAACGAGTCCAGCCAGGGTTGGGGGATGCCTAAAGGCTCCCAGGGGACAGCGTATTTCCAGACGGCCACCCTTCGCTCCCCACCCGCCCCCCAAATACCACCCGCTTTCCTCAGCTTCCCCAGAACTCGGCCAACCCCACCCTCCTTTGGAGAAACCTGCTTCGAAAAGTTAGCTCTTTGTTCTCCAAGCCAGTCTCCTGGCTGAGCACAATTTCGGATCTCCGAGAAGCAACCCCCACATCCACCCTACCCCACCCCCGGACCCCGCCCGGATCTGGCTAGGCTGCCCAGCACCCGGAGTTGGCTAGTAATTTGAGGTGGGGGTTGGGAAGCTGCGGAGGAGATCTGCTGGTTTCCCCCAACCACGGGAACCAGCTAGGGGGACGCAGGTCGTTCAAAAAAAAAAAAGGTGGGGGGGTCTCAGAGTGGGGCTCGGGAATCACCCGATGTCCCCTTCACCAGACACGACAACTCGCTGGCCGATGGCACCCGCCCCAGCCTGCAGGACAAGGAAGCCCGGACACCCGCGACCCGAGCGGCGGGTTTCGATGTCCACCCCCACCCCACCCCCGGCCTCCGCCCCGCCCCCTCCCCCCCAGCACCCCGCGCTTCCGCCTACTTGGCGCTCGGCGCGGCGGGGAGAGGGAGCGGCCGCCGTCTCCTCGGGTACTCCCGGCTGTGGGGGGCGGGACTGCACCTCAAACCTCCCCCAGCACACACACCGTGGGGCCAGGCTTCCCCCGACCCCCTCCGGTCCTTCCACAGTTCCCCTCCCCGGGGTGGGGGGGGGGGGGGTCGGTCAAGGAGTCCACCCTTCTCCAGCAACCACTGCCCGCCGCCTAGCCGTGGATCTCCCCGGTCTCCAGACTGGGGTCTGTCCCTGCACCCCCAAGACACCGTTCGCCCTTCTTCCGCGCTCCGGAGATGGCCGGGGACAGCCGGCCAAGATCCCCAACCTACCCCTTCCTCTCTCCTCCCGCGATCGGGTGCAGAGCTCCGGGGATTGCCTTAGACTAGACGCGTCCCCCCCCTTCTCCCGGAGCTCACCTTATCCAGACAGTTCACCTTCTCCGTGGGGTATACGATCTTGCCGCATCGGGCGCAGTTGGGGTTCATGGCTCCGGGCTGGGAGGAAAAGGCTGGGGCGGGGACGCCCGAGCTCGCGCGCGTTCTCTTTCCCCGGGACGAGCTGGGCGGGCGGGAGGCGGCGGCGGCGGCTGCAACCGTGCAGGCGACGGCGACTGGAACTGGGGAACTGGCCTCCGCCTCCGCCCTCCTTCCCCTAATAAACACGGCGGGGAGGAGGGGCTGCACCGGGGCGGGGACGCGCCTCGGGCGCGGAGAGGGGCGCGCGCGGAGAGGCGCGCTCCCCGGGCGACGTGGGGCTGCGCGGGGGCGGGTTCCGGGGAGGACGAACGAGGCTGGGGTGCCGGTGGCCCTGAGCTCCCCCCGGGCGGGCGGATGGCTGTCCTTCCCCGCGCAGGAGACCGCACCGATCCTGGCTAGGCCGCACGTCTTAAGACGCCTGAGCTCCGGGGAGCGGGCAGACCCTTCTCACCCCACGAGGGTACGATTGGTACCCTGCCGTATGCGGGAGTAGATGCACCAGCCTCGGGGACTTTCCTTCTGCCAGTTGATCCCAGGCATGAACCTACGGGGAACCCCTTCTGCCCCGCCCCCTCCCCCGGTTCCCTTCCCGCCCATATCCTTTTCCACGTTTGTAAGGCGGAACCTGTCCCTTCCCTTTTAGACACTGCGGCTCGAGAGGAATGGTGTTAGTTCTCCCTCTCCGTGCCTCTGAGGTGCAACTGTCCCCGGGGTTCCTCAAATTCAGGCACCTTCCTGCTTTTACTTTGGCCTCCTTCAGTCTTTTTCTCCCACTCTCCTACTCTAATTCGTGGAGGAGCCGCCACCGTGTGTCAGTTAGTGAAAAGAGTCTATTCCAGGGTTGCAGCGGCGCGGGGGTATAGCTCAGTGGTAGAGCATTTGACTGCAGATCAAGAGGTCCCTGGTTCAAATCCGGGTGCCCCCTCGGAGACTTTTCCTTATTGATCATTTGTGTGATCCACTCTTCATGCTTACGTCTTACGCTCTGACATTCCAACCTCAGGTAAAGGGAAACAAGTCCCAGCCTCATTTTCCAGCCTTGACCAGAGAGCTTCCAGTTTTGCTTTGTACCCATCAGAAAGGAACTGTGACACGTGCACGGCAGGTATAAAAGATTCACGTCTTCATTACCGACCCTAGAGGCGTGGGGATTTCTGCCCGCCGGGTTCCAGACGCCCGAGTTCAGGAGTCAGGATGACTTCCCCAGCTTGGCATGGCCTTTCCCATGAGGGTAAGAATGGGTCAAGAGAGGGAAACCCACGTAGCCCTACTTCAATTTCAAACTTCTTTTCCCTTTTTGCTTTGCACAAGTTTAGCTCATTTTAATGCACATGAATAAAATATCTCAATGAGAAATGATACAAATGAATGCGGTGGAGGGTTTATTAAAACATCGCTTTAAAAAAAAAATCGCTCGTTTCCGATTCTGTCTCCGAGAATTCTCTGAGAAATTTGCTTTCTGAACAATTTTCCACTCCGTGAAGGCAGGCAGCCGAGGGCCACGCTTTGAACATAAATGGTGTATTACTAGAGATTCAGGCTTCAAATCCTAAGCATGGTGACAGATATCTCCTGGTTGAGTAATTTGTGGCTGGGCTGGAGGAAAACCATTAAGTATGGAGAATCAAGGGCGTCCCCCTCAGCTAGGTTTTGCCCAAAAAAAGGAAAAATAAAGGAGACAGGGAGAGATATGTTGCCTGGGTCAAGGGGCAGCTGTGATATTTTAAACCCGGAATCTGGTTGTGTCATCCCTTGGGACCCCAGGGAAATAAATACTCTCATGCATTCCCCCCAACCTCACCAGATCCCATTCTTGTGAGCTGCTGGGCTGGGCTGGGTAGGGAGATAGAGCAAACTTGCAGTACAAAGCCCAGAAACAGCTAACCAGTGTTTCTCCTTTTCCCAGACCCCAGGTCTTGAACTTGGCACCTGTACTTTATCAATCCAAAGCCCTGACTTTGAACTAATATAAACTAGGACACCTTTTTTGCCTATCATATCTATACCATACCTTCTTAAACTAGGCAGATATAAACTTTCTGAACTCGGATTCATCCTTAGTCTTTTGGGTCAGGGTACAAACTAGGGAAAATACCGCTTTAGCACACTGTTTTTTACCCAAAACCCAGCGATGGATAAGAATGACTCAGTGCTTAATGTCTTAATTCTACCTACTGAGGTAGTAATGCACTGCTTGCCACATAGCTTGGGTTGCTACTTGTAGAGAACTGGAATATATGGCTGTTGAAAGACTTTTGTATTCAGAAATAACACCTGAGTTTCTGTGAAAAATATAACACATGAACAGGGGGCACCCGGATTTGAACCGGGGACCTCTTGATCTGCAGTCAAATGCTCTACCACTGAGCTATACCCCCTCTGCTGGCAAGAGTCTCTTAAATTCTCTGTCCACATACAATAGGTTTTTATACTGAAAATTGTTCATTTGTTCAAAACCACTATCATTTTTTACTAAATGATATTGAATTTACCAATAAGAAGACACAAGTTAAAAAAACATATTGGTGACCTACGTGGTGGCATACACCTTTAGTCCCAGCACTCAGGCAGAAGGAGGAGGATCACTGTGAGTTGAGGCCACCCTGAGACTACATAATGAGCTTCAGGTCAGCCTGAGCTAGAGTGAGACCCTACCTCAAAAAAACAAAACAAAACAAAATACAAAACCATATTGGCAGTCTGAAAACATAAATTTAGGTCGTTCAATACTTTACATACCCCCCTTTATTTCTTTTCCTTTTTTTTTTCTTTTTTTGATTTTAGGGTAGGGTCTCACTCTAACCCAGGCTGACCTGGAATTCACATTGTAGTCTCAAGGTGGCCTTGGCCTTGAATTCACAGTGATCCTCCTACCTCTGCTTGCCAAGTGGTGAGATTAAAGGCGTGCACCACCATGCCCAGCCTAGATAATCACTTTTCTAGAAATGTGGAAGGAGGTAGGACTCAAATCTCTTTTCTACTGTGGGAAAGTGACAGTTGATTTCAGGTTGGTAACTTGAAATTGACAAGGTGGATGTATTTATACCATAGGAATTGGTAAATGCTACCAGTAGGTCCCCTAGAGTTGCTAACCTTTTATTATTACACCTCTGTAACTGTTTTCTCCAGAGAGAGAGGGGCAAGCTTTCCAGCTGCGAGAGAGAGCATGGGAGGCTTGAGACAGAAGGGAGTGGGGGGAGAGGGGAAGGAGGAGGGGAAAGAAGAAGAAATGGGTAGGAGATCACAGTAAGACTGTTTCTTACCTAGGGGGAAATTGCTGATACTCAAAAGGAGCCAGAGGAGATGAAATGATTGAAGATGCTGGAAAGAATGGAGACTATGCAGGCATCTGGGACAGAGAGGGGAAGAACTTCCTCTTGAGAGCAAAGTATCCAACTGGGTATTCAGTGAAATGAAGGCTGAGGAGTGAAGGATGGAAATTACATTTGAAGAATTCTCAAACCAAACATGATGATCACACCTGTAATCCTAATACTCTGGAGGCTGAGACAAAAGGATTGCCGTAAATACAGGGTCAGCTTGGGCAAGTCTCAAGTGAAACCATCTCTCAAAGAGAGAGAGAAGAGAGAGTAAGAGAAAGACTGGCCATAGTAGGAGGCTCGCTGTGCTGGTGCACACCTTTAATCTCAACACTTGGGAAACAGAAGTAGGAGGATCGCTGTAAATTAGAGGCCAGTCTGGAACTACAGAGGGAGTCCCAGGTCAGCCTGGATTAGAGTGAGACGCTACCTCCAAAACAAACAAATAAACAAACAAAATAACCCCCAAAGCAAAAAAACAAACCGAAAAAGAAAGAAAGAAAAAAAAACATATTAACAGAAAGGGAGAAAAAAAGTTTCAGATGCCAGAGGTAGACAAGGCTTCCTTCATGGTGAAAGAGAGAGATCCTACTGCAAACAGCCACAGGACCTTGAACTGTGGGCCAGACTGGTCTTTTGCTACCCCACCCCACCTACATTAGGATCCTTTCTGCAATCATCTCTCGATTCTTCTATGTCACCTCCGAAAAAACCGAACCAAAAAAAAAAAACTAACCTGGTCAGTAGCATGACATTTAACTTGTACTGCACACACCTCCAGTAGAGGGGGTATAGCTCAGTGGTAGAGCATTTGACTGCAGATCAAGAGGTCCCTGGTTCAAATCCAGGTGCCCCCTGACATGATTCATTTTAAATCGAGAAGCCACATACATCTTAGCTTCTATCCTCTTTGTACATCCTCCTGGGATTATAAAAAGTTGAGTAGGCTGTACAATGTGAGAGAGAACTGCAGCTTCTGTATTAAGGAATGGTGCAAAGATCAGTCTGTGAGACCCTTTCAGTACAGCAATGGATTCTCACAGAGCACTACATACTTGCCTCTTTTCACATTCCTTTCTACTTCTAGTGCTTGGGATATACTCCAGTGCCTTGCACCTACCATGCAAGTGTTTTATACCACTGAGACATTGCCCAGCCAGCTAGCTTGCACTTATTTTTTCAAAAGTATACAGAGGTGTTTTCTGGAGGCTGCATCGTATGTGATACCAAAACAGACAGGAACGCAAAGAAAAAAAAAAAAAAAACTCCCCTCCAAAACCATATGCTAAAAAGATTTACATGGAGCGCTAGAGAGATGGCTTAGCAGTTAAGTGCTTGCCTGTGAAGCCTAAGGACCCTGGTTCGAGGCTCAATTCCCCAGGACCCATGTTAGCCAGATGCACAAGGGGGCGCACGCGTCTGGAGTTCGTTTGCAGTGACTGGAAGCCCTGGCGAGCCCATTCTCTCTTTATCTCTGCCTCTTTCTCTAAAAAAAAAATTAAAAACAAAATGAACAACAACAACAACAACAAAAAGATTTCCATAGAGCCAGGTGTGGTGGTGCACGCTTTTAATCCCAGCACCTGAGAGATAGAGGTAGGAGGATTGCTGAGTGAATTCCAGGTCAGCCTGAGCTACAGCAAGATCCTGTCTAGAAAAAAAAAAAAAAAGATTTCCAGAGCTGGGCAGTGGTGCCTTTAATCCCAGCACTCAGGAGGCAGAGGTAGAAGTATTGTCGTGAGTTCGAGGCCACCCTGAGACTACACAATGAATTCCAGGTCAGCCTGGGCTAGAGTGAAACCCTACCTCGAAAAACAAAAAAAAACAAAAACAAAAAAATGTTTGGGGGCTGGAGAGATGGCTTAGTGGTTAAGGCACTTGTCTGCAAAGCATAAGGACCTGAGTTTGATTCCCCAGTTCCCATGTAAAGCCAGTTGCACAAAGTGGCGCATGCATGTGGAATCCATTTGCAAAGGCTGGAGGCCCTGGCCTGCCCATTCTCTCTGTCTCTCTTCTATCTCTCTGTTTGCAAATAAATAAATAGTTTGAAACAATGGCTCCTGTAGCCCAGGTTAGTCTCAAAGTCCCTATATAGCCAAGGATAGCCTTGAAATCCTGATCTATCTGTCTCCACCTCTAAGTTCTAGGAATATAGGTATATACTACCCCATTTACAGGTACACATATGCAGTAAGCTATGTAGCCCAGATCAACTTAGAACTTGCTATATAACTGGTTGCCTTGAAATTCTAAATACTTTTTTTTTTGTTTTTTTTGTTTTTTTTTTGTTTTTTCGAGGTAGGGTCTCACTCTAGCCCAGGCTGACCTGGAATTCACTATGGAGTCTCAGGGTGGCCTCGAACTCTTGGCAATCCTCCCACCTCTGCCTCCCGAGTGCTGGGATTAAAGGCAGGCGTGCGCCACCACACCCGGCTCAATTCTAAATACTTTTGCCTCTGCTTCCTGAGTATGTGATTGCAAGGATGGACCATCTTGGAAAAAAACATAATTTTCATTGAAAAGTGCTATTTAAGCTAAGTGTACATGTCTTTAATTCCAACACTTGGGAGGCAGAGGTAGGAGGATCACCATGAGTGTGAGGCCACCCTGAGACTACAGAGTAAATTCCAGGTCAGCCAGGGCTACAGCGAGATCCTACCTTGAAAAAAACAAATAAAAAAATAATTTAAGTGTGTAAGCCATACCTGATGGTTCAGGCCTATAATTCCAACTACTCTGAAGACTGAGGCAGGAGAATTATAAATTCAAGAACCACCTGGGTTATAGAGTGAGTTCCAGGCCACAAAATGTCTTAACAAGACCCTGTCTCAAAAGGGCCAGACATGAAGGCACATGCCTGTAATCCCAAAGAAGGTTTAGGAAGGTAGTTTGGTCAGTGAAGCACTTGCATGAGTTTCATCCATAATACACATGTAAAAAAAAAAAGTACCACTGTAGCCGGGCGTGGTGGCACACGCCTTCAATCCCAGCACTCGGGAGGCAGAGGTAGGTGAATCGCCGAGAGTTCGAGACCAGACTGAGACGACATAGTGAATTCCAGGTCAGCCTGGGCTAGAGTGAGACCCTACCTGGAAAAAACCAAAAAAAAAAAAAAAAAAAAAAAAGTACCAGCATTCACATAAGAAAATTAAGCATTGTGAAGCTGGGTGTGGGGGCACATGCTTTTTAATTTTTTTTTAATTGACAACTTTCATAATTGTAGACAATAACCCATGATAATTCCCTCCTTCCTCCCACTTTCCCATTTGAAACTCCACTCTCCATCATAGCCCCTCCCCCTCTCAATCAGTCTCTCTTTTATTTTGATGTCATCATATTTTCCTCCTATTATGATGGTCTTGTGTAGGTAGCGTCAGTCACTATGAGCTCATGGATATCCAGGCCATTTTGTGTCTGGAGGAGCACGCTGTAAGAAGTCCTACCCTTCCTTTGGCTTTTACATTCTCTCCGCCACCTCCTCTGCAATGGAATTAATCAGCAGAAGCCAGGGGAGAGGTTGAAGCAGTGAAAACAAAGCAACTACATATGTAATCTATGAAAGCGACCGAATCGTATGGTACCAATCACACATACATGGGATGATCTACACAACTACAGTGGCATTTCACATCCTAAGAAAAATCAATTAGATCGGGCGTGGTGGCGCACGCCTTTAATCCCAGCACTCGGGAGGCAGAGGTAGGAGGATCGCTGAGAGTTCGAGGCCACCCTGAGACTACATAGTTAATTCCAGGTCAGCCTGGACCAGCGTGACACCCTAAAAAAAAAAAAAAAGAAAGAAAAGAAATCAATTAGACAGCTGGGCATGGTGGCGCACATCTTTAATCCCAGCACTCCGGAGAGGCCTAGGTGGGAGGATCGCTGTGAATTCGAGGCCAGCCTGAGACTACAGAGCGAGTTCCAGGTCAGCCTGGGCTACAATGAGACTCTACCTTGAAAAAACACAAAAACTTAAAAAACATTTAGAGCTCGCTGTCCCTCCACGTCATGACCTATGCCCTTGACCTCTTGCTACTGCAAAGGAACTCTGCACACATGAACCACTTTGTGCATCTGGCCCTTGTGCCCAAGTACTTCCGAGCTCGCAAAAAAAAAAAAAAAAAAAAAGAGTCCCAAGACTCAGTCGTGTCTCCAACCGGGAGGCCCGGGACTTACGACGTCATAAGGCTGCGCCCGGAGGAAAGCGCAGGGCTGAACGAGCGCCGGGTCACGTGGGTGGCGGGGGCGGGGCATCCAGTTCATATCCCAGTGTCCTTTGTGTCTGCTTCCTTTTTGACTCTTTCCGGGCGTTCAAGATGTCCAAGCGAGGTGAGCTTCTGGGTTCAGGGGATCCGCTGCCATCTGTCGCGCGCTGGCTGCTGGACTCTCTGGCGGCCGCAGCCCTGAGCGGCCGGGGCGCTTTGCTCTCCTCGGGCGGGAGATGGAGAAGGTGGGCGCTGCTGCAGCCCTGGCAGGACCCCGAGAGAGGCGAGGGGGGGGGGTTGGCACGGGAGCGCTGAGCTGGCCGGATCCCTACACGGCGCTGGATAGAGCGAGCTCGGTGAGGCCGCCCCCCAGACGTGCAGCAGCGGGGTGGCATCGGGCCTGGTTTGGATCCTTGCCGGAGGAACCCGGTGTTGGCAGAAGCTGGAGCAGGGATGGCCGTCATCCAGGCCCCTTCATGTCGACGGAAGAAGGAGGGCGAGCGTGAGGAATGTGCTCTTGTGTCCTGTGCGAGCCGGGTGGCACACGGAGAGGGCGGGACTGGAGCCCTAGAGGAAGCTGTTCGTTGCCTACCGTAGTCTTCCGAAGCGTGCATGATGAACTTATAGGTTGAAAAAAAGTGTGAAGGGAACCCGTAAGAAAACATGGACAATGATCACTTTACCCTGTCTTCTTTGCCTACCTGTAGGACGTGGTGGGTCCTCCGGTGCGAAATTCCGGATTTCCCTGGGTCTTCCAGTGGGAGCTGTGATCAACTGTGCGGACAACACAGGTGAGAGCTTTGTCTACTCCCTGGCACACACTCCCTTTTAAAAGCACTCAGTGGGCCTTTTCACTGATGACCCATTGAGCCGTCAAGAAGGGACAGAGGGAAAACACCGCTTTTGGGTGAAGTGGCGGCATGTGCCGTTTACTTCAATCGGTGGTGTGACAGGGTATTCCCTTGGCTGCAGGGAGACTAGGGAACTGTAAGGCTTGGCTTTTTAAGACAGGCCCTCTTGCTGTATTAACTCGGGCTGACTTCAAACTTGGCAGCCTCAGTTTCCTGACTTTTGAGAGTACGGGTGGACACCTGAAAAGCGTTTGTGGCTTTCTTTGCATTCTTTAATAGGAGCCAAAAATCTGTACATCATCTCTGTGAAGGGGATCAAAGGACGCCTGAACAGACTTCCTGCTGCTGGTGTGGGTGACATGGTGATGGCCACAGTCAAGAAGGGAAAACCAGAGTTAAGAAAGAAGGGTGAGTAGACATGGAGACATCCTTGTCTCCCGGTGGGCAGCTGAGATTCTGTGTTTATGGGATGTATTCATTGGCTGTTCATTTTGCACTAGCTAAAATCCCTAAAAGCCTGCTTTCCTTTTAAGACACTGAGTGTAGAACAATGTAGGAATAGCCAGTTAAGAGTACTCTAAAGTAAACCGGGCGTGGTGGTGCACACCTTTAATCCCAGTAGCACTTTAGAGGCTGAGGTAGGAGGATCCCTGTGAGCTCAAGGTCAGCCTGGGCTAGAGTGAAGCCCTACTGCAAAATAAATAAATGCATAAAAATAAATGAATTTTTTAAGAAGAATGAGTATCGGTGTGTCACTGCATACAAACTGCCGACACCTGCCACTTAGTGTAGAGGTAGGAGGATTGCCATGAGTTTGAGGCCACCCTGAGACTCCATAGTGAATTCTGGGCCAGAGTGAGACCCTACTTTGAAAGACACCCCTCACCCCCCCCAAAAAAAAAGAGTACTCTAAAGTGTGACTACTTTTTCCGAGGTAGGGTTTCGGCTGTAGCCCAGGCTGGCCTGGAATGCACTGTGTAGTCTCATGCTGGCTTTGAACTCAGAAATGCTGGTACCTCAAGAAGTCCTGGACTGCCCTTGAAGTCTGGTACAAATGAAGGGGGCCATGGTGGTGCAGGCAGGCCTTGGGTGCTGGTTTCATGGCACCACACTTCATTGCATTTTGTCTAGGAGTCTCTGGTTCCTTGTCGTAACACGTTCGTGCATTGATTAGTGTGTTGGGATAAGGATACATCTGCAAGGCTTTTCCCTCTTCCCAGAACACTTCCTGGGTCTGGTTGGTGGCATGGGAAGCTGTCAGTGAAGAGCAGAGCAATGTCCTTACTTTGTGGGTGAGAAGACAGCAGGATGCCCTGTTGTCTCCATCAGTGATGGGACAGATCAGAGAAGAACCCTTCGGAGTTTAATCGTAGTTGTGAATTTCCAATTATGCTACTGTCTTTGATTTTTCCGTGTTGAATGAACACATGTGAAGACGAAGGACTTGAAGTTTACCCTTTAGCCCAGGCTGGTCTCAAACTCACTAACAGTCCTACCTTTGACTCCCAGTGCTGGGATTAAAGGCATGGGTCACCACTCCCTAGGAAGTTTACACATTTATTTATTTATTTATTTATTTTTGGCTTGTGACCTTAAGATATGTGCATATGTAGAGTCCAAGGAGGCTCACTGAATGAGTGTTTTGGGGGTGGGGTCTGGTACGTAGTCTCAAAGATGTCAAGATCCCAGTACTTGTAGTTCCCATAGTTGATTGCGAACATATAATGGTTATTTTACAGGAGGAAAATTTGGGCTCCAGAGGATGTAGTCATTTGTCTTAAGTTTCTGAGTTCCAGAACTTGAACCTGGCTTGGCAGGTGTTAGGCCACTTCCCTAGCATGTGCAAGGTCCAGGGTTCTATTCCCAGCTCCAACAATTTGAAACTTCTATGTCATTTTGATGATCTTGGGGGAAAAAATAGTTTTCATTTAAGCACAGGTAGTTCGGGTAGTTTTTTGTCGTTGTGGGTATTTTGATTTTTCAAAGTAGGGTCTCATTCTAGCCCAGGCTGACTTGGAATCTGTAGTCCCAGGCAAGTAAACATGCCAGGCATAGTCTATACATGTATGTCTTTAATACCAGAGGTAGTAGGATTGCCATGAAATTCAATGCCAACATGGGACTACATAGTGAAGTCAGCCAGAGCTAAAGAAAGAGCATACCTCAAGAAAAAATAAATAAACTTAGTATTATGCTAAGTACAAATGATAGGGGAGTGAGTGCCAGGCCAGGTGGTACAGGCCTGCTGGGGACAGAGTTGGGAGGAGGATCATAATTTCAAGGCCTGCCTGGGCAATTTAGTGAGACATAACCTCAAATTAAAAAGAGCTGCCAAAGGACCTAGGTTCAATTCCCCAAGACCCATGTAAGCCAGATGCACTAGGAAGCAGGTATCTGGAGTTCCCCTGCAGTGGCAGGAGGCCCTGGCGTGCTCATTCTCTACCTCTGCTTCTCTCTCAAATAAAATAAAAAATATTTAAAATAAAAAGATCTGGAGTAGCCGGGCGTGGTGGCGCACGCCTTTAATCCCAGCACTCGGGAGGCAGAGGTAGGAGGATCGCCGTGAGTTCGAGGCCACCCTGAGACTCCATAGTGAATTCCAGGTCAGCCTGGGCTAGAGTGAGACCCTACCTCGAAAAACCAAAAAAAAAGAAAAAAAAAAAAAGATCTGAAGATAACACATTTGACCTGGCATGCCCAAGGCCTGGGGATAGTCTTTTTGTTTTTGTTTTTTGAGGTAGGGTCTCATTCTAGCTCAGGCTGACCTGGATTTCACTAGGTAGTCTCAGGGTGGACTCAATCAATCCTCCTACCTCTGCTTCCCAAGTGCTACCATTAAACACATGTGCCACCATGCCCTGGATCTTTTTAATATTTATTTGCAAGGAGAGAGAATGGGTGTGCCAGAGTATCTAGCCAAGGCAAAGGAACTTGGTGTATCTGATTTTAATTTATGAGAGAATAAATGAATGGGTATGCCAGGCCCTCTAGCCACCGCAAAAGAACGCTTGTGACACCTTGTGCATCTGGCTTTATGTGGGTACTGGAAAATTGAACCTGGGTCTTGAGGCTTTGCAGGCAACTATTTTTGTTGTTGTTGTTTGTTTTTGTTTTTCGTGGTAGGGTCTCTCTCTAGCTCAGGCTGACCTGGAATGCGCTATGTAGTAACTGAGATTTTTTTGGGTTTTCGAGGTAAGGTTTCACTCTAGTCCAGGCAGGCCTGGAAATACTTATTTGCAAGCAGAGAGAGAAAAGAGACAGAATGGGTGCACCTGCAGACACTGCAAATGAACTCCAGGTGCATGTGCCATTTTTGTGCATCTGGCTTTACTTGGGTTCTGAGAAATCAAACTTGGGTTGTTAGGTTTTGTAGGCAAGTGACCTCACCACTGAGCTAGCTCTCCAGCCCCAACTGGGATCTTTTGGGATGTGTTTTTGTTTTTTTGTTTGGGTTTTTCAAGGTAGGGTCTTACTCTAGCCTAGGGTGGCCTTGAGCTCACAGTGATCCTACCTCTGCCTCCTGAGTGCTGAGATTAAAGGCTTGTGCCACCAGATCTGGCTTCCAACTGGGATTTTTTTTTCCCCCGTTTTCTGAGGTAGGGTCTCACTCTAGCTCAGACTGACCTAGAATTCACTATGGAGTCTCAGGGTGGCCTCAAACTCACAGTGATCCTCTTACCTCTGCCTCCCGAGTGCTGGGATTACAGGTGTGCGCCACCACGCCCGGCTTTGTTTCTGTTTCTTGAGGTAGGGTCTCACTCTAGCTCAGGCTGGCCATGAACTCATGGCAATCTCTATCTTTATGTGGGTGCTGGGGAATTGAACCTGGACTAGCAGGGTTTATAAACAAATGCAAGAAAATGGTAGAAGTTTAGGAGTGATTGTCTGCAAGGTTTCTTCCCCTTGCTGGTAGGAAATGAAAAGCATTTGGGTCAAGAGATAGGAACTGCTGCATGTATGGTGGTTGTAGGGACCTGACTACTGCCCTTATTTTCCCTTAGTCCATCCAGCAGTGGTGATTCGACAACGAAAATCATACCGAAGAAAAGATGGGGTATTTCTTTATTTTGAAGATAATGCAGGGGTCATCGTAAACAATAAAGGCGAGATGAAAGGTAAGGAGGCAGCAGTTCAAGATGTTCCCTGCATATCTGGTGCTGGGTGACTTGACTCTGGCCTTCCAAGCAAGCAAGAAAGCCTCGGTTTCACCTCTCTCTCTTTTTATGCAGGTTCTGCCATAACAGGACCAGTTGCAAAGGAGTGTGCAGACTTGTGGCCCAGGATTGCATCCAATGCAGGCAGCATTGCATGACCCTCCAGTGTGTTTGTAAAATATACCCATTAAAAAGTATTTGCTCCAAGTGCCTGCTGTCTGTTCTTTGTTTATTTTAGAGCAACAGGCAGAGAGAGAATAGGCACGCCAGGGCCTCTAGCCACTGCAAATGAACTGCAGATGCGTGCGTCCCCTTGTGCATCTGGCTAACTGGGGTCCTTAGGCTTCACAGGCAAGCGCTTAACCGCTAAGCCATGTCTCCAGCCCTGAGGTAGGGTCTCATTCTGGCTCAGAGTGACCTAGAATTCACTATGTAGTCTCAGGGTAGCCTCGAACTCACTGTGATTCTCCTACCTCTGCCTCCCCAGTGCTGGGATTAAAAACATGTGCCACCACGCCCATCTAAAATATATTTTATTTGAGAGAGGGAAAGAGAATGGGCGTGCCAGGGCCTCCAGTCATTGCAAGCAAACTCCAGATGCATGTGCCCCCTTGTGCATCTGGCTTACATGGGTCCTGGAGAATTGAACCAAGATCCTTTGGCTTTACAGGCAAGCACTTTACCACTAAGCCATCTCTCCAGCCTTTTTCTTTTTTCCTTTTTTTTTCCAAGGTATGTGCTCACTCTAGCCTAAGCTGACCTGGAATTCACTGTGGAGTCTCAGGGTGGCCTCGAACTCATGGCGATCTTCCTACCTCTGCCTCCCGAGTGCTGGGATCAAAGGCGTGGGCCACCACACCCGGCTAAATATTTTATTTATTTATTTTAATTTTTTTATTAACTTCCATGATTGTAGACTATCCCATGGTAATGCCCTCCCTTCTCCATCATATCTCCTCCCCATCTCAATTAGTCTGTCTTTTATTTTGATGTCATGATCTTTTCCTCCTATTATGATGCTCTTGTGTAAGTAGTGTCAGTCACTGTGAGTTCATGGATATCCAGGCCATTTTGTGTCTGGAGGGAACACATTGTAAGGAGTCCTATCCTTTCTTTGGCTCTTACATTTTTTCTGCCACCTCTTCTGCAATAGACCCTGAGCCTTGGAAGGTGTGATAGATACTGCAGTGCTGAGCACTCCTGTCACTTCTTCCCAGCACCATGATGCCTTCTGAGTTATCCCAAGGTCACTGCCATCTGAAAAGAGAAGGTTCTCTACCAAAAGTGAGAGTATCATTAATATAAGGGTATGAACATTAAGAGAAGTGCTTACTGGGCAGTTTGATAAGCATAGTATATAGTATATACATTTAGCCAGATAGCAGCATACATTACACCCCTAGGGCTCATGATTACCCCTGTTTTAAGTTTTCAGTATTCCCTCCCATGGAGTAGGCCTCCAGTCCAATTAGAGGGCAGTTGGTTTCCACCGTGACAGATGTGCCACTATTGCATCTGTTGGCTCATTTGGCCTGGCTGGCCAAATATAAGGCTTGCAGTGTCCACTGTTATCTTCACTGGTGATTGCTCTCTTCCATTGAACTGCATGCAGAATGGCTTTTTCCAGCTTTCTGTCAGCTGGTCTACATGGAATAGGTTATCAGCTCAGTTCCAGCAGGATTCCTCAGTGGCCTTGCAGCCCAAGTATGTGGAGTCTTAAGCAATAGGGTCTTACTATCTATTCCTGGTGGGAAACCAAGGGCCTGTGCAATGACCTGTAATGTTTTGGGGGCGTCAGGGACCCCCCTGGCCAACAACTCACTGGAAGGTATCCCATCCCTGGCACTGAAAATTTTCTAGCAACAATCTGGCTCCTGAGTGTTCCATTGTCCAAAAAAAATAAGTGCTTATTATTATTATTCATTCATTAGAGACAAGGGGGAGGGAGAGAGTGAGAATGGACGTGCCAGGGTCTCTAGCCACTGCAAAGGAACTCCAGATACATGTACCACTATGTATCTGGTTTGTGTGATCTGGAGAATTGAACCTGGGTCCTTAGGCTTTGCAGGTGAATGCCCTTTGGCGTTTTTCTAGGTAGGGTCTTACTCTAGCCAAGAGTAACTTGGAATTCAGTTTGTAGTCCCAAACTGGCCTGGAACTCACAGCTATCCACCTACCTCTGCCTCTTTTTGCTGTTTTAACTGGAGGATGAATAAGAAAGTAAGTAGATGAACAGATTACTGGGGATGGAAAGGCCTAAGTGAGGTCAGGGGAAAAGATTAAGAGGGTATCCTAGTGTGGTGGCACATGCCTGTAATCTCAGCATTTGGGAGGCAAGAGATGGGAGGATTACTGAGTTCAACGGCTCCCTGAGACTACATAGTGAATTCCAGGTCAGCCTCGATTAGAGTGAAACCCTACTTTGAAAAAAAACAAATAAAAACAGAGGGGGAGGGGATGTGATGGAGAGTGGATTTGTGAAGGGGAAAGTTGGGAGGAGGAGATTATCATGGTTTATTGTCTATAATTATGGAAGTTGTCAATTAAAAAAATTAAAATGGGTCTGGTGAAATGGCTTAGCAGTTAAGGTGTTTGCCTGCAAAGCCTAAGGAACCCGGTTTGATTCCCCAATACCCATGTAAGCCAGCCTGGGCTAGAGTGAGACCCTACCTCGAAAAAAAAAAAAAAAAAGAGCCAGGTGTATTGGCGCACACCTTTAATCCCAGCACTCAGGCAAAGGTAGAAGGCCACCCTGAGACTACATAGTTGATCTGTAGTTCAAGGCTAGCCTCAGCTACATAGTTTTAGGCCAGACACTGTCATAGGAAGAAGGAGGCTGGTGAGATGGCTTAATGGTTAAGGTGCTTGTATGTAATGCATAAATATCCAGGTTTAATTCCCCAGTACCCACATAAGCCAGATGCATAAGGGGGCACATGCACCTGGAGTTGTTTGCAGTGGCTAAAGGCCCTGGTGCACCCATTCTCTCTCACAAAAAATAATAGAAAGAAGGAAGGAAGAAAAAAAGTAGGAATGGGGGAGATGTGACTTCTTGATTCTGGCTATGTGCCTACCATGAACCCTTCTAAGCTTCCAACTTTTCACTCTGTAAAGTGAAGGTGGTCAGTAGATGCTCTCTGAATTTGTTCTAGTAAATTCTGGGTACGAGTGTGTAGGGCCTGACAGAAAGAGGCACCAGTGCTATTCTCTTTGGCCTTCAGACTATTGAAAAAACCCCCAAGAGCAGGGCGTGGGAGAGCACACCTTTATTGCATTGTGGCCACCCTGAGACTACATAGTGAATTCCAGGTCAGCCTGAGCTAGAGCGAAACCCTACCTTGAAAAACAAAAATAAAAAAAAAAAAAAAAAAGGAAGGAAAGAAAGAAAAGAAAAAAACCCAAGAAACTGGAATTTCCCCCAAGAGTCTCATACTGTGATAAAGGCCAGTGTTCCCTGTGAGTCAGATGGGAACAGTCTTTAGCATGTCAGACCACCTTACAGGAGAGCCTGGTGGCCAGACAAGAATGAGCTGGACCACACGTTGACCAGGACTGCTTAGCTATGTACACCTTTGGTCCTGTAAACCCAATTTTTTTGTTTGTTTTTTGGTGTTTCGAGGTAGTGTCTCACTCTGGTCCAGGCTGACCTGGAATTAACTATGTAGTCTCAGGGTGGCCTTGAACCCATGGTGATCCTACCACCTCTGCCTCCTGAGTGCTGGGGTTAAAAGCCTGTGCCACCATGCGCAGCTCCTGTAAACCCAAATTTTATGCCACCACCGCGGAGATGGATTGGGGAAGGGATCATGGGAATCTCTTCCCAAAGTAGCCATATTGAACAAATCTTTTTCTGCTTTTCACTATTCATTTGGCTTCTAATTTATTTATTAAAAAAAATTCTGGGCTTGCTTGAAAAGCTAAAGGACCTCAGTTCCATTTGCCTAGGACTCAGGTAAATCAGTTGCACAAGATGGTACATATATCTGGAGTTCGTTTGCAGTGGCTAGAGGCCCTGGCGTGCCCATTCTCTCTCCTCTCAAATAAAAACAAAATACTTAAAATTTTTCTTTTAGCCAGGTGTGGTGGCGCATGCCTTTAATCCCAGCACTCGGGAGGCAGAGGTAGGAGGATCTCCGTGAGTTCGAGGCCACCCTGAGACTCCACAGTGAATTCCAGGTCAGCCTGGGCTAGAGTGAGACCCTACCTCGAAAAACCAAAAAAAAAAAAAAAATTTCTTTCTAGCTGGGCAAACGCCTTTAATCCTAGCACTTGGGAGGCAGAGGTAGGAGGATCACCATGAGTTTGAGGCCACCTAAGAGTACAGTGAATCCCAGTGAGACCCTACCTCGAAAAACAACAACAAAATCTTTTTTAATTTATTTGTAAGGAGAGAACGAGGCAGATAGAAAATAGGCGCTGAGAGAAAGAGACTGGGCACATCAGGGCCTCTAGCCACTGCAAACGAACTGAACTCCAGACACATGCTCCACCTTGTGTACCCCCTTTACATGGGTCCTGGGGAACCAAACCTTTGTCCTTTGGCCTTACAGAGAAGCAAATCTCCCCAGCCCTGAAGCTTACCTTTAAATGCCCACATTCAGGCAACGTTCTCCCCCCTCAGTCTGCAACTCCAGGTCAATGTCTTCAGGTCCACGCCAGGAACTTCCTCTACGGTTCTAAGAACTCGCCCAGGCTATGCAGGGTGCAGGAGAACAATAGGGTTTGTGTCGCTAAGGGTTCTTAACAATCAAGGCACTGGGGAGCCTCCTTCTAGGGCTGTCTTCCATCAGGAGGGCCTGGAAGGCTGCACTTGTTAGGATGGCGCGTTTTGAGTGTCCCCTGCGACTGGAGAAGGGCTTTATTTTGGATGGGGTGGCCGTGAGCACAGTGGCTCGCGCCTATAGTCACTCCAAGCCCAAGCTGTGGTCAGCGATTCCGCCCTACAATGCACAACAGGACTACCACACCCGCCGATACTTCCAGAGCCACGTGGTTCCGCCCGTTTTGCGGAAAACTTATCAGGTAGGTATGGGAGCATCCCTGAGGACGCCAAGATTCCCGTAGACGCTGGACCCAGTAGCCTGCGACTTCCCAGTTTTGCCCTCTCCCCAAATCCTGGCATCGTGTCTCGCACCCTCAGCATCTAGGAGGTTGGCATCCTGCAGGTGTGTTGGTAAACCTGGGGAATGGAGGAGGGAGGTGGCAGGTGGCAGGTGCTGAGCTCACAAGATCCCCTTCTGTCTGGAACCCAACCATATTCATCTCCTGTTTCCGGAAGCTGGAGAGTTACAGGGTTCAAAGCCTGCCTCTCCGACTGCTAGGTTTCATTGTCTTTTGTGACGTCACAGGGCTGCTCTTTAGGATGACCTCACAGCAAATCTTATTTTTTTTTTTTTCTTTTGGTTTTTTCGAGATAGCCCAGGCTGACCTGGAATTCACTGTGTAATCTCATGGTGGCCTCGAAGACACGGCAATCCTCCTAACTCTGCCTCTGGGATTAAAGGCATGTGCCACCACGCCCGGCTTTTTTTTCTTTTTTTTTTTTTTCATTTATTCTCAAGCAGAGAGAGAGAGAGATAGAAGAAAGACAGACAGACAGACAGACACACACACACACACACATACACACACAGAATGGGCACGCCAGGGCCTCTAGTCACTGCTAAGGAACCCCAGATGCATGTGCCGTTTGTGCATCTGGTTTACGTGGGTCCCGGGAATCGAACCTGGTTTCCTTGGCTTTGCAGGCAAATGCCTTAACCCCATGCTCGGCTTTTTAATTTTTTTATTTAAAACAATTTTTTGTTGTTTTGTTTATATTTATTTATTTGAGAGCGACAAAGAGAGAAAGAGGCAGATAGGTAGAGAGAGAATGGGTGCACCAGGGCCTCCAGCCACTGCAAACTCTCGGATGCATGTGCCACCTTGTGCTTCTGGTTTACATGAGTCCTGGGCAATCAAGCCTCTAACCCGGGTCCTTAAGGCTTCACAGGCAAGCACTTAACCACTAGGCTATCTCTCCAGCCTTTTTTTCTTTTTTTTTTTCGAGGTATGTTCTCACTCTAGCCCAAGCTGACCTGGAATTCACTATGGAGTCTCAGGGTGGGCTTGAACTCACAGCGATCCTCCTACCTCTGCCTCCCGAGTGCTGGGGTTAAAAGCGTGTGCCACCACGCCCAGCTCAGCCTTTTTTTTAAATGTTTTAAATTTTATCTTATTTATTTTTATTATTTATTTATTTATTTATGTTTTTTGGTTTTGCGAGGTAGGGTTTCACTCTATCCCGGGCTGACCTGGAATTCACTATGGAGTCTCAGGGTGGCAATCTTGCTCTGGCCTTATCCACCTTCTCCAACAGGCCCCAAGCAGTTTGCACCCCACTCTTCTGGGCACCCCAGCTGACAGTCTTCTCTTTTCTTTATTTTCAGGATCATGGCGGTACAGGAAGGGATGGCTGGATAGTAGATTATTTCCACATTTTTGGGCAAGGACAGCGATACCTCAACAGGAGAAACTGGGCAGGGGCAGGCAAGTTTCTAGCCTTTCATGGTCCCACCTAGGAAGAGTAATGTATACACCACAACTTAGAGAGAGTTATGGCGTGAATGGGAGGAAAGAGGCCAGGTGGTTATATCCTCCTGTCTTCTCATACACAAGCAAATGGTGTCTTGGTGCTCCTAAATATTCACTTATTGAGAAACTACTGTATATCAGGTATCATTTACTCTCCCATGATCCCCATGTAACAGTAGAAAAGTCATGCATTGTACTGAACTGATTTTCTCAGGAGATGGTTCAAACCAGTAAAGCTCTTGCCAGCAAGCATGAGGGCCTGGTTTTGTATCCATAGCACTCATATAAATGCTGAGGGATAGATATCCCAGTGCTGGGGAGGCAGAGACAGATTCCCTGGGCAAGCCGGCTAGCTACACTAGCCAAATTGGTGAGCTCTGGGTTCAGTGAGAGACCTGTCTCAATAAATAAGGTGGAGAATGATTGAGGAAGATACTCAACATTGACACCTGGCCTTCACACACACATGTACCCTCACACACTTGTGCACCCACATACATGAACACATACACATGCATCACACCTCACACATTAGGTACACACCAAAAAAAAAAAAAAAAAAAAAAACCCTGAATTGTGCTGGGTATGGTGGCACATGCCTTTAATTCCAGCCTTTGGGAAGCAGAGGTAGGAGGATCACCATAAATTTGAGGCCACCCTGAAACTACAGAGTGAATTCCAGGTCAGCCTGGACTCGAATGAGACTCTGCCTTGGGGAAAAAAAAAAAAAAAAAAAAAAAAAAAAAAAAAGATTCCTGATTTGCTGAGTAGGTCTGAGCTGAAGTTGCAAGTCCCCTCTGTGATCCCCCATGGAAGCCCGAGCAGGTTGAGTCTTGCTCATTTTCCAGGCTCAATGTAGCAACCACAGGAAAAGGATGGTTAAAATATTTCTGGCTGGGGGAACCCTACTCCCCCTCACTCTATCACCCTTTGGCCACTTGATAATCACATGGTTCTTTGTATCACTCAGTCAAATTGATCTCATCAACTTCTCCAGATGAGACAGAAGCAAGGCTAAAAATTCCTCATGTCTCCTGGGAGCCAGGCAAGCCCAACCAAGCCGAGAAATTTCTGGCTCCATCTGTTCTAACACATCCCGTTCATGGCCCGCTTGTAATTTCACCTAGGGTGGGGTTTGACTTCTAGGACCCTGTATCCTGGCCCTCACCAGCCCTTGGTTTCACGGGGCTCAGGGCTCTGAGCTGTGAGTGTGGGGGATGCAGTGACTCATTGGCCTTGAGTGCAGAAGGCAAGAGGACACTGCCTGAAAGCTCAGCCTCCATCTCTGCCCGCCCCCCGCCCCCAGGGCATTCCCTTCAGCAGGTGACCGGGCATGACCACTACAATACCAATCTGAGGCCGATGACCACGGGATTAAACGGTCGGTTTGGCTACCGCAGGAACACCCCTGCCCTCCGCCAGCACACATCCGTGTTTGGAGAGGTCACTCCTTTCCCTCTCTTCTGACAACATCGCTTCCCTGCTCAGGCACTGACCTGTGTTTCTAAGGCAGGTATTTAGATAAACTGTCAAAGCTATGTCCTATTTAAAAAGTTACATTTGTGTCTCTGTGTTATTTCTTCACAACCTGTTTTTTTAAAATATTTTTATTTATTTATTTACTTATTTAATTGGGGAGAGAGAATGGGTGTGCCAGGGCCACCAGTCACTGCAAACAAACTCCAGACACATGTGCCACCTTTTGCATCTGGCTTACGTGGGTCCTGGGGAACTGAATCTAGTCCTGAGGCTTCACAGGCAAGTGTCTTAATGGCTAAGCCATCTCTCCAGTCCTCAAACTGGTTTTTCCACCCTCAGCTTTTCTACCTCTGGAGGGGCGAAGATAGGATCTGGGCCTTCTGCTTTGTACTCCACACAAGCAAGGAACCTCGGTTTTCCCTGATGCTAGAAAAAAATCACATTTGTTTACCCATCTGCCCCAGGGAATCAAACCCAGGGCCTAGTACAAGGCAGATCAGCATTCTGTCATGGAGGTACCTTAATACTCAGTTTTCAACAAAACACTTCCCTGGATATTAATGGCAACCTAGGACAGAAGCTAGCTGCTATTCCCATCAAGAATGACAAAGAGGAAGCCAGGCGTGGTGGCACACGCCTTTAATCCCAGCACTCAGGGGGCAGAGATAGGCGGATTGCCGGGAGTTGAAGGCCACTCTAAGAATACAGAGGCTGACGTAGAACTACAGAGCGAGATCAAGGTCAGCCTGGGCTAGAGTGAAACCCTACCTCCAAAAAAATTTTTTTTAAATTAATTAGGAACTTTGTTGATTGGACAAATCAGGTATTGGTTCCATTCCCCTCATATTATCCTTTTGTATCCCCTCCAACTCGCCCCCATCCTACTGAGGGCCCTCCTCAGGGGGGTTACTGGTATTCACCATGGGGTTATGAGTTATGAATGCAGCAGTCAGTCACTGTGGTGATGGTAGGGAGACCAGAGTTTTGTCTTTTTTTCTTTTTCTTTGATATTGAATTTACAATCCTGTGTCAACCTCCCAGACTGGGATTCTAGGCCTGTAACCCTAGGAACCATGACAATGTCAGTGTTTTTGCATATCAGATAAATCAAGAACTTGTTGCTGTTGTTTTTGAGGTTCTAGCCCAGGCTTACCTGGAACTTTTTCTGTAGTTCCAGGCTGGCCTTGAACTCACAGTGATCCTTCTACCTCTGCCTTCTGAGTGCTGGAATTAAAGGTGTGTGCCACCACCATGCACCACCACACCTGGCTTCTTATTTATTTATTTATTTATTTATTTATTTATTGGTTTCTCGAGGTAGGGTTCCACTCTAGCCCAGGCTAACCTGGAAATCACTCTGTAGTTCTACGTCAGCCTCAAACTCACAGAAGCCTCGAGTGCTGGGATTAAAGGTGTGAACCACCACGGTTCGCCAAAAAAAAAAAATTTTTTTAAGGTACTTGCCTGAAAAGTCCAAGGATCCAGGTTCCATTCCTGAGGAAAGTAAGCCAGATGCACAAGGTGGTGCATGCATCTGTAGTTCATTTGCAGTGGCTGGACCTGGTGCACACATTCTCTCTCTCTCTCTCTCTCTCCATATATATATATATATATATCTGGCTCTTTCTCTCACTCTCAAATAAATAAAAATAAAATATTTAGGGCTGGAGGGATGGCTTAGTAGTTAAGGCATTTGCCTGCAAAGCCAAAGGACCCAGGTTTGATTCCCCAGGACCCATGTTAGCCAGATACACAAGGGGCACACGGATCTGGAGTTCATTTGCAGTGGCTGGAGGCCCTGGCGCGCGCTCTCTCTCTGTCTCTTTCTCTCTCTCCCCCTCTTTCTCTGTCAAATAAAAAACATTTAAAAAATATTTAAAAGAATTTTAAGCTGGGCGTGATGGTGCATGCATTCCAGCACTCAGGAGGCAAGAGATAGGATGATTACTGTGAATTTGAGGCCAGCCTGAGACTACAGAGTGAGTTCCAGCTTAGCCTCAGCTAGAGGGAGTCCCTATTTCGAAAAACCAAAAAAAAAAAAAATAATAATAATAATAATAATTCAAAATAAAAATTTTCAGGGCTGGAGAGATGGCTTTGAGGTTAAGGCACTTGCCTGCAAAGCCTAAATGCATCTAGAGTTTGTTTGCAGTGACTAGAGGCCCTGGGCTGCCTATTCTCTCTATATATCTTCCTCTTTATGTCTCTTCCAAGTAAATAAATAAATAAATATATATATATATATATATATATATATATATATATATATATATATGCTGGAGAGATGGCTTACTGGTTAAGGTGCTTGCCTGCAAAGCCTAAGGACCCAAGTTCTTCCCAGAAGCCACAGAAACCACATGGTTTATGTGTGAGTGGAGTTCGTTTTCAGTGGCTGGAGGCCCTGGTGCACCCATTATTTCTCTCTTTGTGTGTCTCTTTCATAAACTAATTAAATATTTTCAAATATTGTAAAATAAATAAAATATTAAAAAAACAAAAAATTATTTTTTTAAAGTCTGGAGATATAGCTAAATGGTAAACACGTGTATAGCATGCTTATGATTAAGGCCCTAGGTTCAGTTCTCATTACTAAAAATAAAAAGGCTGACATCTTTCTACACACAGTTCATTAAGAAGCAGGGAGTTGTTACCAAGATGATATTGGGGGTGCTTAATAGCTCAAGGATTCTAGCTGGATCTCTGTGAATTTGAGGCCAGCCTCAGACTACATAGTGAATTCCAGGTCAGCCTGGGCTAGAGCTAGACCCTGTCTGAGAAAAACAAAAGAACAAAACAAAACAAAACAAAAAATTCTCATGCAGATCACAGGATTCTCAGCATTATCAGTTTCTTTGCCAACCAGTCATTATCTGTTATCCCCACCCAGTTTCTCAGTGGCCAAGACAAAAGCCAAAGCAAAGAAGGTGAGGTTTCAGCACACCAAGCTTGCCAGAATGTTAGTGTGGGTGGAACCAGTTCATACTGAGTCACCATAAGTGGACAAGGAAGAGGACATTAGCAGGGATGGGGGTATAGCTCAGGGGTAGAGCATTTGACTGCAGATCAAGAGGTCCCCGGTTCAAATCCGGGTGCCCCCTTCCTTCTCAATCTTTTTGTTTCCATAAATGGGAATAAAAGTAAATACTGATAGCCACAGTGTCACTAGAAAAGACAAGGAAGTGTCAGGCAGAAATGGTAGGATTGAATCACCCTGCCTGGGAAACAGAGAAGGAACTTTCAAGTCTGTGTGCTCCTGAAATATTCCTTATACATTCCAAGGGACCACTAGAACAAAATCCCCATGACCCTCCACTTAGGCTTTAATTAAGACAAAATGTTTGGGCTTGGGATACAGCTCAATAGTAGTGTCCTTGCCTATCATGCTTAAGGCCCTACGTACGATACCCAGTATTGAAAAAGAAAATCATCCAATTTTTTTTCAAGGTAGAGTCTCACTCTTCTACCTTTTCTTTCTTTCTTTCTTTCTTTTTCCTTCCTTCCTTTCTCCCTCCCTTCCTTTCTTTTTCCCTCCCTCTCTTCCTCCCTCCCTCCCTCCCTCCCTCCCTCCCTCTCTCTCTTTCTTTCTTTCTTTCTTTCTTTCTTTGTGTGTGTGTTGTTTTGTTTTGCAAGGTAGGGTCTCTAGTTCAGGCTGACCTGGAATTCACTATGTAGTCTCAGAGTGGCCTCAAATTGACAGCGATCCCCCTACCTCTGCCTCCCTAGTGCTGGGATTAAAGGTGTGTGGCAACAGGCCCAGCTTCTTTGGGTTTTGAGTTATAGTCTCAATATGCAGTCCAGGGTGGCCCTGAACTCATGGTGATCCCTCTGCCTTAGCCTTCTGAGTACTGGGAGAGAGGAAGAGAGAATAGGCTTCCTAGGACCTCCAGCCACTGCAAATGAACTCAAGATGCATGCACTACCTTGTGCATCTGGTTTACATGGGTACTGGGGAATCAAACTTGGGTCTTTAGGCTTTGCAGGCAAACCGCTAAGCCATTTCTCCAGCCCTAATTTTCTTTTTTTTTTCTTTTTTGGTTTTTGGTTTTTCGAGGTGGGGTTTCACTCTAGTTCACGCGGACCTGGAATTCACTGTGGAGACTCAGGGTGGCCTCAAACTCACAGTTATCCTCCTACCTCTGCCTCCTGAGTGCTGGGATGAAAGGCATGTGCCACCACACCTGGCTGATTTTTTTTTTTTTTTTTTTTTTTTTGGTTTTTCGAGGTAGGGTCTCACTCTAGCTCAGGCTGACCTGGAATTCACTCTGTAGTCTCAGGGTGGCCTTGAACTCTCGGCGATCCTCCTACCTCTGCCTCCCGAGTGCTGGGATTAAAGGCGTGCGCCACCACTCCCGGCTTTTGATTTTTTTTAAAAAACAATACTTTATTTAATTATTTGCAAGCAGAGAGATACAGATTACTGATATAATTAATGTTCCATGAAATTTACCTATGAAACTTGTAGGATTGCCAGGTGTGGTGGCACAAGCCTTCAATCTGAGCACTTGGAATGCTGACATATAGAAGGATCACCATGAGTCATGACCAACCTGGGCTATACAGTGAAGTTCAAAATCAGCCTAGACTAGAATTAAGACCCTGCCTCAAATCTGCCCCACCCATCTAAATTGTACGATTAAAAAATGTAGAATTTGGGGGCTGGAGAGATGGCTTAGCAGTTAAGCACTTGCTTGTGAAGCCTAAGGACCCTGGTTCAAGGCTCAATTCCCCAGGACCCATGTAAGCCAGATGCACAAGGGGGCGCACGCATCTGGAGTTCGTTTGCAGTGGCTGGAGGCCCTGGCGTGTCCATTCTCTCCATTTGCCTCTTTCGCTCTCTTATCTGTCTGTTGCTCTCAAATAAATGAAAATAAAACAAACAAAAAATGTTTTAATGTAGAATTTGGGGTTAAGTGTGTAGCTCAGTGTAGAGCACCTGTCTAGCTGTGCAAGGCCCTGGCTTTGATCACTAATACTACACAACAAAAGTACAATAGGGGCTGGAGAGATGGCTTAGCGGTTAAGCGCTTGCCTGTGAAGCCTAAGGACCCCGGTTCGAGACTCGATTCTCCAGGACCCACTTTAGCCAGATGCACTAGGGGGCGCACGTGTCTGGAGTTCATTTGCAGTGGCTGGAAGCCCTGGCACACCCATTCTCTCTCTCGCTCTCTGCCTGCCTCTCTATCACTCTCCAATAAATAAATAAAAATAAACAATGTTTTTAAAAGTACAATAGTATATTCTAGTAACTATCAAACACAATTTTAGAACATTTTCATCACCCAAAATGCAACTTGGTGCCCATTAGCAGTTATCCTCATTTTCTCAAAGCATATCTATGCTTGCCTCTCCTCTTGTCCCTTTCTCCAGATGTGCCACCTTGTGCATCTGGTTTACATGGGTACTAGGGAATTGAACCTGGGTCTTTAAAAAAATATGTACATATATATATTTAAGATATTTTATTTTTTATTTGTTTGACAGAGAAAAAGGGGGAGAGAGAATGAGTGGGCGTGCCAGGCCCTCCAGCTACTGCAAAGGAGCTCCAGACACGTGTGCCCCCTTGTGCATATGACTAACATGGGTCCTGGGGTATCGAACCTGGGTCCTTTTGGCTTTGCAGGTAAACACCTTAACCGCTAAGCCATCCCTCCAGCCCTGAACCTGGGTTTTTAGGCTTCACAGGCAAGCACCTTAACCAGTAAGCCATCTCTCCAGGCCAGACATTTTTTTTCTTTGAATATAAATATTATTTATTTAAGAGAGAGAAAGAAGCAGAGAGAGAATGGGTATGACAGGGCCTCTAGCCACTGCAAACGAACTCCATATGCATGTGTCCCCTTGTGCATCTGGCTTACGTGGGTACTGGAGAGTCGAGCCATGATCCTTTGCCTTTGCAAGCAAAAGCCTTAACTGCTAAGCCATCTCTCCAGCCCTTTCTTTTGTTTTTCAAGGTAGGGTTTCACTCTAGGCTGACCTGGAAGTCACTATGTAGTCTCAGGCTGGCCTCGAACTCATAGAGATCCTCCTACCTCTGCTTCTTGAGTGCTGGGATGAATGGTGTGTGCCACCGCTACAGGCAATAGGCCAGGCTTGCTAAATTTGCTTGATTGTAACTATTATCACTTTAAAATGGACTTAGGGGGCCTGGAGGGATGGCTTCGTGGTTAAGGCATTTGCCTGCAAAGCCAAAGGACCCAGGTTCGATTCCCCAGGACCCACGTTAGCCAGATGCAGTGGCTGGAGGCCCTGATGCACTAGTTCTCTCTCTCCCACCCCTTTCTCTGTCAAATAAATAAATAAAAACAAAATATTTAAAATGGATTTAGGGTAAGAGGATTGGCGGTGTGAATGGTGTGAGTCCAGGTCTGAAGGCCAATTTGGAAACCAGGTGTGGAATTGTATGCCCGAGAGTCAGCCTAGGCTGGTCCACCCTGAGGTGTGGCGTCCTTTGAAAGCAGGGTCCCGATGCAACGAATGAACACCGCTGTGGGCTTTTCTTTTCTTTCTTTTTTTTTTTTTTTTTTTTTTTTTTTGCTGTTGTTTTGTGTATTGGTTTTTCGAGTTGGGGGGGGGGGTCTCACTCTAGCCCAGGCTGACCCGCAATTCACTATATATGTAGTCTCAGGCTGGTCTCGAACTCACGACAATCCTCCTACCTCTGCCTCCTGAGTGTTGAGATTAAAAGCGTGCGCCACCACGCCTGGCAGCCGTGGCATTTTTATAGTTCGGGACCCTGGACCAGGTGGCTAGAGGAGCCAACCAAAATGAAGCCACCGAAGCTGAGACAGAAGCTGGTGGAACCTGGAGGAAACTGTCCAGGACACTGACGTCAGGGGGAGGCGGGGCAGTTGACGTCATCGTTCTGCGACGTCGGCGCGCTAATACGACGCCACCCCGGAAGTGCCCTCAAGAACGGACGGTGGAAGTGGCAGATCTGGTTTCTTCTGGGACCAGATCCCGTGAGGTGTTCTCTGTGGTGTTCCCTGCCGTTCCTCTGGGTCTTTGGCGGCTTCCCCCCGACTCGCCGGCCGAGAGGACGTTCCCACCATCATGGGGGGCGGAGACCTGGTAAGCGGGGAGGCCTGCGCCGGGAGGACTGAGGCCGGAACTTGGCAGAGGGTGGGGTGGAGGTCGGCGGCGGCGGTGGGTTACCCCGCTGTCAGGATCGTGGGGTGTTCCCGGAGAGAGGACGGGTTGATAGGACGACGGAGGGACTGGGTGAGACTTGGGAAGGTATGCGAGGTGTGTGGCGAGCGTTGTCGGCTGGGGCCCCCCGGACTGGGAAGTGTGTGGTCAGGAAGGGGGACCACTGGGGACGGCTAGGAAAGAACACACATCTTGGCAGGCAGGCTCAGTTTTTGTATATTTTGTCTTAGGACACATCCTTCTTTCTTAGCTAGGTCTTCAGAGTTGTATTCTGAGCTGTCTTAGGGCTGGCGTGAGTCCCATCCTCCCCACTTCTGAGTTGAACGTTTTACAGGGATCCATTTTAAAACCTAAAGGTTTTTTTTTTTTTTTTTTTTTTTTCAGGTAGGGTCTCCCTCTAGCTCAGGCTGACCTGGAATTTACTATGTAGTCTCAGGGTGGCCTCGAACTCACGGCGATCCTCCTATCTCTGCCTCCCGAGTGTGCTGGGATTAAAGACGTGCGCCACTACACCTGGCTCAGGGATCTTTTAAAAAAATTATTATTTAAAAAATTTATTTACACGCGTGTGTGTCTATGCCAGGTCTCTTGGAGATGTAAACAAATGCTCATCCTGCCACATGTGGGTGGCTGTGGAATTTAGCCAAGGCCTGGAACACACAGCTAGTCTCTCTACTTCAGCCTCCCCAGTGCTGAGACTAAAGGGGTGAGCCACCACGCCCCCTTCAGAGTTTCTTAAACTCAGAGCTATTGACAGTTGGGCTACAAAATTTTTTGCGTGTGTTGAATGCAAATTGTAGGATATTCAGCAGCCTCCCACCACTAGGTACCAGTAGCATTTTCCTCCCTCAGTTTTAACAACCAAAAGTTGTCGGGTGAGGGAGAAATGAGAAGCGTTCTTTGAGGGTGAAGGGGAAGATCAGAGCCAAGGGGAGATTCCTGAGGAACAAAACTTGAAAGAGGTCTAGGTAAGTTGTTAGCATGCAAGTTTGGGTACTTGGGAGTTAAGTGACTCAAGGAACAGAAGGTTGTATGTATGACGGTGAATCTCCAATTTCAGTGAATTCTGTTACCCTTCAAAATATATATCTTTTCCCCTCCTGATCCACTCCTTCTGGCTTGCCATTATCAACTCATATTTTAGTCATGGCCACTGGACTTAAAGCCTAAAACTGCTCAGAAAGGGCTTGTTCTCTGTTGAAAGTATGGTTAGAGACATTCCTCACCACTTTTTGTTGTTGTTGTTGCTGGAGCTTGAGTTTAGGACTTTTTTATGCATGCTAGGCACCTGTTCTTTTTCTTTTTTCTTTTTTGTGGTTTTTCGAGGTAAGGTCTCACTCTAGCCCAGGCTGACCTGGAACTCACTATGTAGTCTCAGGGTGGCCTTGAACTTATGGCGATCCTCCTACCTCTGCATCAAGAGTGCTGGGATTAAAGGTGTTTGCCACCACGCCTGGCCATGTATTCTTCATACATATTAGGCTTGTGTATAAACTACTCTCCTAGTCTGACATCTCTCTCTCTCTCTCTCTCTTTTTTTTTTTGTTTTCTTTTTTGAGGTAGTGTCTCACTCTGGCCCAGGCTGAACTGGAATTCACTATGTAGTCTCAGGGTGGCCTTGAACTCATGGCGATCCTGATCCTCCTACCTCTGCCTCCTGAGTGCTGGGATTAAAGGCGTGCGCTACCATGCCTGGCCTAGTCTGACATCTGGCCCTTACATGCCAGCAGGGCCAATTACACTCATTACTCAGCACTCACTGAATTCTTTCTCCCTTTCATCCCCCATAGAACCTGAAGAAGAGCTGGCACCCGCAAACCCTTCGCAATGTGGAGAAGGTGTGGAAGGCTGAGCAGAAGCATGAGGCAGAGCGGAAAAAGATTGAGGAGCTGCAACGGGAGCTTCGAGAGGAGAGGGCCAGGGAAGAGATGCAGCGCTATGCCGAGGATGTTGGAGCTGTCAAGTAAGTGAGGAGCTGGTGTCCTTGAATTGCAGCATTGATTGGAGGTCTGCCTGACCTAATTTATTTTTATTTTTTTAGGGACTATTCTTTTCTTTCTTTCTTTCTTTCTTTTTTTTTTTTTTTTTTTTTTTTTTGAGGTAGGGTCTCACTCTAGCTCAGGCTGACCTGGAATTCATTACGTAGTCTCAGGGTGCCCTTGAAGTCACAATGATCCTCCTATCTTTGCCTCCTGAGTGCTGGGACTAAAGGTGTGCGTCACCACGCCCGCTTAATTTTTATTTGAAAGAGACAGAGAGAGAGAGAGGGAGAGAGACAGACAGAGAATGGGTGCACCAGGGCCTCCAGCTGCTGCAATGATCTTATTGCCTCAGCCTCCTGAGTATAGTGGATTATGCCCATAATCCACTGTACCCACTATTATTTTGGTCTTCACGTCAGGTATATTTGGATGACCTGCTTATCCATCTGAATGGTTTTGCAGTGACATACTGCTTTTGTTTGCTTGTTTGTTTGATGTGGGTACTGGGGAATCAAACTTGGGTCCTTAGACTGTAGGCAAGTGCCTTAACCGATCTCACCAGTCCTCTTGTCTTTTTTTTTTTTTTCCAAGGTAGTGTCTCATTCTAGTCTAGACTGACCTGGAATTCACTGTGTAGTCTCAGGCTGGCCTTGAAATCACAGTGGTCCTCCTACCTCTGCCTCTCTAGTGCTGGGATTAAGGTGTGCATAATATGCTAGACTCCTACCCACATTAAAAAAATATTTTATTTTTATTTATTTGACAGAGAAAGAGGGCGAGAATGGGCGTGCCAGGGCCTCTAGCCATTTCAGATGAACTCCAGACGTGTGCACCTCCTTGTGCATCTGGCTAACGTGGGTCCTGGGGAATCGAACCTGAGTCGTTTGTCATTGCAGGCAAACGTCTTAACTGCTAAGCCATCCCTCCAGCCCCCACCCACATTTTTTGACAGGGTCTCATATTGTCCATGTTAGCCTAGCCTTGGATTACTGGTCTTTCTCCCTCCTGAGTTCATTACATGTATGGCTTATACTGTGGTGATGAAATCGTTTGGCTGCCCACAGTGTGCAAACATGGCTTTGACTGCTATCACACTGATCTTCAGTGTTTAGCCTGTCTTTCCAGTCAGTCTATCATGTGAAGGGTATATTTTTTCAATGTCCTTATTTATTATTATTATTATAATTAATTAATTAATTAATTAATTAATTAATTTTTTAAGGTAGGTTTTTACTCTAGCCCAGGCTGATCTGGAATTCACTATGTAGTCTCAGGGTGGCCTCAAATTCATGGTAATCCTCCTACCTCTGCCTCTCCAAATGCTGGGATTAAAGACGTGTGCCACTACGCCCAGCAATATCTTTATTTTTATTTATTTATTTATTTATTTGAGAGATAAAGAGGCAGAGAGATGAAGAAAGGGAGAGGAAGAGAGAGAGAGAATGGGCACAACTGGGCCTTCAGCCACTGGAAATGATCTCCAGATGCATGTACCACTTTGTGCATTTGGCTTATATGGGCCCTTTGGCTTTGAGGCAAGTGCCTTAACTGCTAAGCCATCTCTCTAGCCCAGGGTTGCATTTTTTCATCACTTTAAAAAAATTATTTAAGGGAACTGGGGAAATGGCTTAGCGGTTACAGCATTTGCCTGTGAAGCCTAAGGACCCGGGTTTGATTCCCCAGGAGCCCTGTAAGCCATATGCACAAGGGGGTACATGTGTCTGGAGGTCGTATGCAGTGGCTAGAGGCTCTGGCATGCCCATTGTCTCTATCTGTCTCTTTCTCTCTCATAAATAAATAAATAAAATAAAAAATTATTTAAGCTGGGCACGGTGGTGCACTCCTTTAATCCCAGCACTTAGGAGACAGAGGTAGGAGGATCGCCATGAGTTTGAGGTCACTCTGAGACTACATAATGAATTCTAGGTCAGCCTGGGCTAGAGCAAGACCTTACCTTAAAAAAAAAAAAAAATTATTCATTTATTTATTTGAGAGAGAGAGAGAGAGAGACAGAGAATGGTCACACCAAGGCTTCTAGTCACTGCAAACAAACTCCAGACATATGTGCCACCTCTCTTTCTCTCTATCTGTCTTGTTCTCTATCTCAAATACATAAACAAAATATTTTCTATTAACTTGTAAGCAAAGAGAGGTAGAAAAGAGATAGACAGACAGAATGGGCATGCCAGGGCCTCCAGTCACTGTAAATGGACTCCAGATGCATGTGCCACTTTGTGATCTGGCTTTATGTGGGTACTAGGGAATTGAACTTGGGCTGACAGACTTTGTAAATATGTGCCTTTAACCACTGAGCCATCTCTCCAACCCCTTAGATTATCTTTGGTATGAAGGTATAGCATAAAAACTTCATAACGGTCAGGTGTGGTGGCACATTCCTTTAATCCCTGCCCTTGGGAGGCAGAGGTAGGAAGATCACTGTGAGTTTGAGGCCAACCTGAGACTACATAGTGAATTCCAGGTTAGCCTGGGCTAGGGTAAGACTATCTTAAAAAAAAAAAAAAAAGCGAAAAACAGAAACTGAATGGAAGGTTGGAAAAATGGCTTAGCAGTTAAGGTGCTTGCCTGCAATGCCTAATGAGCTGGGTTGATTCCCCAGTGCCCACCTAAAGCCAGATGCACAAAGTGGTGCATGCATATGGAGTTGGTTTGTAGTGGTTAGAGGCCCTGTTGTACCCATTCTTTCTCTCTCTCCTTGCAGATAACTAAATAAATAAAATATTTTTTAAAAATCTTCATAATGAGGACAAGATAAGCCAAAAGTAGAGATTCATGCCTCACATGAAGGAACACTGTTTTGTTTTGTTTTTTACTTTATTTTTATTTTATTTATTTGAGGGAGAGAGAGAATGGGCACGCCACAGCCTCCAGCCACTGCAAAAGAACTCCAGATGCATGCGCCCCCTATTGCCTCTGGCTTACGTGGGTCCTGGGGAATTGAACTGAGGTCCTTTGGCTTTGCAGGCAAATGCCTTAACTGCTAAGCCATCTTTTCAGCCCCCGCCCCCCCCTTTTGAGGTTGGGTCTCTCTCTAGCCCTGGCTGATCTGGAATTCACTATGTAGTCTCAGGGTGGCCTCGACCTCGCAGTGATCTTCCTATCTCTGCCTCCCAAGTGCTGGAATTATAAGGTGTGTGCAACCATGCCTGGCTCCCACCTTTTTTTTTTTTTTTTTTTTTTTTGCTGTCTCACTAGCTCATTCTGACCTGCAATTTACTATGTAGTGTCAGGGTGGCGTCGAACTCATGGCGATCCTTCTACCTCTGCCTCCCAAATGCTGGGATTAAAGGCATGTGCCACCACTCATGGCTCCCCACCTAATTATTTTTTTAAAATATTTTATTTATTTATTTATTTGACAGAGAGAAAGAGGGAGAGAGAGAGAATGGGCGCACCAGGGCCTCTGGCCACTGCAAACGAACTCCAGACACATGTGCCACTTTGTGCATCTGGCTAACATGGGTCTTGGAGAATGGAACCTTGGTCATAAGGCAGGCAAACACCTTAATCATAAACCATCCCTCCAGCCCCCTCCCCACCTTATTTAAAAAAAAAAACATTTTTACTTTTATTTATTTGCAAGGCTGGAGAGTATTTAAGTATGCCAAAGCCTCCTGCCACTGCACACAAACTCCAGATGCATGAGCCACCTTGTGCATCTGGCTTTATGTGGCAACTGGGAAATCAAACCCAGGCCATCAGGCTTTGCAAGCAAGCACTTTAACCACTGAGCCATCTCTCTAGTAGGGTCTTGCTCTAGCCTAGGCTGATCTGGAATTCACTGTGTTGTCTCAGGCTGACCTTGAACTCACAACAATCCTACCTCAGCCTCCCAAGTACTGGGATTAAAGGCATGTACCACCACACCTGGCTGAGCACTGTTTTTCCTCACAAAATTGCTCTAAGTGTGTGAAAAGTATCTGTCTACTCATTGGTAAGCTTCATGAGGACATACGCCATTTCTTCATGTCTGCCATGTTAGCTATGCTGTTTAGCCCATGATAAGGATCTGTTATAGAGTGATGTCTGCACTGATCAGTTCAGTTTGCAAATTTCTCTACTTCCTATGATTGCATATATATTTTTTTCTTTTCTTTTTTTTTTTGGTTTTTTGAGGTAGGGTCTCACTCTAGCCCAGGCTGACCTGGAATTCACTATGGAGTCTCAGGGTGGCCTCGAACTCACGGCAATCCTCCTACCTCTGCCTCCCGAGTGCTGGGATTAAAGGTGTGCGTCACCATGCCCAGCTATATTTTTTTCTTTTAAAAAATATTTTATTTATTATTTATTGGAGAGAGAGAGAGAGAGAGAGAGAGTGGGCACTAGGTCCTTTAGCCACTGCAGACGAACTCCAGACACATGCATTACCTTGTGCATCTGGTTTTACATGGGTACTGGGGAATTGAATCTGAGACCTTATCCTTAAGCAATCTCTCCAACCCATTTTATTTTCTTCATCAGGAAAAAAGAAGAAAAATTGGATTGGATGTACCAGGGTCCTGGTGGGATGGTGAACCGTGATGAGTACCTGCTGGGGCGTCCCATTGACAAGTATGTTTTTGAGAAGATGGAAGAGAAGGAAGCTGGCTGTTCTTCTGAGACAGGACTCCTCCCAGGCTCTATCTTTGCACCATCAGGAGCTAATTCCCTCCTTGACATGGCCAGCAAAATCCGAGAGGACCCTCTCTTCATCATCAGGTATTCATCATCAGACAGTGCTTAGGGGCTGGGAAGGGTTGTTACACAGATGTTTGGAGACTGACAAGGCTGGTTGTTCTCTTGCTTTACTGCTGGTCTCCCTTGGACTTATGAACCTCCATTTGCACTTCATGATGGTGGGAAGGAGCTCCATGAAGAGTGCCTGATGTAGGCCATGTGGAAAGATGCAGGCAGCTGAGCACAGTCGCGCACGCCTTTAATCCCAGCACTTGTGATGCAGAGGTAGGAGGATAGTGAATTCCGGGTCAGCCTGGACTAGAGTGAGATTCTGCCTTAACCAACCCCCACCCCCCAAAAAAAAAAAAAAAGGCTGGAGAGACAGTTTAGCAGCTAAGGCGCTTGCCTGTGAAACCTAAGAGTTCATGTTCAAATTTCCAGGTCTCACATAGACAGACACACAGTGATGCAAGTGCACAACATCACACATGCGCAGAAAGGGGCATACACATCTGGAGTTCGTTTGCAGTGGCTAAGGCCCTGGTGTGCCCATTCTCTCTCTTGCTTTCAAAATAAAAAGTAAAACTTAAAAAAAAAAAAAAAAGAAAAGAAAAGAAGCCGGGCGTGGTGGTGCTCACCTTTAATCCCAGCACTAGGGAGGCAGAGGTAGGAGGAGAGGCTACCCTGAGACTCCATAGTGAATTCCAGGTTAGCCTGTGCTAGAGTGAAACCCTACCTTGAAAAAACAAAAAATAAAGAAGAAAGATACAGGCAAATGCACAAAACCAGACCAGATGTTCTCACTTACCTTTGGCTCTTAAACAACAACGCAAGGTTATAAAAGGCAGCATTATAAGCGTTGGCAGCTTGTTGGAAATTTGGGGGATAGGTGTTGAGTTAGCTAGGAGGGGTGTGGTGGTTTGATTTAGGCGTCCCCCTAAAGTTGGTGTTCTGAATGCTAGGTCCCCAGCTAATGGCAGTTTGGGAATTAGAGCCTCCTAGAGGCAGTGTATTGTTGCCAGTTTCCCCTGCCACTGTTTGGCACACTCTCCTGTTGCTGTTGTCCACCTCTTGTTGGCCAGGAGGTGATGTTCACCTTCTCATGCCATTGGTTTCCCCTGCCATCATGGAACTTCCCCTCAAGTCTGTAAGCCACAATAAACCCTTTCCCACAAGTTGGTCTTTGTTGAGTGTTTTCTGTCAGCAGTGCTAAGCTGACTGCAACAAGGGATGATCTTAACCCATGCTTGTTCATCATTTCAAATGAAATTGTATGGTCATTAAATAATAACTTTTTTTTTTTCAAGGTAGGGTTTCACTCTAGCCCAGGCTAACCTGGAATTCACTATGTAGTCTCAGGGAGTCCTCAAACTCACAGCAATCCCCTCCTACCTCTGCCTCTCAAGTGCTGGGATTAAAGGTGTGTACTACCACGTCCAGCTGTTGTTTTTTTTTTAATTTTTAATTTTTTTAATTTTATTTTTTTGAGGGAGAGAATGGGTGCACCAGGGCCTCCAGCCACTGCAAACAAACTCCAGATGCATGTGCCACCTTGTGCATCTGGCTTACGTGGGTACTGAGGAATCAAGCCTTGAACCAGGGTCCTTAGGCTTCACAAGCAAGCGCTTAACCACCAAGCCATCTCTCCAGCCCCGTGTTTTTTTTTTTTTTTTTTTTTGAGGTAGAGTTTCAATCTAGTCCAGGCTGACCTGGAATTCACTGTGTAGTCTCAGGGTGGCCTCGAACTCATGGTGATCCTTCTACCTCTCCCTCCCAAGTGCCACCACACCAGCTTGTTTTTTTTTTTAAATATTTAAAATTTATTTATGTATTTTGGTTTTTCTTGGTAGGATCTCCCTTTAGCCCAGGCTGACCTGGAATTTACTATGGAGTCTCAGGCTGGCCTAAACTCACTGTGATCCTTCTACCTCAATCTTCCAAGTGCTGGGATTAAAGATGTTCACCACCATACCCGGCTTAACCAGGTTTTTTTTTTTTAATATTTTATTTTTATTTATGTATTTGAGAGAGAGTCAGAGAGAGAGAGTGAGACAGAGGCAGAGCACAAGAGAGAGAGAGAGGGCTGGAGAGATGGCTTAGTGGTTAAGTGCTTGCCTGTGAAGCCTAAGGACCCTGGTTCGAGGGTCTACTCCCCAGGGCCCACGTTAGCCAGATGCACAGGGGGGCGCACGCGTCTGGAGTTTGTTTGCAGTGGCTGGAGGCCCTGGCCTCCACTAAGTCATCTCTCCAGCCTGATTTGTTTTTATTTGTGTTTTTTTGAGGATTATTTTTAAAAATTTAAAAAAAAAACTTTTATCTTTATCTGAGAGAGAAAAAGAGAGAAAGAGACAGAATGGGTGTGCCAGGGCCTCCACCCATTGCAAGTGAACTCCAGATGCATGTACCACCTTGTGCATCTGGCTTACATGGGTCCTGGGTAATTGAACCTGGGTCCTTAGGCTTCACAGGCTAGCACCTTAACCGCTAAGTCATTTCTCCAGTCCTTAAGGGTTATTTTAAAAAAAATTTTTTTACAGTCTTTTAAAAATTATTCATTTGAGAGAGAAAGAGAAGGAGTCAGAGAGAGAGAGAGAGAGAGAGAAAATGGGCATGCCAGAGCATCTAGCCACTGAAAACAAACTCTAGACGCATGCTATACCTTGTGTATCTGGCTTATGTGAGTACTAGGGAATTGAACCTGGGTCCTTAGGCTTTTCAGGTAAGTACCTTAACTACTATGTCATCTCTCCAACCCAAAATTATTATTATTATTATTAGTTTTTGAGGTAGGGTTTTACTCTAGTCCAGGCTGACCTGGACTTCACTATGTAGTTTCAAGGTGTCCTCTTACTCACAGCTGTCCTCCTACCTCTGCCTCCTACTAAATGCTGGGATTAATGGTGTGCACCACCATGCCTGGCCTGGAAGTATATTTTTTTTATAGTAAATTCTTACAGGTAAATTTGTGAGATCAAAGAATATGTGCCGGCTGTCATAGGTGTTGCCAAATGTCCTCTAAGTAGGTTGACCAGTTTACAGTAACTCCAAGGGACAGTATATGAGAAGAGAACTTCTCAAAAGAGGAATCAATTCATTGTCTTTTTTTTTTTTTTTTTTTTTTGGTTTTTCGAGGTAGGGTCTCACTGTAGCTCAGGCTGACCTGGAATTCACTATAATCTCAGGGTGGCATCAAACTCATGGCAGTCCTCCTAACTCTGCCTCCCAATTGCTGGGATTAAAGGCGTGCACCACCACGCTGGCAGTTCATTGTCTTTTTCCCCAGATGGTTAGTTAATTATGCTAAGCAGTGGGGGTATTTTTTGAAATACTGCAGCCAGTCCACAGACAGGACCATATCTGTTTCCTAGACTATGAGGGGAGCCTCGAGCATGAGATTTAATGAGAAGCAGATTGAACTCACTGTTATGCATTGCAGTGCCCCATTCCTCACAATGTGCAGGTTCTTTCTTTCTTTCTCTCTTTCTTTCTTTTTTTTTTTTTTTTATTTGAGGTAGGGTCTTGCTCTAGCCCAGGCTGACCTGGAATTCACTATGTAGTCTCAGGGTGGCCTCAAATTCATGCCGATCCTCCTATCTCTGCCTCCCAAGTGCTGGGATTAAAGGCTCGCACCATCACACCCGGCTCTCTCATTTTGATGTCATCATCTTTTCCTCCTATTATGATGGTCTTGTGTAGGTAATGTCAGGCACTGGAAAGTCATGCAGTCTCTTATCTATATTTAGGGGAGGTTTCTGGCTTCCACACCATCCTGTAGATAGATATCAGCATAGGTCCTGTATGCCTGAGTTTTGAAAAAGGGTTGTTACATAGAATTTGGAGAAATAACTTAATTCCCTTTGTAAAATAAATACTTGTATTTTTATTTTTATTTTTTATTTTTTCTGTTTAGGAAGAAAGAAGAAGAGAAGAAACGAGAGGTACTGAACAATCCTGTGAAGATGAAGAAAATCAAAGAATTGGTAAGTTATGTGAAAAATATGCACAGAATATTCCATTATTCATTTGTTTATTTGTCTGTTTGTTTATTTATTTAAGAGAGAGCATGGGTATGCCAGTCTCTTGCCACTACAAATGAATTCCAGTTGCATGTACCATTTTGTGCATCTGGATGTATGTGGGTACTGGGGAATCAACCCCAGGCAGTAGGCTTTGCAAGCAAGCATCTTTAATCACTGAGCCATCTCCTCAGCCCCATTCCCCCCCCCCCCCTCCCCGGCCAAGGTAGGGTTTCACTCTAGCCCAGACCTGCACTCTAGCCCAGACCTGGAATTCACTATGTAATCTCAGGGTGGCCTCAAACTCACTGCGATCCTCCTAACTCTGCCTCCGAGTGCTGGGATCCCATATTCTTTAGCTAGTAAGATGAACACTTCTTCTTTTTTTTTTTTAACATGAACACTTCTGTCCATTTCCTCTTACAATGGAAAACAGAATGGCCTTTATAACTTTGTTTGTTTGAGGTAGGGTCTCATTCTAGCTCAGGCTGACCTAGAATTCACTCTTTAGTCTCAGGGTGACCTTGAACTCATTGGGATTCTCCTACCTCTGCTGCCAGTGCTGGGATTAAAGGCATGCTCCACCACGCCTGGCACAACTTTCTTTCTTGGGTGTGTGTGGTTTTTTTTGTTTGTTTGGTTTTTTAAGGTAGGGTCTCACTCTAGCCCAGGCTGACCTGGAATTCACTATAGAGTCTCAGGGTGGCCTTGAACTCACGGTGATCCTCCTACCTCTGCCTCCCGAGGGCTGGGATTAAAGGCGTGTGCCACCACGCCGGGCTTCTTGTGTGGTTTTGAAACCAGATTTACTTCGTATCTCTAGGTTGGTCTCAAACTCACAATACTCCTGCCTTAGCCTTCTGTATGTAGGATTATAGGTGTTTACCTGCACACCAGGCTTAAAACTTTTGTCTTTTAGGCACTATCTCTTGATGATTTTATGCAAACTTTAAATTTATTAGCATAATTATGCTTGATTTTTTTCTTTAGTCTTTTAGATACAAAAAAAAAAGGAAATAATAGTATGAGGTATGTTTAAGGAAAGCATGATCATACAGTATTTTAAGGAGTTTAGAGAGTGTCCTGGTATAATGCTTTTAGGGCCTGCTTATCAGTCACATAATATATAATCATTCTTTTTAAAAAATATTTTTATTTCTTTTTCTTAAGATTTTATTTTTATTTATTTATTTATTTATTTGTTAGAGAGAGAGAGAGAGAGAAAAAGAATTGGCGCACCAGGGCTTCCAGCCACTGCAAACAAACTCCATATGCATGTGCCACCATTTGCTTCTGGCTTACGTGGAACCTGGACAATCAAACCTGGGTCCTTAGGCTTCACAGGAATGCACCTTAACTGCTAAGCCATTTCTCCAGCCCCCTTATTTTTATTTCTTTATGTGAGAGATAAAGAGGCACAGAAAGAGATAGAACTAGAGAAAGAGAGAGAATGAGAATGGGGGCACCTGGGCCCCTGCCACTGCAAACGAATTCTAAATGCATTCAACATCTTCTGCATCTGGCTTATGTGGGTTCTGGGGAATTGAACCTGGGTCCTTTGGCTTTGCAGGCAAGCACCTTAACCTCTAAGCGATCTTTCCAGCCCTGTAATCATTTTGAGTCAGTTGGTGTTGCAGTTAGCTTCACATTGCTGGCAGAAAACACCCAACCAAGAGCAGCTTATGGGAGGAAAGGGCTTATTTTGGCTTACAGACTTGAGTGGCAGCTCCATGATGGCACGGGAAAATGATGGCACAAGCAGAAGGTGGATGTCATCTCCTGGCCATCATCAGGTAGACAAAGCAGGAGAGTGTCCAAAGGGGAAGCTGTCTATAACACCCATAGGCCCACACCCAACAATACACTGCCTCCAGGAGGCTGCAACTCCCAAATGCCAGCTCAGGGTATTCAGAACACATAAGATTATGGGGAACACCTCAACCAAACCTCCACACTCTGACCCTGGCCCCTATAACTGATAACCATACATGATATAAAATGCAATTTCTTCAGTCCAACTTTAAGGAAAAGTCCCCATAGTTTTTATCAGTCCCAGTGACGTTCAAACATCCCCACAGTCCAAGGTCTTTTAACTTATCCATAACACCAAAAAAAAAAAAAAAAACCCAAAAAACAAAAACAAAAAAACAACCATAATGGCATAGAATAAACTCTGCAAGAAATGGCATTGGGCCAGACGTGGTGGTGCATGTCTTTAATTCCAGCACTTAGGAGGCAGAGGTAGAAGGTTTGCTGTGAGTTCGAGGCCACCCTGAGACTCCATAGTGAATTCCAGGTCAGCTTGGGCTAGACTGAGACCCTACCTCGAAAAACAAACAAACAAACAAAAAAGAAATGGCATTGGGTGTAGCAAAGAAATATTCAACCAATACAGGATTTAAAACAGGGTAAGCATCAAACTTTGTAGCTCCAAGTTAGACAGTTCTAACCAGTGTTGAGTCTCTGGAGTTCCAATTCTTCCCCTCTAGCTAGGCTACTCAAAGACCTGGAAAACTTTATCTGGTGTCATTTCTCTCCTTGTCAGCCATCCCATAGTCCTGACATCTCTATTAAGTCTCTACTGCAACCCATAGTTCATCTTCATGGCTCCATTGGGCCTCCACACAGGTAATCCAACAAGCCTGCTTCACACTGCCTGAGGCCACTTCCAAAATATAAAAACTATGTTGCAAATTCAAAGACCCTCTTTACTGCATTTTTTGTTGTTGTTTTTTTGTCATTGTTGTTTTGTTTTTGTTTTTGTTTTTTGGTTTTTTGAGGTGGGGTCTCACTGTAGCTCAGGCTGACCTGTAATTCACTATGTAGTCTCAGGGTAGCCTCGAACTCACAGCAATTCTCCTACCTCTGCCTTCCGAGTGCTGGGATTAAAGGCATGTGCCATCACACCCAGCTTCTTTCCTCTGTTTGTTATATTCATAGTACCAGGTTGGCTACCAATTTGTTAATCCAGGGTGGAATAAAGAAGGTTTGGAAGAACAGGACACTCCTTCAGCATTTAGGCCCCTTCAAAAGAGTCTGCATTCATCCTTTTGTCCCAGTGAAGATCAGCTGGCCCAATCTCTGTGGTTGTAATCTCTCAAAGAATTGCAGCTGACTGATCAGCAGTTTTGGCCCAAAGATTTCATTTCTTTCTGTGCTATCTCCCTCTGCTCACACCAGTCCATTTCATGCAGTGTAACCCTGCACAAGTTCTCAGGACACAGGCTGGTAGAACACAGCAAGTCTCACACAAGAAGTTTTGCTTCTAGTCCTGTCCAGGCAAAACTATTCTCCTTATAAACTAAACCTCACAGTCCATAGTTCTTACTGCATTCAGGTCAAAATAGTTCATCAAGCTGTACTTACAGAACAGCAAGACATCTCTTAGGCCAAGTCTTGGCACATTCTTCTGCTTCCACATTCCTCTCCAAAAATCAGCTCTACAGCTAAAGCAGTGGATTAGTGGTTAAGGTGCTTGCCTGCAAAGCCAAAGGACCCAGGTTTGATTCCCCAGGACCCACGTAAGCCAGGTTGTGCATATGTCTGGAGTTCCTTTGCAGAGACTAGAGGCCCTGATACACCTATTCTCTATATGCCTCTTTGTCTCTCTGAAATAAATTAAAAAAATAAAACAAAAAACAGCTCCAAATGACCAAAGCCACAGTCAGGTTTCTAGCAGCAATAGCCCCACTCCTCTGGTACTAACTTTACTATTGTAGTTAGTCAGCTTCATGTTACTGGGAGAAAACACCTCACCAAGAGCAGCTTGTGGGAGGAAAGGGTTTATTTTGGCTCATAGACTTGAGGTGAAGCTCCATGATGGCAGGGGACAACAGTAGCACGATCAAAGGGTGGATATCACCTCTTGGCCAACATCAAGTGGACAACAGCAGCAGGAAAATGTGCCAAACACTGGCAAGGGGAAACTGGCTATAATACCCTTAAGGCCCCTCCCAACAATACACTGGCTCCAGGAGGCTCTAATTCCCAAATAGCCACCAGTTAGGGACCTAGTATTCAGAACACATAAGTTTATGGGGGAAACCTGAATCAAACCACCACGGTTGTTAAGAAAATTAAAGAATTAGCTGGGTGTGGTGGTGCACACCTTTAATCCCAACACTCGCGAGGCAGAGCTAGGAGAATCATCGTGAATTCAAGGCCAGTATGGGCTAGAGTGAGACTCAACCTTGCGGATAGATAGATAGATAGATAGATAGATAGATAGATAGATAGATAGATAGATAGATAGATATAGATATAGATATAGATATAGATGGCAGAGAGAGAGAGTTGGTACACCAGGGTCTCTCTTGTCACTGCAAACAAACTCTGGATGCATGTGCCACTTGTGCATTATGCTTTACATGGATACTGGGGAATCAAACCCAAGCCACAGGTAAGCAAGTGCCTTTAACAACTGAGCCATCTCCCTAGTCCCTCCCTCCCTAATGCTTTCAACAGAGATGGAGTTTTTTAATTTTTTTATTTGTGACAGGCAGAGAGAGAATGGGCGTGCCAGGGCCCACTGTAAATGAACTCCAGATGCATGCGCCACCTTGTGCATATGGCTTACATGAGTCCTGGGGAATCGAGCCTCGAATCGGGGTCCTTAGGCTTCACAGGCAAGCGTTTAACTGCTAAGCCATCTCTCTAGCCCTGGAGTTCTTTTTTTTTTTTTTTTTTTTTAATATTTGCCTTCCCTCTCTGTCTCTCTGTCTCTCTCTGTCTCTCTCTGTCTCTTTCTCTCTCTCTCTCTCTCGTGTGTGTGTGTGTGTGTGTGTGTATGTATGCATGTGAAGGAGTGTGTGGAGGTCAGAAGCAGACATCAGGTGTCTTCCATTGTTCTTCAAATTATTTACTGAGGCAGGGTCTCTAACTGAACCCAGAATTTGCTGATTTGGCTAGTCTAGCTAGCCAGCTTGCCCCTGGGATCCCCTGTTTCTGCCTCTTAGGCACTGAGCTTATAGGAGCACCACACATACTTATAACCCCAGTATTGAGGCGAGTGGAGAGAGGAAGATTCTGGGGCTCACTGGGCAATTAGCCTAGCTAAAAAGTGGAAGTTCCTAAGAGACTCTGTCTCAAGGAAATAGTGTTGAAGAGCAATAGAGGACATCTGACACACATACCACAAACACACACACTAGGGTGTTGATTCTGTGGACTGCTGGAAAGCACATATTCCTTGACCACTACCAGAGATTCTGCTTACAGGTCTCCAATACATTTGTGCATAGCCAGATTTGTCGACATGGATTCCCTGGCCGTGTCCTGGCCTCTCCACAGTTTGTAGATGACATAGCATATTGACAGGAGTCTCAAGTCATCTTGATGGTTACTGTTTCACATTTCCTAGTTGCAAATGAGTCTGGACAAAAAGGAGAAGAAGAAGAAGAAGGAGAAGAGAAAGAAGCACAGGAAGCGCAGACACCGGAGCTCGAGCAGCAGCCGTTCCAGCAGCGAGGACGAGCATAGCCAGGGCAGGTGAACGAGCCGGGCAGCCCATTCATCCGTCCGTTTGTTCATTCACTCCACAACAGGAACTGAGGGCCTGTCCTGAGCCAGGGACTGCCAGCCTGTGGGCTTTCAGTAGTAAACACTCAGATGTGGGCCCTGTGCCACAGAGCTTGGCCACTGTCACTAGAATTCCTTGGAGATGCTGAATATGGGTGGGCCTCTTGGCATGCCCTTGGATAGAGACCCCCTTAGAGCTGACGTTAGCCTCCCAGATCTTAGGTTGGAACTCTTGATGTGACTTGCTTTCATCTCAGTTTGAGTTCTCAGGCTGAAGTGGGTTTTATGTAGGCTTTTTTTTTAATGGATTAATGGGACCATGTGGGCCCATTCTGCATCTTCCCCGTGGGAACAGTCATCTCCCCTGCGGCTGACTCACGATGAGTCCCTGGAATAGCAACATGAGGTGAGAAGAGAATGTGTTCGGGTGCTGGGGCTGGGGCTGAGAGCTCAGCCCACGGCTTTTCACAGGAAAAACTTGACTCTGCTGATATATCTTCCAACAAAGACAGTCCAAATAGAGAAGCATATTGCCAAGTAAAAGCAGGGAGCTGGGGAAGGTCACATTGTCTCAGCATGAGAGATTTAATTTAAACTGCACGTGTATGCATTTTCTTTTTCAGTGTGTGTATGTTTTTATCTCTTAGGTCTCAAAAGAAGGTGGCAAATTCATTTCCCGTTGTGTCCAGAGCTCCTGGATATGGCTTACAGGTACAGGTGTGGGCTTTTCAGAGGGTGTGACTATGGAACTGTGCAGTGTGGCCAAGCTTGACCACTACAGGGAGTTTAGACAGTGAAGACTTACTCCTCAGGGCAGAGACGAAATGACAAGTGAAGCGTCCAGGCGTGCTGCCCATGACCCTGTAAATTACTTACAGTTATTTATTTGCAAGCAAACAGAGAGATAGAAATAGAAGAGAGACAGAGAATGGGTACACCAGGGCCTCTATCCTCTGCAAACAAACGCCAGATGCATATGCTACTGGAAAGTGGGAGAAAAAGGCAGAGAAAGCCAGGCATGGTGGCACATGCCTTTAATCCCAGCACTTGGGAGGCAGAGGTAGAAGGATCGCCATGAGTTTGAGGCCACCCTGAGATGACATAGTGAATTCCAGGTCAGCCTGAGCTAGAGTGAGAAAAACCAAAAAAAAAAAAAAAAGAGAGAGAGAAAATGGGCATGACAGGCTCTCTAGCCACTGCAAATGAACTCTAGACACATGTGCTACCATGTGCATCTGGCTTATGTGGGTACTGGGGAACCGAACCTGAGTCATTAGGCTTCGCATGTAAGTACCTTAACTGCTGAGCCATCTCTCCAGGCTGTCTTGACACTTTTTGGAGGCAGGGTTTTGCTATATTGTTCAAGCTGGCTAGATCTTTCTGCTTCTACTTCCTGAGTTGCTGGAGGACAGGTGTGTCCCACCATACTAAGATTTTTTGTATTTGAGACATGGTCTCAAAAACTCAAAATCCGGGGCTGGAGAGATGGCTTAGCGGTTAAGCGCTTGCCTGTGAAGCCTAAGGACCCCAGTTTGAGGCTTGATTCCCCAGGACCCATGTTAGCCAGATGCACAAGGGGGTGCACGCGTCTGGAGTTCCTTTGCAGTGGCTGGAGGCCCTGGCGCGCCCATTCTCTCTTTCTATCTGCCTCTTTCTCTCTCTGTCTGTTGCTCTCAAATAAATAAACAAAAATGAACAAAAAATAAAACAAAAATACTCAAAATCCTCCTGCCTCAACATTCTGTATGCTAGGATTCAGGTGTGTACCATCCCAGGCACATACCCACAGATGGAGGCTTATCTGTAGTTGTGACCGGCCCCTTATCGAACCTCATTGCTCACTTTCCTTTGCTTCACTTTATTTGCTGCTGAGCTCCTAGATTCTCCTTTAAGTAGTTTCTCTTTCCTTCCTTTCCTCAATGGTACAGGTGAGGGACTCTGACTGGAACCAAGGATTGCCTGACCCTCTAACTTCTCACCAAAGGGGGATGAAGAACTGTACCCTGTCCAGAAGCTCCTCCCACTCTCCCCCCAGACATGCCAGCAAGAAGAGCAGCAAGGAAGTGGGGTCCCGGGACAGGAGGTCTCGATCCCCAGGCAGAAGGTCACGATCCCCAAGGCTCAGCAAAGAGTGAGTGTGGGAATCCACTGGGACCCCACGAGCCTGATGACAGCGAGTGTTTGCTTGTGGCGATGTCCAACATTGATTTCTCAGGCGTCCTGGCTTCATTCTTTTTCCTGTCTCAATGTAAGGATTAGGCCACAGAAGCACATGTTTGTAGGAATGTATTGTGTTAGTAGAATGTCCCCTCTTTCATTTAGGCTGTACTTTTTTTTTTCCTGAGGTAGGGTCTTGCTCTAGCCCAGTCTGACCTGGGATTCACTATGTAGTCTCAGGCTGGCCTCAAACTCAAAGCAATCCTCATACCTCGAATTAAGGGTATGTGCCACCACACTTAGCATATTATACCTTTTATTTATTTATTTATTTATTTTATTTTTTTTTTTTTTTTTTGAGGTAGGGTCTCTATCTAGACTAACCCAGGCTAGCCTGGAATTCACTATTTCGTTTCAGGCTGGCCAATCCTCACCTCTGCCTCCCAAGTGCTGGGATTAAATGTGTGCACTAGCACACCCAGATTTTTTATTTTTATTATCTTTAAAAAATATATTTTACTTATTTAGTTGAGAGAGAGAAAGGTAGAGAGAGAGAGGGAGAGAATGGACATGCCAGGGCCTCCAGCCAGTGCAAACGAACTCCAGACGCATGCGCCCTCTTGTGCATTTGGCTTATGTGGGTCCTGGAGAGTCAAACCTGGATCTTTTGCCTTTGCAGGCAAACACCTTAACTGCTAAGCCATCTCTTCAGTACTTAATTATTATTTTTTTTAATAGGGCATGGTGGCTCACATCTTTATTATTTTATTTTATTTATTTGAAAGAGAGAGAGAGAGGCAGATAGAGAGGAAGAATGGGCATGCCATGGCCTTCAGCCACTGCAAATGAACTTCAGATACATGTACTACCTTGTGCATCTGGCTTACATGGGTCCTGGAGAATTGAACCTGGGTCTTTAGCTTTGCAGGCAAGTGCCCTAATTGCTAAGCCATTTCTCCAGCCCTAATTTTCTTTTTCTTTTTATTTTATTTTTTCGAGGTAGAGTCTCACTCTAGCCCAGGCTGACCTGAAATTCACTACATGGTCTCAGGGTGGCCTTGAACTCACAGCAATCCTCCTACCTCTGCCTTCTGAGTGCTGGGATTAAAGGCATGCGTCACCATGCCTGGCTATTTTTATTACTTACTTATTTATTTATTTATTTATTTATTTTTTTTTTGAGGTAGGGTTTTACTCTAGCTCAGGCTGACCTGGAATTCACTATATAGTCTCAGGGTGGCCTTGAACTCACAGTGATCCTCCTACCTCTTCCTCCCAAGTACTGGGATTAAAGGCATGTGCCACCATGCCCGGCTCTTATTTTTATTTTTTTAAGGTAGGATCTCTTTCTCTATCTCTCTCTAGCCTAGGCAGACCTGGAATTGCTGTGTAGTCTCAGGGTGGCCTGAAACTCATGGTGATCCTCCTACTTCTGCCTCCCAAGTGCTGGGATTAAAGGCATACACCACCATGTTTGGCTAGATTATACTTTAAAAAATATGTATTTTATTTATTATTTATTTATTTTTGGGGGGCTGATAGAGAAAGGGTGCGCCAGGGCCTCCAGCCACTGCAAACGAACTCTAGCAACACGCACCACCTCATGCATGTGGTTTACATAGGTATTGGGGAATCATATTGGGTCCTTAGGCTTCACAGGCAACTGCCTTAACTACTAAGCCATCTCTTTAGCCCTAAATTATACTTTTAAGATAGCTTATTTTCCCATATTAATAATGTCATATTAAAAAGCCTTGTTCCCTCTGTGTTTATTACAGGCATAACTCTAAAGTAAGCAGAAAAGAGAGAGGTCAGACTAATAGCCCATCCCCTAAAAAGGAGGTCTACCAGAGGCGGCATGCTCCTGGATATACCAGGTAAGTCAGATGCTCACTAGACTAATTTATATGTCATAGGGCTGAATCTAGTAACCGTTTACACCAGGGAAAGTGGGTAATCTTATCTCTTTGTCAAATTGACATACATTCATTCATTTGTTTATTTTGGTTTTTTGAGGTAGGGACTTGCTGTAGCGCAGGCTGACCTGGAATTCACTGTGTAGTCTCAGGGTGGCCTTGAACTCATGGCGATCCTTCTACCTTTTACCTCTCAAGTGCTAGGATTAAAGGCATGTGCCACGAAGCCCAGCTATTTTTTTGTTCCATTTTAATTTTTTTGTTTTTTCGAGGTAGGGTTTTTTTTCTCAATTTTTATTAATATTTTCCATGATTATAAAAAATATACCATGGTAGTACCCCCCCCCCCCACTTTCCCCTTTGAAATTCCATTCTCCATCATCGAGGTAGGGTTTTGCTGTAACCCAGGCTGACCTGGAATTCACTTATGTAGTCTCAAGGTGGCCTCAAACTCATAGTGATCCTCCTACCTCTGCCTCCTGAGTGCTGGGATTAAAGGCATGTGCCACCACCCTTCGCTCTTATTTATTTTTAATTATTTTATTTATTTATTTTTGAGAGAGAGAAAGAGACAGAGAGTGAGAGAGGAAGAGAATGGGTATGCCAGGCCCTTCAGCTGCTGTAAACTCCAGATGTGTGCGCCACCTTGGGGCAAATGTGTGACATTGCATTCCTGCATCACTGGTACATCTGGCAATGTGGGACCTGCAGATTTGAACATGAGTTAGGCTTTGCAGGCAAGCACCTTAACCACTAAACTATCTCTCCAGCTGTTTATCTTATTTGTATATATATATTTTTTTTTTCAATTTTTATTAACATTTTCCATGATTATAAAAAATATCCCATGGCTGAAGGGATGGCTTAGTGGTTAAGCGTTTGCCTGTGAAGCCTAAGGACCCCAGTTCGAGGCTCCATTCCCCAGGACCCACATTAGCCAGATGCACAAGGGGGCACACGCATCTGGAGTTCGTTGGCAGTGGCTGGAGGCCCTGGCACGCCCATTCTCTCTCTCCCCCACTCTTTCTCTGTCAAATAAATAAATAAATAAAAATAAAATATTAAAAAAATATATCCTATGGTAATACCCTCCCTCCCCCCACTTTCCCCTTTGAAATTCCATTCTCCATCATATCCCCTTCCCATCACAATCAATCTCTCCTTTATTTTGATGTCATGATCTTTTCCTCCTCTTATGATGGTCTTGTGTAGGTAATGTCAGGCGCTGTGAGGTCATGGATATCCAGGCCATTTTATGTCTGGAGGGAGCACATTGTAAAGAGTCCTACCCTTCCTTTGGCTCTTACATTCTTTCCGCCACCTCTTCCGCATTAGACCCTGAGCCTTGGAAGGTGTGATTGAGATGTTACTCGGTACTCTAGTCACTTCTTTCCAGCACTATGATACCTTCTGAGTCGTCCCAAGGTCATTGCCCTCTGAAAAGAGAAGATTCTCTATCCAAAGTGAGAGTAGCATTAATATAAGGGTATGAATATTAAGAGAAGTGCTTACTGGGCAGTTTAATAAGCATAATATACATTTATCCAGACATCAGCAGATGTTACACCCCTAGGGCTCATGACTACCCCTGTTTTAAGTTTTCCGTATCATGGATGTATTCCCTCCCATGAAGCGGGCCTCCAGTCTAATTGGAGGGCAGTTGGTTTCTACCATGATAGACGTGCCCCTGTTGCACCTGTTGGCTCATTTGGCCTGGCTGGCCAATTATAAGGCTAGCAGTGTCCACTGTTGAGTATCTTCACTGGCGGTATCTCTTTCTCCCATTGAACTACACGTAGAATGGCTTTTTCCAGCTTTCTGTCAGGTGGTCTACATGGAGGAGGTTATCAGCTCAGTTCCAGCAGGATTTCTCAGTGGCCTTGCAGCCCAAGTATGTGGAGTCTTCAGCAATGCGTGTATGTGTGTGTATGTACGTATGTATGTATGTATGTATGTGTGTGTGTGTGTGTATATATATATATATATATATATATACATATATATATAGTACTTTTTTTGTTTTTTGGTTTTTCGAGGTAGGGTCTCGCTCTAGCCCAGGCTGGCCTGGAATTCACTATGTAGTCTCAGGGTGGCCTCGAACTCACGGCGATCCTCCTACCTCTGCCTCCCCAGTGCTGGGATTAAAGGCATGCGCCACCATGCCTGGCTTATATATATATATTTTAAATTTTATTTGAGAAAGGGAGAATGGGTGTGCCAGGGCCTCCAACCACTGCAAACAAACTCCAGATGCTTGTGCCCCTTGTGCATCTGGCTATCTTGGGTCTTGGAGAATCAAACCTGGGTCCTTTGGCTTTGTAGGCAAATGCCTTAACTGCTAAACCATCCCTCCAGCCCGACTTAAAAAAAATTATTTTTATTTTTATTTATTTATTTGAGAGAGGGAAAGGGCAGAGAGAGAGAGAGGCAGAGAATGGGCAAGACAGGGCTTCTAGCCAGTGCACACGAACTCCAGATGCATGCGCCAACTTGTGCATCTGGCTTACGTGGGTCCTGGGGAATTGAACCTGGGTCCTTTGGCTTTGCAGGCAAACGCCTTAACCGCTAAGCCATCTCTCCAGCCACCCAATTTTTTTTTTTCCTTGGTTTTTCAAGGTAGGGTCTCACTGGGCCCAGGCTGACCTGGAATTAACTATGTAGTCTCAGGGTGGCCTCAAATTCACAGCAGTCCTCCTCCATCTGCCTCCTGAGTGCTGGGATTAAAGGCGTGAGTTACCATGCCTGGCTTGACTTTTTTTTTATTTGATCTGTAGTCTCAGGGTGGCAATCCCCCCACCTCTGCCTGCCAAGTGTTGGGATTATAGGTGAGTGCCACCCGGCTCAGAGACCCTTGATTAGGACATGTCCATTTTCAAATCCTGCTTTATTTTCTATCTTCAATCGCTTGGATGTATCTTTTTTTTTTTTGGATTTTTTAGGTAGGGTCTCACTCTAGCCCAGGCTGACCTGGAATTCACTATGGAGTCTCAGGGTGGCCTCAAACTCACGGCGATCCTCCTACTTCTGCCTCCCGAGTGCTGGGATTAAAGGTTTGTGCCAATTTGCCCGGCTGTCATAACTTTTTATTGACAACTTCCATTAATATAAGCAATATACCATGATCATAATCCCCTCCCACCACCCTTTGATTTTTTTTTTTTTTTTTTGGATAGGCAGTCCTCCTGCCTCTCAGCCTCCTGAATAATAGATGGGATTATAAAACTATGCTACTACTCCTGGCTCTAAACCAACTGTTTTATCTTTACTTATATATTTTTGAGACAGAGTCTCATATAGCTCAGGCTGGTCTGAACTTAGTATGTAGCCCAAGCTGGCAGCTTTGCCCAGCTTCTGGCCCAGAGTGTAGGTGAGTCCCTTTGTTTCCAGCCCCATACCTCCTTATCTCTGATGTAATGGTATTTGCAGTCCCTCAGTCTTTCCTACATCCACCATTTTCTCATCAGTGATGGGCACTTTAGATTGTTTCTTCTAGTCTCTTCCATCTAACAATTCCTTGGCCTCTCTTATCCACAGTTGCTGTCTTTCCCATGCTCTGTGTGATTTTATAAGGGGTTTCATTCTGTAGCCCAAGTTGGCTTCAGATTCTCAGTAATCCTCTTGCCTCAAGCCTCCTGAATGCCTGGATTACTGCACTTGTGATGTCAAGAGCTTTCTGGAAATTCTTCTGTTTTCAATTCCCATCTTGCTATCAGTTGCTGGGAATTTATTAGAGAGAGAGGGAGAGAATGAGGATGGGCATGCCTGGGCCTTTAGCCACTGGAAAGGAACTCCAAAAGCATGTACCTCCTTGTGCATCTGGCTTTTATGGGTACTGGGGAATTAAACCTGGGTCCTTTGGCTTTGCCATGGTCTTTCAGCCCAACTTCTAGCTTTAAAAAATATTTTATTTATTTATGAGAGAGAGGGGGAATGGTTGCTCTGGGGAATACAGTCACTACAAACGAACTCTAGATGCATGCGCCACCTTGTGCAGCTGGCTTACGTGGGTGGGTCCTGGGGAATTGAACCTGGGTCCTTAACTGCTAAGCCACCTCTCCAGCCTCCAGTGTCCAGCTTTTTACATGGGATCTGAGGATTGAACTTGGGTACTCAAGCTTGAGCAGTGAGCACTTTATCCACTGAGCCATCTCTACAACCCGTTTTTTTTTTTCTTCAGGAATTTAGCTAAGTCCTAAAGCATTACATTCTTGGGTTGTATCTGTTTATTTTATTTTATTTTATTTTATTTTATTTTATTTCCCCAAGGTAGGGTCTCATCCTAGCCCAGGCTGACCTGGAATCGACTATGTAGTTTCAGGGCGGCAATCCTCCTACCTCTTCCTCCCGAGTGCTGGGATTAAAGGCGTGCACCACCACGTCCAGCATTTATCTGTGCATTTTAAAGTGTCTCTGAGCCGGGTGTGGTGGCGCACGCCTTTAATCCCAGCACTTGGGAGGCAGAGGTAGGAGGATCGCCGTGAGTTCGAGGCCACCCTGAGACTCTATAGTGAATTCCAGGTCAGCCTGGGCTAGAGTGAAACCCTACCTCAAAAAACCAAAAAAAAAAAATAAATAAATAAAAAAAAAAAAATAAAGTGTCTCTGAAAAATCAATAATCACATGGATAATCCAAACTTTCTGTCCTGTAAACTACTGAGCAGTGAATATGTAATTGCTGGAAAGATAGGATTCTGATTTGTTCTCAGTTTGCTTCATTTTTTTATTTTTTTTATTTTTATTTATTTGAGAGTTACAGACAGAGAGAGAAAGAGGCAGAGAGAGAGAGAGAATGGGCATGCCAGGGCCTCCAGCCACTGCAAACGAACTCCAGATGCATGTGCCCCCTTGTGCATCTGGCTAACGTGGGTCCTGGGGAATCAAGCCTTGAACCGGGGTCCTTAGCCTTCACAGGCAAGCGCTTAACCTCTAAGCCATCCCTCCAACCCAGTTTGCTTAATTTCTATCTTCTCAGGATAATTACCCTAGAGGTTACTGAGTGAGGTTATGGAATCCTTCACTACAGTTTTTACAATTTCGTATGAACTTTCTTGCTTTTCAAGTTAGGGTCTTTCTCTAGCCCATTCTTTACAATTTGGTTGTGACCTCCTGAATTAGAGATCAGAAAGAGGAAACTCATGCTGGCATGTCACTGGGCTGGGCATTTCCTTAAAGAGAGACAGGAACTGGTAAGTCTAGAGTTTGGTCTGACCTGATGTTTTCTGCTCAACAGAAAACTGTCTGCAGAGGAACTAGAGCGCAAACGGCAGGAGATGATGGAAAACGCGAAGTGGAGGGAGGAGGAGAGGCTGAACCTCCTCAAGAGGCATGCCAAGGAAGAAGAGCGGGAGCGGAGGCTGGAGAAGCTGGACTCCCGGGACGGCAAGTTCATCCAGTAAGTCTGGCAACGTATTGGGGTGGGGATGGGGCACTCATTCTGTCTGTTCCCAGAGAATGCAGAGTTGAGCCTTGGGAATACTTTTGATACTGCTCCAAGTTTCTAGCCAGGCAGGGAGATTTTTGATTTGATGGAGCAGAAGTGAATGCTATTTTCCCTAAATCACTGAAATTCCTTGGCCTTCCTTTTAAATGAGAATTTATGATTTAACCCCCCCCCCTTTTTTTTTTCAGTGAGACTTAACATGTTTTCCAAAACAGATGAATTTTCCCTTATGGACATTTAAAAATTTTGGTTCCAGATGGAGTCACTTGAAAATTGACTATGTGGGCTGAAAAGAACTTGTGCTTCTACAGCTGTTCTGTGGCTACCATACTGTTTTTTCTAATTCTGCCAGAATTGACCAGTTGAGAAAATGTTTTTTATTTCTGTTCACCTGTCTTCTTTCCCTAGCCGCATGAAGCTGGAGAGTGCGTCTACTTCCTCCTTGGAGGACCGTGTAAAGCGCAACATCCATTCTCTACAGAGAACCTCAGTGGCTCTGGAGAAGAATTTCATGAAAAGATGAAAGCCATTCCCTCTCTTGCTGGTTTCCTGAATTTTACAGGGATGCTGCTGACCCCTTAAAAATTCTCTTTATAAGAGTTCAAATGGTTTCTTCTACAGATGTCAAACCACCACTATTCAAAGTGACTCTGTCCATTGATTCCTGAGACATCTTACATCCCTTGGGAACCAGTGTGATTTGATTCTGGGACTCTTTCCCTTTTGCACAGTGGGTTTTGACTGTGTGTTTTAATGGGTGAGCCACAGGACCATCTTGTTCTGGAAGGCTGTTCCCTGGGCTTGTGAGGCTCTTCCCTTCCACTGCTGTGAGCTATCCCACTACTTCAGTCCATATCACATCTGCTAGAGACCTCTCTCCAGACCCATATGGATTGTGCTCACTGGGATATGTGAACATTGACTTAATTTTGTAGCTAATACAGAATAGTATCAGGCAGAGCCAAGAGAATGACTAAGAAGGTGGAAGAGAAAACAATACAAAAAGCCCTAAATAGCTGGGCGTGGAGGCACATGCCTTTAATACCAGCACTTAGGAACAGAGGTAGGAGGACTGCTGAGTTTGATGTGAGTTTGAGACCACTCTCAGACTACATAGTGAATTCCAGGTCAACCCCGGGCTAGAGTGAGACCCTACCTCAAAAAAAAAAAAAAAAAAAAAAAAAAGCCCTAAATGAACTGTTAACTATTACCTGGTCTTTGAACTGTAAAAGTACAATGTATATATGTACAAATGTATAATTTTTAATTTTTTAAAAGTTAGCATTGTGGGACTTTTGTTTGGTAAGTGAATTTCCTATGCATAGCCACATTGAACCTTGTAGAACAGTGATACACTAAGGCAGGTTGGCTCATTTTTCTCTCTGAATTAGGCAGGTTTGGGAGGAGCCTGGCATTATTAATAGAATCCTCTTTCACTGCTTAGAGTCTGCTGTTGGACAGCACTATGTGGTCCATTGATTTTAGGAGTTAGGTTACACTGCCAGTGTGCTCCGTGGTTCCTTAGAGAAAATAAAATGGAAGTGGGTTGTTTCCTGGCCTTTTTTTCCCCCCTGTGTGTGTGTGAGAGAGAGAGAGAGAGAGAAGGGGTGGGGGGGACGGGACAGGATTTCAGTGTTGTCCAGACCGGCCTCATTCTGGCTGTCTTGCCTCAGCCTCCTGAGTGCTGGGATTGCAGCGGGCATGAGCCACCATGCCCTGACTTCCTGGCTTCTCTTTACTTTACTGCAAATCTAGATTTTCAGCTGTTGTTTTCTAATATATTTTAGTCAAGTATTACAAGACCAAAAGATTCAATGGTTCACTCCCCTGTCTTTACTGCCTTTTCCTTCTCTATTTTTTTTTTTTCCTAGAAACCCTCATTTGACCAGGGAACTCCTAGGCATCATGTACTACCCTCCTGGACACTCTTGACCTATACATTAGCTAGGCCATTTGCTTGTTCTACCAATTCCTAATTCTGCTTAAGACATATTTAGATTTTTATTTTTAATCACTAAAATGCCAGACACTAATGGCTTAAACCAGTAGTTCCCCAGAGAATGTAACAGTATTCATTTAATCATCTCATCCTGCTGCCCTGTGTTAATTATGGCTTTTATTTTATTAATTGGTAATAAAGGCTACATTTATTTTTGTAACTGTTGAGAGCGACCACGTGTGGGAGAACCAAGTTTTCATATTCCCACACACAATGTTGACCCGTGATTGGTGTCTAATATAAAGATCCTTCATCCAAGAGGAATTACGTAAGAAAGCGTGGGCAGTTTACTTAGCTATCTTGGAGGAAGCCGATTATTAGAAGAGGTGGCTGCAGGTGCTGACAGTCTCTAAACTTGACCCTTTGGCGGGCAGAGGCCAGGCACCAGGTGGGTGGGCGCGTGGCCCATTCATAAAACCTAGGTTTCCCGGCCTGCCCCTCATTGGCCCTGGGAGAAGGGGGCGTGTCCCGAGGGTGGGGCCAGCCCTCTGCCCAGAGGAGTGGGAAGATCCACGCTTGGGTGGAGCGAGGGGGCGTTCCCTGGTTCTCCAGGCTGCACTTCCTTTTCCCTTGCTGTGTTCCGCCTTTCTCCCCCGGGATGGGGATGGTACGTCCCACCCTCTCTCATTCCCGCCCCTCCCCTCCCGTCGCGCAGCTGTGGCGCTGCCGCCATCTTGGCACCTCGGGTTGAGGGAAAGAACCAAACCCCGACCTGGGGGGGAGGGTCGGTCCAACATGGAGTCCCTCCTGCGGTGTACAGCGAGGCCTGCTCACCCGTCCTGCCCAGCGCGGGGCATTTAGGCGTGCGGGGCGGGGCCTCGTGGCTGTCAGGCCCTGGAGGACGGGCGGGTGGGGCGGCCACTGCTTCCTGGGGACGGGCGGTACCATTCCGACGGGGAGTCGAGGGGTCTGCCGAGGGCGGCACCGCCCGGGGGCGGGGTGCGGAGCGGCCCGGCGGCTCCCCGGGGCGGGGCGGGGCGGGGCGTGGGGCGGACGGAACCACCGGGGCGGGGTGGGGAGGTAACGGGACGGGCGCGACCATGGCGCGGTGAGGCAGCGGGGGTGGGGATCGGTTCGGGGGAGGCCTAGGGGCCGCTTGCTCGTGCGCTGTCTCCGCCACCCCCCCCTTTCGCCGCCGCCGCCGCCGCCGCCGCCCCGGGCATGTCGTCCAACTGCACCAGCACCACGGCGGTGGCGGTGGCGCCGCTCAGCGCCAGCAAAACCAAGACCAAGAAGAAGCATTTCGTGTGCCAGAAAGTGAAGCTATTCCGGGCCAGCGAGCCGATCCTCAGCGTCCTGATGTGGGGGGTGAACCACACGGTAACCAGCTTCCCCCCCCACCCCCGTGCGCGTCCCCTCCGAGCGCGTCCCCGCACGCCCCCGGCCCTCGCCATGCTCACCCTACGGGGTGACGCCTGCAACCCTTCCTTCGCCAAGCCACTTGCATGCCCGCCCACCCCTGCACGCCGTCCAGCCGGGCATGCACTCCCCGTTCTCCACGCGAGAGGCCTGGTGTCTCCCTTGGTGTGCCGTCGCCGTCTCCCCTTCGTTCCAGCCCCTTCTGGCTTCCTGCATGCGTGTGCTCGCTTCGAAGGCCTGGGTGCATTGCTTCTGCCGCCTCTCACTTCACCCTGTTTGTTGCATGTATATTCCACCTTGTCCCTTCTAGCTTGCTGCCAGACCATTGCCGAGTTGACAGGGCAAGTGGCCCTGGACTGCCGGAATATTTCCGTTTGTAGTCATTTGGTTGTGTGGCTGCTCAAAAGTTTCTCCGTCCTTCAGGCCTCCTTACCCCAGACTATGGAAATCCTCGCTGGGTTTCTTTTCCCTTTTCTTTTTTTCTTCCTTCTTGATCAACTGGGAAAACACGGGCTTCCCTGAACCGCAGGCACTTTACTAGGGTCCTCCCTGGGTAAGGGAGAGCAGGAACTGTAACTTACCAGGAGGCCTAGTTAGAAGGACTATTTATAGTAGAATTCTTGGGTGGTGTTCATTTCAAAGATGTTGACTCCTTGTCTGTCTATTGTATGGTTTTCAAGGATGTGATAATGGTGATTATTGTCCTTGATGAGTGTCCCCTGGGTCCTGAGCGCTTTGAGATTGTCCAGGTAGCCTCTGCCAGGAAGCTGGATGTGGTCACAGTGCTTGAAATTGCTGACTTTGTTTATGTGCTGTTTGGTTAGGGCTGTCCTCTTCCTCCTCCAGCCACTTGCACCTTGTCTTCACACTATTTTTATTTATTTATTTATTTATTATTATTTTTTTTTTGGTGACTCCACACACTGGTAACAAGCAGAGGAAGTGAAGGACCAACTTCACCCACTAGAAGTTTGGAATGAGGAAAATGAAGCTTTGGGTCACCCCTGGATTTCCAGTTCTTTAGGCTCCCTGGCTTTTCTGAACATTTGAAATTGCCCATAAGATCTAACGATGACTGAGGGGCCCAGGGCCGGCAAGACTTCACTTTGCTTGCTTTGCCTTGGTAGAGGACCTGGAGGCGCCTTTGGCTGGATTGAAGAACCACCACCTGAGCTAGCATTTTAGATCTCTGCATCCGATATAGAGAAGCACATGTATATGTAAGGTTCTTGTTGGCCTCCTGGTCTTGGGCAGGCTACCCTTTCTTTTCCATGTCATCACTGGGGTTAATGAGTGTCCTGGCAGGGTGGGGAGTGCACAGGTGTAATGCTCAGACCTCAAGAACTGCTCTAGGCCAACAGTCAGTCCAGCAGAGTTTGTTCCTCCTGCTTCCTGCTGCCTCTAGGGTCATCTGACATTTCGAGGGAAACTGGGTCAGCAAAATATGAACCCTGTGTCCCTTTCTGGAAGTCAGTCCATGATTTTTTTTTTTATACATCCTGCTTCTCACTAGAAAGCATCTTATCTGTGGAGAGAACTGGAAGAAGCCACAGTCAGGAAATTACAGCTAGCTGGAAGGAATGTGGGGTCCCTCATTTCACATGTGTAAAGGAGGTCTTCAGAATAGCTTCTGGGGTCACAGTAAGATTCAGCTCTTGTCAGCACCAAGGGACTATGTTGGTCAGTGATGGTGCTTGAGTGGCAGGTCCCTTGTTCCTTTTCTCCGCCTTCAGCCAGGACCCAGGACAGATGAGAGCTATGGTCTTGCTGGAGAACATAAAAGGATGTTGTGCGGTGTATGCCTGCTGTCCGTGCCAGTTCCTGGGAGTGTATATGGTGCTTGGCTTTCTAGTGGGCAGGCAATATGTCGGCATGGATGTGGGCATTGAATAGAAGCCTCTGACTGGTGGATGGACACAGTGGTCACCTTTTTTCTTTGCTAACTTTATTTATTTATTTTTTTGAGGTAGGGTCTCACTCTGATCCAGGCTGACCTGGAATTAACTATGTAGTCTCAGGGTGGCCTCGAACTCATGATCCTTCTACCTCTGCCTCCCGAGTGCTGGGATTAAAGGCGTGTGCCACCACACCCGGCTCAACTTTATTTTTTTTTAAACTTTATTTTTATGTATTTATTTGAGAGAGAGAAAGAGGCAGAGAGAGGAAGAGAGAGAATGGGCGTGCCAGGGTCTCCAGCCACTGCAAATGAACTCCAGATGCATCCCCTCTCCCCTTGTGCATGTGGCTTACGTTGGGTCCTGGGGAATCGACCCCAGGTCCTTTGGCTTTGCAGGCAAATGCCTTAACCACTAAGCCATCTCTCCAGCCCTTTGCTAACTTAATTTTTTTTTTTAATTTAAGAGAGAAAAGGAGGCAAATAGAGAGAATGGGCATGTGAGGACCTCTGGTCACTGCAAACAAACTCCAGACACATGTGCCACCTTGTACATTTATAGGTACTAGGGACTTGGACCTGGGTTCTTTGGCTTTGCTGTCAAGTGCTTTAACAACTAAGCCATCTCTCCAGGACTTCTTTGCTAACTTTAAGAAAGTTTGAGGGACTAGCTGAAAAAGCATTGACTTTAAGCAAGATCCATGCATCTGAACATGATGAGTGAACTCTCCGGGGGCAGGGGTAGGGGATGCTCAGAGCATCACTGTCCTGGACAAGTAGGCTTTGGAGGTCAGTCAGTCCCGTGTTTTGTTGCTTCATCCTGGCCTACAAGAAGGTGTAGCGAATGGTTCAGTGTCACTGGGAAATGGAGACATGATCCTTGAAGGGGACAAAATCATATGCTTTTCCAAGGGATCAGGACCACAGTGCTCCTTGTGGATGCCAGCCTGTCTTGGAGGTTCCCATTCCCTAGAAGCCGCCAGTCACACCTTATTGCCTTTATAGGTTTCCAATGTCAACTTCTCTTTGTTTTGTTTTGTTTTGTTTTGTTTTGTTTTGTTTTGTTTTGTTTGTTTTTCCAGGTAGGGTTTTACTCTAGCCCAGGCTGACCTGGAATTAACTATGTAGTCTCAGGGTGGCCTCGAACTCATGGTGATCCTCCTACCTCTGCCTTCCCAGCTCAACTTTTCTTTGGTTCTTCAGTTTTTCAGTCTTTGAGCCTTTGGTCATTTTGGTCTGTATCAAAAATGGTACATCAGGGGATGGGGAGATGGCTCAACAGTTGGGGTACTTGCTTGTGAAGCCTGCTGGCCCTGAGTTTCCCCAGCCACCCACATAAAAACCAGTAGGTTAAAAAAAAAAGTGCATCAGATTGAATGCATATATCTTTTTTTTTTTAAAATAATTTTGTTTGTTTTTCTTTTTTTAATTGTTTTTGTTCATTTTTATTTATTTATTTGAGAGTGACAGAGAGAGGAAGAGGCAGATAGAGAGAAAGAGAGGAGAGAATGGGAGCACCAGGGCTTCCAGCCACTGCAAATGAACTCCAGACGCGTGTGCCCCCTTGTGCATCTGGATAACATGGGTCCTGGAGAATCAAGCCTCGAACCGGGGTCCTTAGGCTTCACAGGCAAGCACTTAACCGCTAAGCCATCTCTCCAGCCCGAATGCATATATCTTTTTAAAAATATTTATTTAAGCCGGCCATAGTGACACACATCTTTAATCCCAGCACTCAGGAGGCAGAGGTAGGAGGATCACCGTGAGTTTGAGGCCACCCTGAGACTACATAGTGAATTCCAGGTCAGCCTGAACTAGTGTAGACCTACCTCCAAAAACAGTAAACAAAACAAAAATTTATTTGTCTGAGAGAGAGAATAGGTGCACCAGGGACTCTAGCCAATGCAAATGAACTCCAGATGCATGCACTACCATGTGCATCTGGCGTATGTGGGATCTAGGGAATTGAACCTGGGTCCTTAGGCTTTACAGGCAAGCACCCTAACCACTAAGTCATCTCTCCAGCCCTGAATGTGTATATCTTTATCTATGGCGAAAACCAGTTTCTGTCTCCTAAGTCAGTGGTTTTCTTCTGAATGGAAAAGAGCATTTTTTTTTCCTTGCTTTTGAAGCAAAGTCTTACTCTAGCTGCTCTCAAACTCACAGTATTTTTCCAGCGTCAGCTTCCTCAGTGCTGGGGTTAAAGGCATGAGAGGCTGTTTTGTTTTTGTTTTTTTGAGATAGGGTCTTCCTCTAAGCCCAGGCTGACCTGGAATTCACTATGTAGTTTCAGGCTGGCCTCAAACTCATAGTGATCCCCCTAGCTCTGCCTCAGGAGTGCTGGTACCAAAGGCGTCCACCACCACACCCAGCTGAGAGACATTATTTGTTGTTTGTTTTCCTGAGGTAGGATTCTACTCTAGCCCAGGCTTACTGGAACTTACTTTGTAGCCCTGAGCTGTCCTTGAACTCATGGTGGTCCTCCTCCCTCAGCCTTCAGAGTACTGAGACAAGAAGCATAAGCCACCACACCCAGCTAAGCGGAGACTTTAAAAAATATATGTCTATTTATTTACATTTTAAGGGAGCTGTTTGAACCTAGTGTTATCATAGGAACGTCTCTCATGGCTAAGACATGGTAGCCTAGGTCTCTGTGGAGGAAAAGTGGGAAGGAAACAAGGTGAAAACTTGTCAGGAGAGAAACTGGTGTTTTAGTGAATGAAATGTGGTTTAGAGGGACTGGAATTAAGGATAGTCTCAGAAGGAGCACAGAGACTTGATGGCCACTTTAGTACCCAGTTATAGGTGCAGTCTCACCAGGAGGAGTAAGGACAGTTAATGTAACTCAGTATTTACTCATTTGAGAAACTGAGGCTAGTCTCAAGAGAAGCTGTGTGAGGGTTCCAACTTTCCCATATCCCTGTGAACACTTGTTACCATCTTTTCTAGCATAGGCATTCTAGTGGGTGTGAAACAGTATCTCATTGTATTTCTCTGGAAACTAATGATTAGGCATCTCTCCATATGTATTGGAATTATATGTTTTCTTTGTAAAGTATAACACTTTGTTTAAAAAAATGTGGTTCGTCTTGCTTCAGTACTGGCATATGAACCCAGAGACTTGTCTATACCTCTCTATAGCACTCTACCACTGATGTGTACCCTCAGCCCTGTTTCTACTTTCCACTTTTTTTTTTTAAATTTAGAAAGATTTAGCCGGGCGTGGTGGCGCACGCCTTTAATCCCAGCACTTGGGAGGCAGAGATAGGAGGATCGCCTTGAGTTCGAGGCCACCCTGAGACTCCATAGTGAATTCCAGGTCAGCCTGAGCTAGAGTGAGACCCTACCTCGAAAAACAAAAACAAAAAAAAAAAAAAAAAAAATTTAGAAAGATTTTATATAGGGATTATAGAGTTTATAGTGTTTAAGAAAAGAAAGGGAATAATACAGAGCTCCTGCTCAAGATGAGGCAGGAGTGGGGTTCCCAGAAATGGTAAAGCCCCCTAGAGACCCAGACTGGGGTCTGAGAACTCAAGAGAAGGAAGACAAAGCTTCTGTAAAACAGGGGGTCCTGAGTAGGTAGTCCCCCTTTCCCCTTTTTGTCGAAGTAAGGTCTTACTCTAGCCCAGGCTGACCTTGAATTGACTATATAGTCTCAGGCTGACCTCGAACTCACAGTGATCCTCCTACCTCAGCCTCCAAAGTGCTAGGATCAAAGGTGTGTGCCACCACACTTCACAGGGAGAGAAAGAGTGGTTACGCCAGAGCTTTTAGCCACTGCAAACAAACTCCAGGTGATGCATGCTCCATTTTGTGCATCTGGTTTTACATGGGCACTGGGGAATTGAACTCTGGTCGTGAGGCTCTGAAAGCAAGCACCATAACTGCTGAGCTATCTCTCCAGACCCCTTCTCCTTTTTTGAGAGAGAGAGGGGTGGGGGGAATTGGCATGCCAGTGCCTTAGCCACCGCAACTGAACTCCAGATGTGTGCACTTCCTTGTGTGCATGTGTGACCCTGTTCACACGTGACACCTTGTGTTTCTGGCTTATGTGGGTTCGGGTGGGGAGTTGAACCTGGGTCCTTAGGCTTCGCAGGCAAGTACCTTAACCGCTAAGCCATCTCTCCAGCTACCCCCCTCCCTCGAGGTAGGGTCTCACTAGTCCAGGCTGACCTGGAATTCACTCTGTATTCTCAGGGTGGCCTTGAACTCACGGTGATCCTCCTACCTTTGCCTCCCGAGTGCTGGGATTAAAGGTGTGCAACATCACGCCTGGATGCTGTTTTTTTTTTCTTTTCTTTTTAAATATGGAATGCTTCACGAATTTGTGTGTCATCTTTGCACAGAGACCATGCTAATCATGCTAATCTTCTCTGTATTGTTTCAATTTTAGTATATGTGCTGCCGAAGCGAGCACATATGTCTGGTTTAATGTGGTGCTGGGCCTCATACATGTTAGGCAAGCACTCCAGCTGAGCTACATCATCCTCAGCTTGTTTGCTTTCCCTCTCTCTCTCTCTCTAAGACAGTGTTTCACTAAGTTGCACAGGTTGGCAGTCCTTGAATTTGCAGTTCTCCCTCCTCAGCCAGGATTATCCCATCCCATCAGCTCTGGTTCTTTTCTTTTTTTAATTTTCTCCCCCCCCCCTCATGCCCACAGGGTCTCACTCTATAGCATTGACTAGCCTTAAACTTGCAGACCTCCTGCTTCTACTTCCTCAGGGCTGGGGTAGCAGGCCTGTGCCACCATGCCCCGCCAGATTTGTTTCATACTGTTTCTGTTTAGTCTCCTCATTATTTATGCTGATGGCTCATGGAGTTAATCATGTGGATAATCCAAAAACCACTTATGTGAGGTGAGATGTGACAGGTTTACCTCTCCAGTATGTTGTGCTTAGCATGATACCCGAATGAGTTTGTACTCCACAATGCGCCTTGCTGCTGCTCCTACAGGGGAAAGAGAGTAGTCCAGGAATATACAGAGAGCAAAGCAAAGGCACATCTTCCTAACCCATTGGTCAGCCAGGACCTTTCTTGCTTCAAAACCCTTAGCTGCTCCTTTTGTCTGGCAGATAAAGTTTGTTCTCTCCCTGGCTCTTGAGGCTTCTCAGTCCTGGTAGCCTCATCCTGCAGACCATGAGACTTGGACATAGTCACACCGGCCTAGCTGTCTCTTTCCTGTGTTTATCCTGGTGCTAGCCATCCTGCCGTCCTCAAACTCTCCTTTTGTTTTTTTCCTACCCATCCATCCATCCATCCATCCATCCTTCTACTCAACATTAACAGAAAAACTGCTTTGTGCCAGTTATTGTGCTAAGAATGTAAAAATGTGTAAGAGAGTTTCTTCCTTCTAAGACCTCACAGCCTAGTGGAGAAATTAGATGTGTAAACAAATAGCCAAGTGGATGCGATATGTAGGATGTAAAGCTGCACAGAGGAATGAGTAATTAAGTCAGTCTGGGGATTAACAGGGAGCCTCTCAAGACAGGACTGGCATTTAGCCTGGTCTTGGATGGTTCTCAGGGCCTTTATCCTTGCCACTCTTATTACTACACTGTGTCGTCTGAACTGCTATAGTGGACTCATGTCTTCCTGTTTCTTTATGTTTTCCAGGACTTACTTGATTTTCATCCCAGAATTACTTTTCTGTATCTCCCACCTGATCATGTCAATTCTCAGACTTAAACCTGTGAGGGCTTCCCATTGTTGTATAGTTAAATCCAAATTTATCATTTGTAAACAAGTCTAAGTTTAAATTCAAGCTCCTTGTTAATAGTGTGCTTTTGAGCAGCATTTTTTTTTTTATGAGCTTCATCTTCGTTTTCTACAAAGTGGGCATTTTTCCTTCCGTGATTGCTAGGAGAGAGGCAAAGAGTGGGCAGTACTACCTAAGGCAAGGGAGCCATCCATAAGAGGGATAGTACTGCACCATAGGAAGAGCCTGGGCTTCAGCACCAGGCGCGCCAGGGCTCAGATCCTGCCGCTGCTCACACTATATGGTCCTCAGTAAGGTACCCAACTTCTTTGAAACTCACTTGCAAAATCATATCAGTGGTACTTTATGTGACTACTGAGTGTTAGAAATCCAAAGAGTGCTTGCCACGTAAGTGTAAGGATCTAAGTTCAGATCCCCGGAATCCATGTGAAAGGCAGAAGCTGTGGTGGGCTTCTGTAACTCCAACACACCTTTGGCAAGATGGGAGGAAGCTTCTGCATGAGCTAGCCTTGTGGTCGAGCCAGCCTGGCTAAAGGAATGCCAGGCAACATTGAGATCCTACCTTAAACAAGGTGGAAGACAAGGACTGACCTGAAAGTTGTCCTTTGGCCTCCACATGTACACTGTGGCATGTGCACCCACACTCACCCATATGAACATATCTGTCATCTGCACCAACTAAAAAGTAAGTGGTAGGGGGCTGGAAAGGTGGCTCGGTGGCTAAAGGCATTTGCTTTCAAAGTCTGCTGCCCTGGGTTCATTTCCCCAGTACCCACCTAAAACCAGATGCACAAAGTGGTGTATGCATCTGCAGTTTGTTTATGGAAAGAGGCCCTGATGTACCCATTTTCTCTCTCTCTTTCTGTGCTTGCAAATACAAATAAAAAGAAAGTATGGTGGTGCACACCTTCAATCCCAGCACTTACGAGGCAGAGGTAAGCAGGATTGCTATGAATTCAAGGCCAGCCTAGGAGTGAGTTCCAGGTCAGCTTGGTCTAGCGTGAAAAAAAAAAAAAAAATTAAGTAGGGAGGAAGAAAGGAAGGAAGGAAGAATGGATGGAGGGTCTGAAGAGATGGCTCAGCAGCTAATAACCCAACTTCTGTTCCCCAGTACCCCACATGAAGCCAAATGCACAAAGAGGTACATGCATCTGGAGTTCATTCGAGGGGTTGGAGGCCCTGGTATGCCCATTCTCTCTGTCTTTCTTCTATCTCTCTCTCTGTTTGCAAACACACATTTTTTTTTAAAGGAATGAATGGAAGGATCATGGCATAGGGCATAGGGCTCAGTTGGTAGAGTGCCTGCCTAGTATGCGTGAAGCTCTAGGTTAGGTCCGCAATATCCCATAAAATTGAGCATGGTGGCATACTTCTAATCCTAGCATTCAGGAGGTGGAGGTAGGCTCAGAGGATCAAGGTTATCTTTGGCTACATAGTAAGTTCCAAGTCAGCCTTGACTACATGAGACCCTGCCCAGACCAGACTGTCCATTACATATATGTTACATATAACAGCAGAAAGCAACAACCTATTAACAGTCGTTAGTCTTCCAGTAACTGGAAGCAGCTGTTATTTATTTTAAGTAGTTTTTTATTCATTTGAGAGAGAGATAGAACGGGTGCACCAGGGCCTCTAGCCACTGCAAGTGTACTCCAGATAACATGCGCCACCTTGTGCAACTGGCTTTATGTGGGTCCTGAGGAATCTAACCTGAGTCCTTAGGTTTTGCAGGCAAACACCTTAGTTGCTAAGCCATTTCTCCCGCCCAACTTTTTATTTTGAAAAAGGATTTTGCAAAATTGCCTAGGCTGGCCTTAAATTTGTAATCCTGTAGTCTCAACCTCCTGAGTGGCTAGGATTATAGGCCTGTGCCACCAGCTCCAGCTAGCTGTTATTTCTTAATATCTGTAACCTGCCAGGCCATTCACCTGTCTCTTCCGTATCATTCTCCTCCACTCCACATTACCTCTGCCCTGCGCTGCTGTCCTCTCCCCACTCACCTGCACATTCTTACTGGTTCTGAAATGGGCACTGTATTTCACAGTTTGGAAACTTGGCTCTGGCTATTCCCACAACTTGGGATTCCTTTTCTTTCTTTCTTTCCCTCTTCCTTTCTTTTCTTTTTTTTTTTTTTTTTTGGTAGAACTACTATCCTAGGTCTTTTTCAGATGTGCTTTGCTACTTCCTCTAGCAACCTGCCTTCTCCTTCTCACGGCTGGGCAGAATCAATTGTCTCCTGATCTGTTTCATCTCCCTTTACATATAACCCAGTTACAGCACTCATCACATTGTGTTATTTACTTGTCTGTCTTCCCAGCCATGTCCTTCTGTTAGTGTATCCCCAGCTTCTGGCACATTCCTGGCATATAGTAAATTAAGTAGAAGTTTGGCAGAAACTAAGCCAGATAAGGAAGGGTGTTGAATATCAGGAAAGCTTTACCCTGAGGTCGGTGGAAGATTTTTAAACGGGGGTAGGGGGTAACCTGATCTTCTTGTCCGATCTTCCAGTGTCAGTGCTCTTGGCAGTACTGGAGGAGGCTTAGGTGCCCTGTTTCTAGCCTGACATGAAAGCACAGGGAGCCTGCCTTCCTCAGAACCTCTGCTCATCTTTTTTTGTTTGTTTGTTTTTGAGGTAGGGTCTCACTCTAGCCCAGGCTGACCTGGATTTCACTGTGTAGTCTCAGGGTGGCCTTGAACTCGTGATCCTCCTACCTCTTGCCTCCCGAATGCTGGGATTAAAGGCGTGCGCCACTACACCTGGTTTACCTCTGCTCATCATCTGCTGCTGTCCACTCTTCATCATGTACTCCTTTCTCTCTCTCTCTTTTTAATTTTTTTGACAACTTTTATACTTACAGACAATAATCCGTGATATTTCCCTCCCCTCCCCCATTTTCCTCTTCATAATTCTACTCTCCATCATATCCCCTCCCTCCCTCCATTAATCTGTCTTTGATTTTGATGTCATCATCTTTTCCTCCTATTATGAGGGTCTTGTGAAGGTATTGTTAGGCACTACAAGGTCATGGATATCAAGGCCAATTTCTGTCTGGACAGTTGCATTGTAAGGAGTCGTACCCTTCCTTTGACTCTTACATTCTTTCTGCCACCTCTCTGCAATGGACCCTGAACCTTGGAGGGGGTGATAGAGGTATTTCAGTGCTGAGCACTCCTCTATCACTTCTTCTCAGCACTATGTTGCCTTTTGGGTCATCCCAGTGGTCACAGCCATTTGAAAAGAGAAGCTTCTCTAACCAAAAATGAGAGTAGCACTGATATATGAATATGATCATTAATTGCTTTCAGGGCAATTTGGTGAGAAGAATATATGCATTTAGCCAGACAAGAGCAGGCTTTATAACACCTAAGGCACATGACTTCCCCTGCCATAGGCTTTTGATTAGTTTTTCAGTACCAGGCATGTATTCCCTTCCATAGAGTGAGCCTCCAGTCCAATTAGAGAACAGTTGGTTTCCCCCAGAGCAGACATGCCAATATTGCACCTGCTCGGTCATTTGGCCTGTCTGGCCAAACTTGAAGCTTCTAGTATCCACTGTTTTCACTGCTGATGACTCTGATGACTCTGTCTGTCTTTCTTTTTGAGGTAGGGTTTCGCTCTAGGCCAGAATGACCAGGAATTCACTATGTAGTCTCAGGCTGGCCTCGAACTCACTGCGATCCTCCTACCTCTGCCTCTTGAGTGCTGGGATTAATGCCTGGCTGTCGTGTACTCTGAGTTTCACTGTGTCAATGTTTGTCTCATCTCCCTGACATAAGCTACCTATTTCTTTCTTGTGTATAACACTTGCCCCCTGGCATCCCTTTATTCCCACACACATACCTACCATAGAATGAAGCATATAGTTACTATTTCAATAAGTACTGTTTAACTAAAATTGAATTTACTCTCTGGTGATATAAAATTTAGTACAACTAAAAAAAAATAAAGTACAGCTAATCATTAGATTGAATCATCATCTGTACACGACTCCCTGGAACCAAGGTTGAGTCTGTCTAATTGAGGTAGGGACTATTCACCAATAAGCCGGGCGTGATGGCACACGCCTTTAATCCCAGCACTTGGGAGGCAGAGGTAGGAGCATCACCGTGAGTTCAAGGACACTCTGAGACTACATAGTGAATCCCAGATCAGCATGAGCTAGAGTGAGACCATACCTTGAAAAACCAAAAAAAACAAAAAAACAAGTTTCTATTAATTAGGTTTTGTAATCAATAAAGGTAAAATGGGAACTAAAAGCTGACCAGTCCGTCCCCCCCCCCCCGCCAAGGTGTGTTCTCACTGTAACCGAGGCTGACCTGTAATTCACTCTGTAGTCCCAGGCTGGCCCCGAATTCATGGTGATTCTCCTACCTCTGCTTCTCTAGTACTAGGATTAAAGGCATGTGCCATTATGCCCAGCAAAAGCTGACCTTTTTTTTTTCTTTTTGAGGTATGGTCTCATTCTAGCCCAGGCTGACCTGGAATTCATTTTGTAGTCTCAGAGTGGCCTTGAACTCATAGTGATCCTCCTACCTCTGCCTCCTGAGTGCTGGGATTAAGGGTGTGTGCCACCGTGCCCGGCTTACTATTATTAATATTTTATTTGTGAGAAAAAGAGGCAGAGAGAGAGAGAATGGGTACACCAGGCACATGCGCCACCTTGTACATCTGGTTTACATGAGTACTGGGGAGTTGAACCTGCGTCCTTTGGCTTCGCAGGCAAGTGCCTTAACTGCTAAACCATCTCTCCAGCCTCTACGTCCAGCTTTACATCCATACTGGGGAATCAAATCCAGGCTGTCGGGCTTTGTAAGTGAGTGCTTTTAACTTCTGAGCCATCTCTCCAGTCCTCCACTTTGTTTTTATTTTGCATGTTTGTGACACAATCTCACTAATGTGGTCCAGGCTGGCCTCTAACTCATGATCCCTTTTCCTCTGCCTCCTAAGTGATCCGATTATAGGCATGTGCCACACCTAGCTATTATGTATTTATTTAGACAGGTTCTTGAGATGTAGCCCAGGATGGTCTTGAACTTGAGGTTTTTCTGCTTCACCCTTCTTTTTGTTGGTCCTGGCTCGGTGTGCCAGGAAAAAGGAAGTGGGATAGCCACCCTGAATTGTTTTTGTTGGCAGAAAAACAAGGAAGTGAATGGTTTCTGCTACAGGCACAGATTTGATAATCAGTGACAAGCAAGTTCCCTCTAAGTGCCCTGCAATGTTAATAATGGGTGTGGTTCTTTTGACTATAAGGGAGGGTTTAGTCAATGAAGGGTATCACAGATTGGGATGCTGAGAAATGTAAAGTAGCCTTTATAAAAGAAAACTGTACATACATAAAATGCATTCACTTTAGTTTGCTGAGTTTTTTTTTTTTTTTTTTTTTTTTTTTTGTTTGTTTGTTTGTTTGAGGTAGGGTCTCACTCTAGCCCGGGCTGACCTCGAATTCACTATGTAGTCTCAGGGTGGCCTTGACTCACTGCAATCCTCTTACCTCTGCCTCCCTTCCTGAGTGCTGGGATTAAAGGAGTGTGCCACTACGCCCAGCTAGTTTGCTGAGTTTTTACAAGTATGTGACCATCACTTCTAATAACCTCAAACAACAGTATGTAAGTTGATCCTTCCTTCTTTTCTTCCTTTGTCTTTCATAAATATTTTATTTATTTGCAAGGGGGGTCCTCTAGCCACTGCAGATAAACTTCAGATGCATGCACCACTTGGTACATCTTACTTTACTTGGGTACTAGGGAATCAAACCTGTTCTTAAGGGTTAGCAGGCAAGCAACTTAACTGCTGTCCACCTCTAGCCCCCCCCTTTTTTTAAATTTAAAAAAAATTTATTTTGTGAGAAAGAGAAAGCCAGATAGAGCGAGAGAATGGGGCTGGGTGTGGTGGTACACACTTTTGATCCCAACACTCAGGAAGCAGGTGGATCCCTGTGATTTAGAGGCCATCCTGAGACTGTATAGTGAATTCCAAGTCAGCCTGGACTAGAGTGAGACCCTACCTTGAAAAACAAAAACAAAAAAGAGAGAATGGGCGCACCAGGGCCTCTAACCACCGCAAAGGAACTCCAGATGCATGTGCCACCTTGTGCATCTGGCTTTACATGGGTCCTAGAGAATCCTCCAAACACATGCACCATCCTATGTGCATGTGTGAGCCTGCACGCTTGTGTCACCTTTGTGTATCTGGCTTATGTGGGACCTGAAGAGTCAAACATGGGTACTCAGGCTTTGTAAGCAAGCCCCTTAACTGCTAAGCCATCTCTCCAGGCCCCCCTTTTTTTTGTCGAGGTAGGGTCTCGCTCTATACTAGGCTGACCTGAAATTCACTATGCAATCTTAGGGTGGCCTGGAACTCACAGCAAGCCTCCTACCTCTGCCTCCCAAGTGCTGGGATTGAAGGCAGGTGCCACCATGCCCAGCCACCCCCCCCCTTTTAAAAAATATTTATTTATTTGAGAGAGAGAGAGAGGAAGAGACAGAGAGAAAGAGAATGGGCATGCCAGGGCCTCTAGCCACTGCAAACAAACTCTAGACGCATGTGCCCCCTTGTGCATCTGGCTTATGTGGGTCCTGGGGAATCAAACTGTGGTCTTTAGGCTTAGCAGGCAAGCACCTTAACTGCTAAGCCATTTCCCCAGCCCCCTTTTTTGTTTTTTTGAGACAGGATCTTATGTTGCCCAAGCTGGCCTTGCATTCCTGATCCTTGTACCTCCAGCATGTACCACTACAGCAGGTGTTTTCTATCACCCTAGACCATGCTGCTCATGCCTCTTATACCTGGCAATCTCAGCCTACCCAGGCAGCCTCATATGTGATTCCTCTCTCAACTCCTGTCCTAAGGTTTCATGTAAGTAGGGGACACACTCTGGTGTCTATTCAGATCAGTCTTTGTGAGTTGGTTAATTCAGTCTCTGCCCCATGTTCTCTTGCTTATAGATGCACCTCTCCATCTTTCTCAGTTTACCATCATTGGCTTTTTTTTTTTTTTCCCCCAAGGTAGAGTCTCACTCTAGCCCAGGCTGACCTGGAATTCACTGTGTAGTCTCACAGTGGCCTTGAACTCATGGTGATCCTCTTACCTCTGCCTCCCAAGGGCTGGGACTAGGGACTAGAGGTATGCGCCGCCATACCCAGCTATTTTTTTTTAATATTTTTAAAAATTTTTTTGTTTGCTTATTTATTTGACAGCGACAGAGAGAAGGAGGCAGAGAGAGAGAGAGAGAGAATGGGTACGCCAGAGCTTCCAGCCTCTGTAAACGAACTCCAGATGCGTGCGCCCCCTTGTGCATCTGGCTAACGTGGGTCCTGGGGAATTGAGCCTCAAACCGGGGTCCTTAGACTTCACAGGCAAGCGCTTAACCGTTAAGCCATCTGTCCAGCCCTCACACCCAGCTATTTTGTTGTTGTTGTTTGTTTTTGTTTTTGTTTTTTGTTAGCTTTCTTTATAAAAGAAAATTATTTTATTTATTTATTTGAGAGCAACAGACAGAGAGAGAAAGAGAATGGGCGTGCCAGGGCCTCCAGCCACTGCAAACGAAACCCCAGACGCGTTCACCCTTTTGTGCATCTGGCTAACAAGGGTCCTGGGGAATCGAGCCTCGAACCGGGGTTCTTAGGCTTCATAGGCAAGACGCTGAGCCGCTAAGCCATCTCTCCAGCCCAAAAGAAAATTATTTATTTGTAAGAAGAGAGCTATAGAAGACAGACAATCAGAGAGAATGAGTGTTCCAGGTCTTTAGCTACTGCAAATGAGTTCCAGATGTATGTGCTACTTTGTGCATCTGGCTTTCTGTGGGTACTGGGGAATTGAACCTTGGTTGTTATACTTTTCAGGCAAGTGACTTAACCTCTGAATCCTATCTCCAGCCACATCATTGGCTTTTTCACCAATTCTGGGAAGGTATGGTTGCTTCACTGACCCAGTTACTGCATTAACTTGAAACTTACTCCATCTTCTGACATTTCTAAATTAAAAAAAAAAAAAAAAAGGTTTGGAACATAAAAGGGCAGCAAATTAAATGCCATTTCCCCCATTTGTTCTCCTACTGGAGTCCTAATGACTGTAGGTTATTCCTTTCCTGCCACATGAGGCCTCATGGAGATAATAGGATTTGCAAAGAAAGTATCTGGGAGACACAAGGCTGTGCCCCCCCCCCCAGTCCATTAAGTCTGGACTAAGGTTTCCTGTGTAAATCCTGAATGCATTAGTGGCATCTGGGTTGAGGGTCAAATGTCAAATACTCTGCTGTGATGGGCTCGTACATCTGTGGCTAATTAGACCACTAATTGGCTGAGCAGGATGGGGGAGGGCAGGATCTGCTCTCAGCTGTGCACCAATGGGGAGCCAGCTCCTGGAGGGGGATGAAAGAGCCTGGAAGGTTTGTTTGCCTCAGGAGCAGTGTATCTCCCTCAGTTCAGCATAAGCAGGTCATGGCATGGGAAACTGGCCCTGCTTTCATCAGGAGTCTGGCCAGATGTCTACCTTTCCATCCACTTTACATTTAAACCTTTCCTTTGGAGTTACCCCCAAACAGATCCACCAAGCATTTTTCTTGCTGTGAGCTAATTTCTTGAGTGACCCTCAATTTGTATGCAGACATTCAAAGGCTTCAATTAATATGCACCTAGGTTGGAGGACATTCATCTGTTGATTAATTTATTATTGCAGTTGGCAAATAATTTATTGAGTAACTCATGGGCAAATCCAGATGCCAAGACATTATCGAGCCCTCCCCCCACCCTCAGGGTCTTTGCTTAGAAAAATCCGTAGTGTGAATGAGTATGTGCAAGGTCTTGGGTTTGCTCAACAGGAGCAGGAGGGAAGAGGAAAGGTTGGTTGTGAGAAAAGAAACAAAGATCAGTAAGGACGTGTTGCCTAGCTGAAACTCTAGCAGATCCATGAGGTTTATAAGCATTGACTACAATATGTGGGAACCTATAAGGATCATGGTAAGCTTCATGGAAGAGGTAAGCCACACCTTATCTGGAAAGGAGAATTGGAGCAGGTGGAGATGAGTCTGAGAACTTACTCTGAAGAAAAGTAAGAAAAAGGGGCTGGAAAGATGGCTTAGCAGTTAAGGCGCTTGCCTGCAAAGCCTAAGGACCCAGGTTCGATTCCCCAGTACCCATGTAAGCCAGATGCACATGCATGTGGAGTTCGTTTGCAGTGGCTAGAGGCCCAGGTATACCCATTCTTTCTATCTGCCTCTTTCTGTCTCTCACACACAAATAAATCATATGTAGAAAAGTAGAAATAAAGAATGGGGGAGGGGCTGTCTACATTGTGGAGGATTGTGTCTCTGAGGCAGGTGGCCTCCTGAGTGACAACCTCATTTCCCCCTTGTTTTACAGATCAATGAGCTTAGCAATGTCCCTGTCCCTGTCATGCTAATGCCAGATGATTTCAAAGCCTACAGCAAGATCAAGGTGGACAATCATCTCTTCAATAAGTAAGCGGCATCCTGGGTGGGCTTAAGTGTTGTGGATAGCCCTTTCCTTCCCTTAGGCTGCTGAAGCTGCACGCATGGGGGCCAGTCCAGACCCTGACAGTGTCAGCAGCGCCTTGCTCACAGAGCTAAACAAACTGGCCTGGAAAACACATTCACTGTGTGCTTTCCCCTGCATTGTCTGTCATCTCACTCCTGTATCAGCCCACCTCCAAGTGTCCCTTTGGGGCATGTGGCCAGGTGATTCATCCAGGACCAGCTGTGGAGAAGTGAGCTGCTGGAAGCTAAGGTATCTAGTGTGAGGCTGCAGAAGGGGCCTATCTTGATCTTAGGTTGGAAGCTGCCAGGCGTGTTCCAGGCCTGGGATGCAGCCAATCCTTTTGCACTCCCACCTGTGTGCGAACCACAGGCTGAGTGAGGTATATAAGGGCACCAGCCAACATGACTCATCTGTTTTTTTAACTTAAAAAAATTTTTTTAAATGATTTATTTTTTGTTCACTTTTTATTTATCTATTTGAGTGACAGACACAGAGAAAGGCTGAGAGAGAATGGGCACGCCAGGACCTCCAGCCACTGCAAATGAACTCCAGACACATGCACCCCCTTGTGCATCTAGCTAATGTGGGTCTTGGGGAGTCGAGCCTCGAACCAGGGTCCTTAGGCTTCATAGGCAAGTGCTTAACTGCTAAGCCATCTCTCCAGCACCCCCCCCCCCAATTTTTAATTGGGGCTGGAGAAATGGCTTAGCGGTTAAGGCGCTTGCCAGAGAAGCCTAAGGACCTAGGTACAATTCCCCAGGACCCATGTAAGCCAAATACACATGGTGGCGCACACATTTGGAATGTTTGCAGTGGCTAGGGTGCCCTGGTGTCCCCATTCTGTCTCCCTCTTTCTCTGTCTCTCAAATAAATAAATAAAATATTTATTTGCAAACTGAGAGAGAGGGAGTGAAAATATGTTATGGGCACACCAGGGCCAATACTCACTGCAAACAAACTCCAGATGCATGTGCCACTTTGTGCATCTGGCTTTATGTGGGTACTGTAGGGGAATTGAACCCAGGTAATTAGGATTTGCAAGCAAGCACCTTAACTGCTGAGCTATCTCCAGCCTCCCCCCCCCCCCAGGTAGGGTCTCACTCTAGCCCAGGCTGACCTGGAATTCACTATGTAGGTAGTTTAAGACTGGCTTTGAACTTACAGTGATCCTCTTACCTCTGCCTTGAGTGCTAGGGATTAAAGGCATGCACCACCATGCCCACCCAAATAATTTTTCTGTTTTGTTTTTCGAGGTAGGGTCTTACCCTAGCCCAGGCTGACCTGGAATTCACTATGTAGGTAGTTTCAGACTGGCCTTGAACTCAGTGATCCTCTTACTTCTGCCTTGAGTACTGGGGGTTAAAGGCACCACTCCGGCTATTGTTTTTTATTTTATTTTATTTTTTAAATATTGCCAGGCATGGTGGTGCACACCTTTAATCCCAGCACTCGGGAGGCAGAGGTAGGGGGATCACTGTGAGTTTGAGGCCACCCTGAGACTACAGAGTGAATTCTAGGTCAGCCTGGACTGTGGACTAGAGCAAGACCCTACTTCGGAATGGTCACTGAGCCGGGCATGGTGGTGCACGCCTTTAATCCCAGCACTTGGGAGGCAGGGGTAGGAGGATCGCCGTGAGTTCAAGGCCACCCTGACACTTCATAGTGAATTCCAGGTCAGCCTGGGCTAGAGCGAGACCCTACCTTGAAAAACCAAAAAAAAAAAAGGTCACTGAGCTGAAGAGATGGCCTAGTCGTTAAGGCGCTTGCCTGCGAAGCCAAAGGACCCAGGTTTGATTCCCCAATACTCACATAAAGCCAGATGTACAAGGAGGCACATGCGTTTGGTGTTTGTTTGCAGTGACTAGAGGCTCTGGTGTACCCATTCTTTCTTTTTCTCTCTCTCTGTTTGCCTCAACCTCTTTCTCCCTCTGAAATAAATATTTTAAAATATTTTATTTATTTATTTGAGAGGGAGGGAGGGAGAGAGAGAGAGGAAGAGGCAGATAGAGGGAGAGAATGGATGTTCCAGGGCCTCTAGGCACTGCAAATGAACTCCATGTGCATATGCCACCTTGTACATCTGGCTTACATGGGTACTGGGGAATCAAACCTGAATCCTTAGGCTTCACTGGCAAGCACCTTAACTGCTAAGCCATCTCTCCAGCCCTAAATAAAATATTTTACTTATTTATTTATTTATTTATAAGCAGAGAAAGATAGAAGAGAGAGAGAATGGGTACACTAGGGCCACCAGTGAACTCCAGATGTATGGGGGTCACTGTGCATCTGGCTTTATATGTGTACTGGGAAATCGAACCTGGGTTGTTAGGCTTTTCAGGCAGGTATCTTAACTGCTGAGCCATCTCTCCAGCCCATACTTAGCTTTTATTTTTATTTTTTTTGAGGTAGGGTCTCACTCTAGCCCAGGCTAACCTGGAATTCACTATGTAGTCTCAGGGTAACCTCAAACTCATGGCGATCCTCCTTCCTCTGTCTCCCAAGTACTGGGAAAAGGCGTGTGCCACCATGCTCAGCATAGTTGTTTTTTAATATATATACATTTTATTTATATATTTATTTATTTGAGAGAGGTAGAGGGAAAGAGAGAGAGAGTGAGAATGGGCATGCCAGTGCCACCAGCCACAGAAAACGAACTCTAGATGCATGCGCCCCCTTGTGCATCTGGTTTACATGGGTCCTGGAGAATCAAACTGGGCTCTTTTAGCTTTGCAGGCAAATGCCTTAACCACTAAGCCATCTCTCCAGCCCATAAATAGTTTTTTAAATGCAGATTTCCAGACTTACCTCTGGAATTCCTGGGACTTCAAACTTACATTTTTTAAAATTTTGTTTATTTATTTGAGAGGGAGAGAAAGCGGCAGATAGAGAGAGAAACGGGACTGCAAATGAACTCCAAGGTGTGTGCCACCTTGTGCATCTGGCTTTACATGGGTACTGGGGAATCGAACCTGGGTCCTTTGGCTTTGCCGGCAAGCCTTTAGCCACTAAGCCATCTCTCCAGCCCTCAAACTTACGTTTTAAGCAAGGCAGATTCTTCAGATCTGGGTGATTTTTGGACCATACCTTGGAGAATTCTTGTGTCATCATTAAGCTGAGTAAAGAGCAGTTTGAAAAGCTTTGTCTGCTTTCCCCCAGGGAGAACCTCCCTAGCCGCTTCAAGTTCAAGGAGTACTGCCCCATGGTGTTCCGAAACCTGCGGGAAAGGTTCGGGATTGATGATCAGGATTATCAGGTATGGGCTTTCTTGACACATCTGATGGGTCAGGGGTGGGGGTAGAGCTGGGGATAGGGATCTGATATTCCCAGTCTAGGCTGAAGAACTCTCTCCTTCGTAGTTTGACTTAAGGGAGAGAGAATTGTTGCCAGCAAGAGATGAGGCCTCTTAAAGCAAATAAGACAGATTAGAAAAGGAAGACTTCGAGGGTAGTGTAACCTACTGCCAGGTATGAGTGTTACCTCTTAAACTTGTCCCCTTTCTTGGTGGTGGGAGGGAGGGTAGGCATGGCAAGGTTAACTCCACTCTTCAGGAGTGATACTATCATAGAAGCTCCTTGCCTGTCAGGAAGAATCAGTCCCATTATCAGGGCATTGGTCTGACTCAGGGAGCTGGGAGGATGGCTTAGTGGGTAAAGTACTTGCCATACAAACATGAGGACCTGAGTACACATTCCAGCACCCATATTAAAAATACCAGTAGAGGGCTGGAGAGATGGCTCAGCGGTTAAGGCATTTGCCTGCAAAGCTGAAGGACCTTGGTTCAATTCCCCAGGACCCATGTGAGCCAGATGCACAAGATGGCGCATGCGTCTGGAGTTCGTTTTGCAGTGGCTGGAGGCCCTGGCGTGCCCATTCTTCCTCTCCCTGTCTGCCTCTGTTTTCTCTCAAATAAATAAATAATAAATGAAATATTTTTTTTAAATGCCAGTGCAAAGCCGGGCATGGCAGCACACACCTTTAATCCCAGCACTCGGGAGGCGAGGTAGGAAGAATGCTGTGACTTTGAGGCCACCCTGAGACTACATAGTGAATTCCAAGTCAGCCTGGACTAGAGTGAAACCCTACCTTGGACAAAAACAAAAACAAAACAAAACAAAACAAAACAAAAATGCTGCTGGAGCTGGGTGTGGTGGAGCGAGCCTTTAATCTCAGTATTAGGGAGGCAGAGGTAAGAGGATCACCATGAGTTTGAGGCCAGTCTGGTACTACAGAGTGAGTTCCAGGTCAGTCTCGCCTAGAGTGAGACCCTACCTCGGAAACAAAACAAAACAACAACAAAAGAAAAAAACTTCTGGGCATGGCAATGTGTGCCTGTAATCTCAGCACGGGGGAGGCGGAAACAGGGGACCCCTTGGGTTTGCTGGTTAGCTCAATAGGTGAGCTCTGGGTCCAATGAGAGATCTGTCTCAAGAAAGGAAAGCAGAGAAGTGATAGAGGAAGACACCTGACCTCCATCTCTGGCCTCCTTGCCCGTACACATGTGCTCACATACTCATGAACAGACATGAACATGCATGTGCACACATGAACATGCATGCACATGCTCACACACACACACATGAACATGCATATGTGTGCTCACACACACACATGCCAAAAAGAAAAGAGACTGCCTCAGAGCCTATGGCTTCGGTGCCTTGTCTTCCTTGCACTTCTCCGTGGACCTTCTTTCCTGGCAGACAATCTGGTGGTAAAGGTGGGAGAGGTTTTCATTTTCCCTTGACAGCCGTAGAAGTACAGCCGGCTTCAGCCTTTTGTGGGGACAGCACAGCCAGGTCTACTCCTATAAAACGCTGTACTTCCTGACCCCGCCCAAACCTTCAGAGGTCACAGGAGGAGTAGAATGGGCCTTGGACAAGCCTCCCTGCCCCCCTCCTCTCCCCCATCCTGGCTGGAGACCTGCATGCAGAAATGTGTCCCTGTGAGAAGGATGAGGGAACTTGAGAAGAGTTGCTGACAGGGCTTGAGCATCCAGGAATGTGTATGACTGGAAAGTACTGACATCCCTCCAACCCTTCTGCTGTGAGCAAACCCTGAACTAAATCCTGAACTGAATGTAGTCTGAAGTTGTCTGGAAATTTGTTGCCATTTTCGCTAGCCCAGGTTGCTTAGACGTCTTACCTCCACGGTGGTTCCGAACCTCCTGGCCCCTCAAGTGTCTCACCACATCCTCTCTCTGTCTGCATTGTGCCTATAATAGCCATGTGGACACATGACTGGACTCAAGGCTGAAATGAGGGCAACAGGGCTGATGTTCGGGGCGGAATCTTATTCCTGATCTACCAGTGATTTAGAGTCCAGCGATGCTGCAGGACACGAGGCATGACAGGAAAATACACCTGATTTGCCACCTGCATGGCTTCTGTGGTTTAGGGCCAGGCAGGGAGAGAGGGGCACACACACAGTCTACTCAGTATTTCTGGATTGGAGACCCTGTTATTTATTTATTTACTTTGGTTTTTCGAGGTAGGGTGGCCTCAGACTCACGGCGCTCCTCCTACCTCTGCATCCCAAGTGCTGAGATAAAATGCATGCGTTACCATTCTGTTTTGAGGGATGCTCGTTCGGCACCTTTGTCAAGGAATGTCCAGAGCTTCTTGCCCCTTAAGACTGTTGACCTATGAAGGTGGTGCTAGTACCCCAACAGGCTTTTTTTTCCTTTTTTTTTTTTTTTTTGGTTTTTTGAGGTAGAGTCTTGCTCTAGCTCAGGCTGACCTGGAATTCACCCTGTAGTATCGGGGTGGCCTGGAATTCACAGTTCTCCTACCTCTGCCTCCCAAGTACTGGGATTAAAGATGTGCACCACCACCCCTACCACCCCCAGGGTTTTGTGCAGTAGTATTAGATGACCATGTCGAGTCTTCAATCAGACTGGGAAAGGGCTAGGAGAGGGGCATTTCTGTGAGCAGACCCCCGTAGGTGTTGTGTTCTTGGGCACCTGGGCAGCTGGGATCTGCACTTGACCTCATCTCCCAAAGGTCTGCTCTGTGAGCACATTTTCTTGGTCCACTTATCCTCCCCTCCCTTTCTTGGGCTTCTCGTTCTGACTGGAATAGGAGGAGGCCTTGAGAAAGAGCAGGGACAGAGGCAGACAGGCTCTCAGCACTGCCTCCCAGCCTGCACAGAAGAGCAAGATCAACATGAGAGGTAAAGAGAGAAGACCAACTTCCCACCTTGCCTAGGGTTTCCAGCATCAGTCTCAATATAGGGAAAAGAGGCAACTGTGTCCATTGCCTTCTTGTACTTGGCATCTGGCAAAAAAAAAAAAAAAGCTTGGTCTTAGCCAGCTGTGGTGACACACGCCTTTAATCCCAGCTCTCTGGAGGCAGAGGTAGGAGGAGCACCATGAGTTCGAGGAGGCCAACCTGAGACTACAGAGTGAATTTCAAAAAACAAAAACAAAAACAAAAAATCAGAAAAAAAAGCTTGGCCTTTTTATTTTTTTTTTTTAACATTTTTTAAAATATTTATTTATCAGAGAAAGAAGGAGAGAGAGAGAGAGAGAATGGGTACACCAGGGCTTCCAGCCACTGTAAACGAACTCCAGACGCTTGCGCCCCCTTGTGCATCTGGCTAATGTGGGTCCTGGGGAATCGAACCTAGGTCCTTTGGCTTTACAGGCAAATGCCTTAACTGCTAAGCCGTCCCTCCAGCCCTTGGTCTTTTTATTTAAAGAGACAGAAAGTCCGCTTGGTGTGCCTCCAAGTGAGGAATTCCAAGTGGAGAAACTGAGGGTAGAGAAGTTAAATGGCTCATCCAAGGTCATATTGTTTGTGGAGGTGTCAGACTAGAACCTGGACCCCTCACACTAAGGCACTTGTAAGGTAGTTCTCTAGAAGCAAAATGGAAGAGTTGTCTTTCCACCCTTCTGGGATCAGGAGCAGTTTTTAGGAAACAACTCTTATCACTCTGGAGAAAGACTTCGGAGAAGATGTCAGCACCCTAAGAGAAAAGAGGTGGGTGAGGTCTCCTCTGGAATCCTCCATCTTAGTGTGTGTTGGACTGTGAGCAGTTCAGCCAGACTGATCATAGTCAGGATTCTAGGCTGGGGACTAGCTCAGCACAAGACCCTGGGTTCCATCCTCAGCACTGCAAACAAGAAAAATACTGTGTTCTCCCTGCCCCCTAAAACCAACTTTTGTCTTGATCCCTTAGAACTCCGTGACACGCAGTGCCCCCATCAACAGTGATAGCCAAGGCCGGTGTGGCACACGGTTCCTCACCACCTATGACCGGCGTTTCGTCATCAAGACTGTGTCAAGTGAAGATGTAGCTGAGATGCACAACATCTTAAAGAAATACCACCAGGTATGGTGAGTCCCAAGCCTGGGCAGTGGAGGATGGGTTGTTGAAGAGGGAAAAGAGCTCCTGTACAGCTTCTGGGGCTGGGGCTGGGGGAGCTGGGTCCTTTCTGGTAATGATAGATAATTCTTTTCATTTTTTTATTGCTTTTTATTTATTTTTGAGGTAGGGTCTAACTGTAGCCCAGGCTGACCTGGAATTCACTATGAAATCTCAGGGTGGCCTTAAACTCACAGAGATCCTCCTACCTCTGCCTCCCGAGTGCTGGAATTAAAGGCATGCATCATCATGCCTAGCTCTCTCTTTTTTTTAAAAAAAAAAAAAACTAGCCAGGCATGGTGGCGCACGCCTTTAATCCTAGTACTCGGGAGGCAGAGGTAGGAGGATCACTGTGAGTTCAAGGCCACCCTGAGACTCCATAGTGAATTCCAGGTCAGCCTGGGCTAGAGTGAGACTCTACCTCGAAAAACAAACAAACAAACAAACAAAAAATATATATATATTTGGGGGGGGGGCTGGAGAGATGGCTTAGCAGTTAAGCGCTTGCCTGTGAAGCCTAAGGACCCTGGTTCAAGGCTCGATTCCCCAGGTCCCAGGACCCAGATGCACAAGGGGGTGCATGCATCTGGAGTTCGTTTACAGTGGCTGGAGGCCCTGGCATGCCCATTATCTCTTTCCCCCTCTCTCTGTCTCCTTCTCTCTGTCTCTCGCTCTCAAAAAATAAATAAATAAAAATAAACAAAAAAAACTTTAAAAATATTCTATTTATTCATTTGCAAGCAGAAAGACAGCAAAAGGCGTCGGGGGTGGGGACACATTCCATGGCCTCTAGTCTCGGCAGATGAACTGCAAGTGCATGCACCACTTTTGCATCTGGCTTTACATGGGGACTGGAGAATTGAACCCGGACTGTCAGGCTTTGCAAGCGTGCTCCTTTAACCTTATTGCTGTGACAAAAACCTGACAGAAGCCAGGCATGATGGTACATACCTTTAATCCCAGCACTTGGGAGGCAGAGGTAGGAGGATTGTTGTGAGTTTGAGGCTAGCCTGGGTCTACAGAGTGCGTTCCAGGTCAGCCTGTGCTATAGTGAGACCCTACCTTGGGGTGGGGGTGAACAAACTTATGGAAAAAACTTAAAAGATGAAAGATTAATTTTAGATTGTGTTTTCAGGGGTTTCAGTCCATAATTACTTGGTCCTTGTGCTTGGGCCGAACATTATGGCTCTGGGAGCCATGTGGCAGAGGAGAGCTATTCATTTCATGGTAGACAGGAAGCCGAGAAAGGACAGATAGGAAGGATCCAGGGCAAGATATGACCCCAAAGACATGTCCCCAGTTACTCCCATTGTTCAACACCTCCCCATAATCCACCAATGGATCCAACCATTCATTAGGTCAGAGCCCTTGTGATCTGATCAGCTTACACCCAGAGGTGTGCTTTACTAATCTCCTAGGTGACTGTCCATCTAGTCCTGTTGACAATCACGGTTCACTGTCATAGCTGCTAACTAAGCAGCAAGAAGTAAAAGGACTTTGGGGGAAACCCTGCGGCATGGGATAGTTAGAGATCCCTACTTCTGCAGCTCTTTCCTACCCTTTGACTTTCTTTTGTTGGAGTGGTTGTCTTGTTGGGGACAGAAGCTCAAGTGGACTCTCAGAGAAGCTGTACATTGCCTGCTCAGATCAATTCTCATTTTCCGTGCTAGTTGGGGTGGGGCTGGTTATTACCTTTTGAAAGGAGCTCCTCTTACTTTCCAGAACCCATTTTGAAAATCGCTAGTCTGGAGGTAGAGTCCCAGGAAGCCCGAGAGTCCCATCCACCTTGAGTACGCCATGCTCCTTAGCCTTCCCTCTCTTCCTGCTCTCTATTCTAGTTCATAGTGGAGTGTCATGGCAACACCCTTTTGCCGCAGTTCCTGGGCATGTACCGCCTGACTGTAGATGGTGTGGAAACCTACATGGTGGTCACCAGGAATGTGTTCAGCCATCGACTTACTGTACACCGCAAGTATGACCTCAAGGTAAAGGGCCCTGTTTTCTGGTGGGGTAGCTGCCCTCAGTCAGTGGTTGGGAGGGGCTACTACTTCAGCTTTGTGTAATGAGGAGTGTTGGAGCACTGGAGTGTTGATATGTCCAATTACTATTTTGTTGTTGATATATATAATTTTTTTTTCGAGGTAGGGTCTCACTCTGGTCCAGGCTGATCTGGAATTCACTGTGTAGTCTCAGGGTGGCCTTGAACTCATGGGAATCCTCCTACCTTTGCCTCCCCAGTGCTGGGATTAAAGGCATGTGCCACCATGCCTGCCTTTTGTTTGTTTGTTTGTTATTTTGAGGTAGGGTCCCACTCTAGCCCAGGATGACCTGGAATTCACTCTCTAGTCCCAGGCTGGCCTTGAACTCACAGCGATTCTCCTGCCTCTGCCTCCTGAGTGCTGGGATTAAAGGTATGTACCCCCACACCCAGCATTATTTTTTAAACAATATTTTATTTATTTATTTGCAAGCGGAGAGGAAAAAGAGAGCGCGAGCGAGACAGACAGATAGACAGACACAGAGAACAAGGACACCAGAGTCTTCTGCTACTGTAAATGAACTCCAGGCACATGCGACACTTTTGTGTATCTAGCTTTATGTGCATGTTGGGGAATCAGACCTGGGCTGAGAGGCTTTGCAAGCAGTGCCTTTAATTGCTGAGCCATCTCTCCAGCCCAATATGTTTATTTCTTGTGGGCCAAAGGTTGTTTGAAGTCTAGGTGACAATACTAAGAAGTTATTTAAGTCCTGAGCATACCACATAGATGTAACAGTTGATACTCTTCAGCTCCTGTCTGTGCGATGTACACCCAGGACAGCAGGATGTGCCAATGCACACACATTGGCTTTTTTTTTTTTTTTCTTTTGGTTTTTTGAGGAAGAGTCTCACTCTAGCCCAGGCTGACCTGGAATTCACTATGTAGTCTCAGGGTGACCTTGAACTCAGCATTCCTCCTACCTCTGTCTCCCGAGTGCTGGCGTGCGCCCCCACACCCGGCCACATTGGCTTTTATGCAGGCCCTGTGAAGGGGTAGACAGAAGAAGAACGTACTTGTGGCTATGAACCAGAGTGCTCTGTTGTTTGTGAACCAGGTTTCCTGACTTTTGTCACCTCACATTTCTGTTCCTTCCCTCTGCCACAGCCCCGCTCATTTCCTTTGCGTCACTACTGCCTGTGTTCCTGCCCCAGGCAGGATTTCATGTATACTGTTTGAATAGGTTCCCTCGCAGCAGCTCTGTGCTCTTGACACCTCCCACTTCCCCCACCTAAACACTTCCTACTTCACTTCTGGAAGTAAGCCTGGTCATCATCCCTCCCCACTTCAGGCTCAGCCTGGATTCATTCCGGGCTCTCACAGTGTCTGCACCCTGCATCACTTAGCACCGTTGCAGTGAATGAATGAAGTGGTCACTGCTAGAAGGAAAGTTCTCCAGAGCTGTCTGGCCTGCTGAGCAGTTGCCATGTATCTGTTCCATAGTTAGACGTCTGTGAGTGACCAGGCTAAAGTAAGTGGGCCAGTTGCTGCCTCCTGGCCCCTCTAGAATACTAACCAGCCCACTGCCATTCACTTGCCCCCTGTCCCCAAGGCCTAGTGCACGTTTGCTTACTCAAAGGCATTTGCCTTAGCTGAACTTCTGATGCCTTTTATCTTTCCAGGGTTCTACTGTCGCCAGAGAAGCGAGTGACAAGGAGAAGGTATGCTGGCACTGAGCAAGTGTAGAAGGGTCATTTGGAATCACAAGCACTGTGTGTTGGCCATCCTGTCACTTCCCCTCTGTAATCCCTAGCCCAGCTCCCTATACACAGTGTGTCACCATGCAGTGTTCTGTGTCATTAAGCACCTGTTTATCCTCAGCACAGCCTGGGTCTCCAGCCTTTATTTATTTATGTAGACTTCCCTTGATCTTGCTGGGATGGAGATGGCTTACAAGTCATAGTCCAGCCTGAATTAACCAGTGCTGCCCAAGTCCGAACGTAGTCCAGGCTCAGCAAGAGGGAATTCGTTGCTCAGGCTTATTGTCCACTTATGCTACATGTGTGTTGTCCCTGCTTGTCCCACACCTGGGTCCGTGGGATCCTGTGCTGTCTGCTGAGCACTTTGTAAGGCCCTTCCCTCTTCTGCACACTGCTTCCAGAAGCATAGCTCATTCTCCCCAGGTGAGTCAGCCTGTCTAACACTGCTATTGCTCTCCCAGGCCAAGGACTTACCAACATTTAAAGACAATGACTTCCTCAATGAGGGACAGAAGCTTCATGTGGGAGAGGAGAGTAAAAAGAACTTCTTGGAGAAGCTGAAGCGGGATGTTGAGGTACTTACTAGCTCATGTGTTCATCATGTACCCAGAGCATGGGTCCTCGTTAACCTTCAGTCCGGTGGATTTGCTCCTTTCCCAGAGCACAGGAAAAAAAAAAAAAGTAGTGGTTTGAATAGTCACCTAAAGCTTGTGCAAATACACATTCTGTTAAGGTATACCATTGTGCTGGTAGAACATTTATAACCCAGTTTGGAACGCTTTTTAGTCTCTACTGATCCATTCTCACACATGGTAGTGTCCATAGCAGAAGAGGCATCCAACACTAGAGGGGCAGGAAAATAGCTATTCAGAGCCAACCAGGTGGAGGGACGTAGTTCCATAGGTAGCATGCATGCCAGCATGCACAGAACCCTGGGTTCCCAGTACCATGTAAAGACCCAATGTGATGGCACATGCTATAAATCCCAGCACTCCAGAGGCTGAGGCAAGAGTTTCAGAAGTTCAAGACAGTCCTCAACTCCATGGTGAGTTTGAGGCCAGTATGGGCTATAGGCATGGTGGCGCACACCTTTAATCCTTGCACTAGGGAGGCTGAGGTAGGAGGATCACTGTGAGTTCTAGGCCAGCCTGAGACTAATCCCAGGTCAGCTTGGGCTAAGGCAAGACCTTACCTTGAAAAGCCAAACAAACAAACAAACAAACAAATAAACAAACAGCCCAGCCAGGTGTTTTAGCAACTTTCTGTTTATAGTGGGACTTTCTGTAAAGAAGTTCCTGCAGAGAGTACACTAATAACTCATCCACTTTTTTTGTGGAGCCAGGTATTAAATCTAGAGTGTTGTATATATTTGACCTAGCTAACCCCAACCATCTTATTTGTTTATTTTTTAAAAATCCCTATTTATTTGCATATGTGTGAGTACAGCTTTATGTGGTTGTGCAATTGAACCTGGGCTATCTCTACCTCACCAATAGTCTTTTCATAAATTATAAGCCTGTTCATTAAAGTCAAGCTCTATAGACTTTAATTTTATTTTTCATTTTGTGTGAGAGAGAATTGCCAGGGCCTCTAGCCACTGCAATCAAACTCCAGAGGAATGCACCACCTTATGCGCATGTGTGACCTTGTGTGCATGTGTCACCTTGTGCATCTGGCTTACGTGGGTTCTGGGGAGTTCAACCTGGGTCCTTAGGCTTCTCGGGCAAGCGCCTTAACCACTAAGCCATCTCTCTATCCCTGTTTTTTGTTTGAGGCAAATCCAACAGACTGGCCTGCTTTTTTGGGGGGGGGGCTTCATATTAAACTTATGGTTTTATTCAGGTTTGATTTAACAACTGTGTCAGGGAGAGCCCGTAGGAGAAGATGAAGCCCATGGGGGCAGGGCCTGCTCAGGTGCCTGAGGAGGGCGCAGGTCCCCTCCCCTCTCCTCCTCTTCTTTCTACCCCTAAAGGGATTTGGGAAGAGACACAGTACAGGCAGGAAAGGGGACTGGTCCCCAGTCTGTACAAGACGTGCCTGGAGGTGAAGAGTTATGGAGAACAGGAACCAGACCAGGGACAAGTGGGAGAAAAGGGACAAGGACCATTTGCCAGAATCCACAGCCTTCTAATTCCAAATTGAGTTTAAAAAAATAATAATAATGAAAGAAGAACAACAACAAAAACCTAAACCACAAGTAGCACCCATCCCCATGTCCCCACCAGGGCTGCAGTGCAAGGGAAGAGGAGGGCAGCTTCACCAAGGCCATGGCTCCTTCTCACCTGGCCAAGGGAGCTAGTTGAAGGGCAGGGGCTCTCTGACAGTTGGGGACGGGGAAGAAAGCCAAACTAAAATGTCAAATAAATTGTATAGGAGTCTAGCCAAGAGACAGCCAGAGCAGAACTAGGCTGGGGGAGGGCTTGGATCACTGCTGCCACCACTACCACCCCAGGAGCCAGTTATTTAATGTAATAGCTTTATTTATTTATTGGAGAGAGAAAGAGAAAGGCAGATAGAGAGAATAGGCATGCCAAGGCCTCTATCCACTGCAGGTGAACTCCAGACGTGGGAGCCACCATGTGCGTCTGGCTTATGTGGGTACTAGGGAATCAAACGTGGGTCCTGTGGCTTTGCAGGCAAGTGTGTTAACTGCTAAGCCATCTCCAGCCCATGCTTTTTTTTAAAAAAAAAAAAAAATTATTTATTTATTTGAGAGCCACAGATAGACAGAGAAAGAGGCAGAGAGAAAGAGAGAGAGAATGGACATGCCATGGCCTCCACCCACTGCAAACAAACCCCAGATGTGTGTGCCCCCTTGTGCATCTGGCTTACGTGGGTCCTGGGGAATCGAGCCTCAAAACGTGGTCCTTAGGCTTCACAGGCAAGTGCTTAATTGCCAAGCCATCTCTTCAGCCCACTTTTTTTTTTAATGAGAGAGAGCGAACGAGTGAGAGAAAATTGGTGTGCAAAGGCCTCCAGCCACTGTAATTGAACTCCAGATACATGTGCCACCTTGTGTCATGTGCGACCTTGCACATGTATCACCTTGTGTACCTGGCTTACATGGGATCGGGGGAATCAAACATGAGTCCTTATGCTTTGCAGGCAAGTGCCTTAACTGCTAAATCATCTCTCCAGCCCCTAAATTTTTTCTTTTTTTTTAAATTGTTTTGGTTTTTCAAGGTAGGGTATCACTCTAGGCCAGGCTGACCTGAAATTCACTATGTAGTCTCAGGGTGGCCTTGAACTCACAGTGATCCTCCTACCTCTGCCTCCCAAGTGCTGGGATTAAAGGTGTGCACCACTATGCCTGGCTGTTTACTTTTTAAAAATTTTTTTTTTTGTTCATTTATTTATTTATTTATTTGAGAGTGACAGACAGAGAGAAAAAGAGAGAGAAAGAGAGAGAGATAATGGGTGTGCCAGGGCCTCCAGCCACTGAAAACGAATTCCAGATGCGTGCACCCCCTTGTGCATCTGGCTAACGTGGATCCTGGGAAACCTAGCCTCGAACCAGGGTCCTTAGGCTTCACAGGCAAGCGCCCAACCGCTAAGCCATCTCTCCAGCCCCTGTTTACTTATCTTTATTTTTTTGGTTTTTATTTATTTATTTATTTTGCAAGCAGAGAGAGATAGAGATAGAAGAGATAGAAAATGGGCACACCAAGGCCTCTACTCACTGCAAATGAACTCCTTACGCATGTACTCCTTGTGCATCTGGCTTACCTGGGTCCTGGGAAATCAAACCTGGGTCCTTTGGCTTTACAGGCAAATGCCTTAACCGCTAGGCCATTTCTCCAGCCCTTTTGGTTGGATTTTTGGGGTAGGGTCTCACTCTAGTCCAAGCTGACCTGGAATTTACTATGTAGTCTCAGAGTGGCTTCAAACTCACAGTGATCCACCTCCCATTTGCCTTCTGAGTGCTGGGATTAAAGGCATGCACCACCATGCCTGGCTTAATAGTCACTTATTTATTTATTTAAGTAAAAGATAGAGAAGAGAGAAAGAATGGGCACAACAGGACCTCTTTGTGCATCTGGCATTACATGGGTACTGGGGAATTGAACCCAGGTCACCAGGCTTTCCAAGCAAGTGCCTTTAACTGTTGAGTCATCTCCCCAGCCCTCCTTTAAATTTTTTTTTTTTTTTTTTTTTTAGGTAGGGTCTCACTCTAGACCAGACTAACCTGGAATTCACTATGTAGTCTCAGGGTGGCCTCCAACTTGCGGCGATCTTCCTACCTCTGCCTCCTGAGTGCTAGGATTAAAGGCGTGCACCACCACCCCCGGCTTAAACTACTAATCGTGATAAAATATATACAGACCAATACATATATGGAGAGAGAGAGAATATCCCCAACTTAATGCTAATTTCAACTTTATAGTTGTGAAAAAGTAAATTATACTCTGCAGCAGTTACCTTCTCATTGTTTAGACAAACTATTCAAGCAGAAGCAACTTATGGAAGGAAAAGAGTTTATTTTGGCTTATGTTTTTTTTTTTTTTTCTTTTTCTTTTTGTTGTTTTTTGAGGTAGGCTCTTGCTTTAGCCCAGGCTTGCCTGGGATTCACTATGTAGTCTCAGAGTGACCTTGAACTCACTGCGATCCTCCTACCTCTGGCTCCCAAGTGGTGGGACTAAAGGTGTGATGCCCAACTGGCTTACAGTTTTGAGGGGAAGTTTCTGTCATGGGAGTGGAAGACAGGACAGGGGCAGACAGCTGGCATCACATCAGCGGGGAATAAACCTAAAGAGCACCACACAGGGCCAGACTGTTAACACCTACCTCTCAACACCCGCTCCCAGTGCATACCTCCATCATCAAGGCTCCGCCTCCGCAAATGTCTCACACGTCCACCATCTGGGGATCGGATCAAGCATTCAAACACATGGACTGTGGAAGACGGTTTGCACTCCAGATACCACACTTTGCTGGGCAAAGCACGACAGAAGCAGATAGCTGGCATTACTTCAGCAGGAAGGAAGTAGAAAAGCTAGAGAGCAAGCAGGGCTGGAGCATAGCACCTCGAGGTTACCCCGTGACTCATTTCCTGTAGCAAGGTTCCTCAACATCCCACACAGTGCCACCAACTGGGAATCAAGCATTCTGACACATTTGTCTATGGGGCACATTTTACCTTTACACACTCGGTAGAAAACATATTTCAAATCTTTGCCCGGGTTGCCGATATGCCAGAGGTACTCTCCCATGATACTGAGCAGCAGCACTGAGCCCAAGCTCCCAGTCAGCCACATGATCGTGAACATCAAGCACTGATACTCTAGACGCAGCACAGTATCCTGTAAATTACATCAGTGATTCGGCACCTTTTAAAAAATAAGTTGTGGGAGCCGGGCATGGTGGCGCACACCTTTAATCCCAGCACTCGGGAGGCAGAGGTAGGAGGATCGCCATGAGTTCGAGGCCACCCTGAGACTACATAGTTAATTCCAGGTCAGCCTGAGCCAGAGCCAAACCCTACCTTGAAAAACCAAATAATAATTAAAAAAAAAAAAAAAGTTGTGGGACTGGAGAGATGGCTTAGTGGTTAAGGCATCTGCCTGCAAAGCCAAAGGACCCAGGTTTGATTCCCCAGGACCCACATAAGCCAGATGCACAAGGTGGCGCATGCTGAAGGCCCTGGCATGCCCATTCTCTCTCTCTTTCTATCTCTTTTCTCTGTCTCTCAAATAAATGAAATAAATTCTTAAAAGATCACTGTTTGAAAAGAAATAAGTTTTGGACTGGAGAGATGGCTTAATGGTTAAGTCATTTGCCTGCAAAGCCTAAAGACCTCAGTTTGATTACATAGTACCCATGTACAGCCAGATGTACAAAGTGGCACATGCATCTAGGATTTATTTGCAGTGTCTAGTGGCCCTAGTGCACCTATTCTCTGTCTATTTGCCTCTCTGCCTCTCAAATAAATAAATAAAATTTATTAAAAAATTATTTAAGAGCTGGGCGTGGTAGTGCATCCCTTTATTCCTAGCACTTGGGAGGCAGAAGTAGGAGGATTGCCATGAGTTCAAGGCTACCCTGAGACTACATAGTTAGTTCTAGGTCAGCCTGGACCAGAATGAGACCCTACCTCAAAAAAACAACAACAACAAAAAATTATTTTAGAGCCAGGCATGGTGGCTCATGCCTTTAATCCCAGCACTTGGGAGGCAGAGGTAGGAAGATCCCCATGAGTTTGAGCCCAGCCTGAGATTGCCTAGTGACCAGGTCAGCCTGGGCTAGAGAGAGACCCTACCTCAAAAAGACAAAAGTCTGGAGAGATGCACAAAGTGGCTCATGCGTCTAGAATTCATCTGCAGTGGCTGTAGGTCCTGGTGCACCCATTTTCTCTCTCTCTCTCTCTCTCTTTCTCTCAAAATAAATTTTAAAAAATTTTAAAAGATTTTCAGAAAAGTTTGATATTGGGCTGGAGAGATGGCTTAGCAGTTAAACGCTTGCCTGTGAAGCCTAAGGACCCCAGTTTGAGGCTCTGTTCCCCAGGACCCACGTTAGCCAGATGCATAAGGGGGCGCACACATCTGGAGTTCGTTTGCAATGGCTGGAGGCCCTGGCGCGCCCATTCTCTCTCTCTCTCTCTCTCTCTCTCTCTCTCTCTCTCTGCCTCTTTCTCTATCACTCTCAAATAAATAAAAATGATAAAAAAAATTTTTTTAAGTTTGGTATTAAATAGTTTTATCCAATAGGCTAATGTAAGTGTTCTGGGCATATTTAAGGTAGGGCCAGCTAAATTATGGTGAGGTTAGGTATATTAAACACATTTTATTGTTCCAACTTTAGTATATGTGCTGCTGAAGTGAACATTATTAAAATGCATTTTACTTATTTATTTATTTGTTTGTTTGTTTTGGTTTTTCAAGGTAGGGTCTTGCTCTAGTCCAGGCTGACCTGGAATTCACTATGTAGTCTCAGGTGGCCTTGAACTCATGGTGATCCTCCTACCTCTGCCTCCCAAGTGCTGGGATTAAGGGTGTACACCACAATGCCCAGCTGTTTAAATGCATTTTGTTTTATATATATAGAGAGAGAAATGGCACGCCAGGGCCACTGCATTCAAACTCCAGAGGCATATACCATCTTGTGTATCTGGTTTCAATTCTAGGGAATTGAACCTAGGTCTTTAGGCTTTATAGGCAAGTGCCTTAATGACTAAGTCATTTCTCCAGCCCCCCCCCCTTTTTTTTCCAAGGTAGGGTCTCACTCTAGCCTATTCTGACCTGAAACTAACTGTGTAGTCCCAAACTGGTCTGGACCTCACAGTGATTCTCCTGCCTCTACGTCCTGAGTTCCTGAGTGCTGGGATTAAAGGCATGCACCACCATGCCAGATTTGGCCCCTAACTCGTAATCCTCCTGCCTCAGGCTTCTGAGTGTTAGGATTATAGGCCTGAATCACTATACCTGAACTGGCCTTGAGCTCTTGCTGCTGAGTTCACTGGGTAGAGACTGCAGTATCTTAACCTTGCATTTCATAACCTTGTGTAGAGTTGAGTTGAAAGGAATGCTTCTTTCCCCTTTTTAGATGCCACTGGGATATCCCATGTAACCTCTTCCTTCTGTCTTTCTGTCTTGACTTCATAGTTCCTGGCCCAGTTGAAGATCATGGACTACAGCCTGCTGGTGGGCATCCATGATGTAGACCGAGCTGAGCAGGAGGAGATGGACGTGGAGGAGCGGGCAGAGGAAGAGGAGTGTGAGAATGACGGGGTGGGCGGCAGTCTGCTCTGCTCCTATGGTACACCTCCAGACAGCCCTGGCAACCTCCTCAGCTTTCCCCGGTTCTTTGGTCCTGGCGAATTTGACCCCTCTGTCGATGTGTACGCCATGAAAAGCCATGAAAGTGAGTAGCAGTTCTTTTAGGCTCACAGCGTCCCCACCTCATGCATCACTGACTTGCTTCCTCCTACCTCCAGGTTTCTATGTGGGCTCACTGAAGAACTTGTCCTCAGAGTTCCTTCTCTTGGGCCATTTTTTACCCCTCTTCCTAACCTGGGTGACGTAGGCTAGCTCTGCTTTGGCTCCCTGGGAAGGTGAAGGGTGGCTGTGAAGGTCAAGTGAGATGGGACTAGAACCCTTTATTCTCTTGGCTCCAGGACCTCACATTTTAGAGCTAGTGGTGTGCCCCATCTCCCTACCACTGTTCCTTTCCTGCCTCCTCTTCCCCTGCAGGTGCCCCCAAGAAGGAGGTCTACTTCATGGCCATCATTGATATCCTTACACCTTATGATACTAAGAAGAAAGCTGCACATGCTGCCAAAACAGTGAAACACGGGGTGAGTTCCCCGTCTTCTTCCAGGGGCTGCATCTACACTCCCCTCAGACCTCCAGGAGGATGGTCGGGCCTCTTGCTCTAGGATGAGTGCTCCTACTCCTCCTTCCCAGCAGAGTGCTGGGAGGACAGTAGCCTCCCTGCCTGGCCCAGTGCTCCCTGCCTGGCCAGGTGATATGTACAGCTTGTTTTTCCCAGCCTTTGGGCCCGAGCTGCCAGCTCCCTTCCCCTGGGGCTGCTGGGCATGTCTTGTTGAATTGCTTTGTTTACGTGCTTCGTGCTTCCACTGCGCCCCACAGGCCAGGCTCCCCATGGACTTGACGCTTCTGTTCTGTACTTATCCCGCCCACACAGGTCCAGGGGCTCTCTGCCTCTCTCTTTTCCACATTTTAATTTAAGTTAGTTTTTTTTTTTTTTTTTTTTTTTTTTTTTGGTTTTGGTTTTTGGTTTTTGGTTTTTGGTTTTTGGTTTTTGGTTTTTCTAGGTAGGGTCTCATTAGTCCAGGCTGACCTGGAATTCACCATGTAGTCTCAGGGTGGCCTTGAACTTGCGGTAATCTTCCTACCTCTGCCTCCGGAGTGCTGGGATTAAAGGCGCGTGCCACCATGCCCGGCTCTTTTTAAATTTTTTATGAGAGAGAGCAAGAGAGAGAGAATGAATTGGCATTCCAGGGCCTACAGCCACTGCAATTGAACTCCAGATGCATGCGCCCCATGTGCATGTGTGACCTTACATGTTGCATCACCTTGTGCATCTGGCTTACATGGGATCTGGAGAGTAGAACATGCACCTTAACCACTAAACCATTTCTCCTGCCTTTTTTTCCATTTTTTTTCTTACAATTTTTTGAGGTAGGGTCTTACTCCAGGATGACCTAGAATTCACTATGTAGTCTCAGGGTGGCCTCAAACTCATGACAATCCTCCTTCCTCTGCCTCCCAAGTGCTGGGATTAAAGTTGTACATCACCATGCCTGGGCTTCCACTTCTTTTAAAGTCAAGGTCTCACCGTAATCTAGACTGACCTGGAACTCTCTAGCGCCAGGCTGGACTTGAAAACAAGGTGATTCTCCTGTGGCAGCCTCCCTACTAGTGCTGGGATTGAAGGTGTGTGACATCACACCTGGTCTTCCACATCTTCAGTGGGCATAGCAGTCAGGGAAGTGGCATGTAAACCACTTCCTGAAATGGCCTGCCTAGCATTGCAGCCTGGGGGGTAGTATTTAGCCTTAGTACTAAATTACAGACTCGTGAAGACCTGGCCTGGTGACACATGTCTAATTTCAGCACGCAGGATGCTGAGGCAGGAGGATTATGAGTTCAAGATCAGTTTGGGTTACATGGTCAAGATTTAAAACAAAACAAAAAAGCCGGGCATGGTGGCACATGCCTTTAATCCCAGCACTTGGGAGGCAGAGGTAGGAGGATTGCCATGAGTTCAAGGCCACCCTGAGACTACATAGTGAACTCCAGGTCAGCCTGGACTAGAATGAAACCCTACCTTGAAAACCCAATAAATAAATAAATAAATTGAAAGAGAGAAAGAGAAAGGGAGGGAGGGAGGGAGGCCTCTGAAAGATGGCAGTCCACTTTTAGGTGCGGCCTCTGGGTTAGGGTTGAGGCTCTGACCTGAATCTTTTGCTTCTGTGTTTCAGGCAGGGGCTGAGATTTCAACTGTGAACCCGGAGCAGTACTCAAAACGCTTCAACGAGTTCATGTCCAACATCCTGACGTAGTTCTCTTCTACTTTCAGCCAGAGCCAGACTGCTGGATACGGGGTCAGGGATCGGGAGAGGGAAAGGGTGTATTTGGGCTAGATGGGGGGGTGGGGGGTCAGGAGGGGCTTGAGCAATGACACTGCAGCCTGTGACAAAGAGCGACTCAAAGTGGGGACGAAGGGGGCGTGTTATGGGTGCACATGCTCACAGGTGTAACCTTATCTTCTGCTACCCTTGATTTTTAATATTTTTTCCCCCTATTTGATCCAGGTTAAAAAGGGTTCCCTTCTTGGTATCTTGTAACCTTTTAAGATAAGATACCTTAGGGCTAGAGATGACTGTGAGTTTACTGTTTCTGAAATCCATTGCTCCAGGTTTGCTATTTATAATGCTGTATGTCATCACCCTAGCCATCCTCCCCACCCCTGGCTCTCAGTTCACTTCAATTAAAGAGGCCGCAACAGGCCCAGCCCGAGGCGCCTCAAACAGCAAATGCTCTGATGCGGTGAGAAGAGGTCAGACACCTCAGCCCTACCACACCTGATCTGACCCGGATTAACTTTTTAATTTACGGAGTATTGTGCATAATTCCCTTCATGCCTCCATGTCGGATCCAAGTGAAACGCTGCATTTATCCTCCAGCCTGTCCTCTAGTGTTGTCCTCTCAAAGGAACACTGCAGGTTGACCCCGACGGCTTGGCCCAGAGTCAGAGGCCTCAGAGGGAAGCAGGCTCATCCTCATGAGGTGGTGAGCAGCAAGGGAGCCACTGACCCTTCTGACAGCTGGTTCAGAGAACCTGGTGACCAGCAGCCAAGCCCCCTTCGCTCCAGCCCCTGGATTTCTGAAGTTCTGTCAAGCTTGACTCCCAGTGGCTCAAGAGGAACTAGAAAGCACCTTTGGATCTATAAGGACTCTTGTGTTTCAGTGGTTTCCCTTTGGGAAAATCCCAGAAACTGATGCGTGTCAAATGAGGTCTTGTGTGCAACATCCATTTCTTTCCTCCCGACCTTTGGGTGCAGTCACTTAGCGCTGGCATAGGGCCAGGGGCAGAGTCCCAAGCACCTGGGTGCTCTTTCCAGAGACACCACTCCAAGCTCCAGCCTACCATGTAGGTGACTAGCTCCTTGTGCCCGTGGTTTCTCACCTGGACAGCTATAGCTAGCAAGGTGCCTCACCTTAGAGTATGGCATCCATGCCTGAGGTTGTTCCCAAGTCACTTGAGGAGGTGACCCAGGAAATCTTATTTGGAGACCTAATGTGGGCCTTGACCCATCCCCAATGTTGATTCTCCTTACTGCCCCCTCTGATCTTGGGGCAGATCTGTGGCCTGGAAGCCTCCTTAGGAGTAACATCTTGCAGTTTCCTTCAGGACTTTCACCAGGCTCTCAGAAGAGAGCTGCATGAGTCTTTCTGATGCTGCCAGAGCAGCCGGTTACCAGGAGGGAAAATGGCCCTGCTGTTCTGCATTGGGGGAGGTACATTCCCCCAGTGTGTTTGGGGTGGGTGATGGTAAAATTTGTAGATAACCCCAAAGATGTGAAGCTGGTGTGTGGAACCATCTTGGATGAATAGATGGTTTCCTGTGGCTCCCTCCAAAACTGGCCAAGCTCAGCCCCAGGAGCAGGAGCCACTGTTCTCCCCACCCAGCACTAGGTTAGCAAGGAATTAAGATAGGGCTGTCGGATTGGGTGGGAGTCAGGCCCCTGCCCTGGCCCCAAGAAGGGTATAGTTCCTTCTGAACAACCACAATAGGACTGTTAAGGGTCTTGGGAAGCACTCAGAACCATGTGGTTCATGGAGAAACAGTTTTAACTTAGGAAAGGGATTATGTAGGAATAATGTCTGGACTTGATTTCCCCACCTCATAATCAAGAGTGAAGATCTGGATCTGTCCCAGTCAGGCCCGAGCTTGGAAAGCTGTCCTGCAGCTCCACAGCCTTGAGGCTCCTGGGCCTCTGGTGTGCTGATCCTCCTGGCATAATGGCCGTAATGTGTATGAAAAGTATAACACAATCTTCTCACAGCTACTACCAGGTATCTAACTTGCTTAACATTGAGTTTTTGTGTTTTTTTTTTTTTTATATATATATACTGTTTACATTTTGAGAAGGTAGCATTCTGTTTCAAATGCTCTTTTTTTTTTTTCTGACAGTATTGTTGATTGGTTCAAAATATTTGAGCTGTGGTTTGGTGGATTTTAGGTGTTTGTTTTAAAGGTCATTCTCTGTGCTATCTTCAGAACCTTGGGTTTGGCCCTCTGAATTCCTTTGGCATTCATATGTTTAAAAGCTATTTATCTTGGTTCATACAAGTTTTCTTTTTGTATTGACAAAGATGTGCTATTTTGGCTTGCAGTCTACAAGTGAACTGACCCCCCACACACATTTATCTGCTTCCTCTTTTCTGAGTCCCACCATTCACTTTTTGGGTGACAAGTGTGTAGAGGAAAAGGGAAGACCCTTAGCTTCACTCCCCAAGGCCATGAAGAAGAGCTAACCTTTCTTTTGGCCTCCCAGACCAATCTTGGGTCTCCCAGGAACAAAGGTGTAAGAATGAAGACAGGCTGGTTAGATGGCCTGGATGGAAATGGGGGCAGGATTCTGTTCCCATTCCTCCACTGGGCAGCATATGTAACAACTTCCCAGGTCCCCACCCGTCCTGTGGAAATTCTGCAGATGAGAAACTGTATCACAGCTCTCTGAAGTGAGGGGCACTCTGAAAAGTCCTGTGACGAATGAGCTGGGGCTGTGTTCCTGTTAATTGACCACTGGGTCTGTGTCCCCCCAGCACACTCTCCCCTCCCCCCTGGTGTCTTTGGGCGTCGGGAGGCAGGGAGCCAGCGGCTCCATTGCAGCGTTCAATCTCTCCTTATCTAGCTCAGGGGTTACTTGTGGCCGGGGCCACGAGAGGTCCCCCGCAGCCGTTCTCAGTGGCACAGGCAGCTCTTCCTCTCCCTCCCTCTTCCTACTTTGCTCATCAGGCCTGAACAGATACCCTGGCAGTGCTCAGGCCCAGAGATGGACTTTGCCCTAAAGACTTTCCCTCTCCACTGTATGCTGGGCCTGCCTTGGGGAGGCGGACCCAAGACCCAGGACTTTCTCAGTAGCCAATCCCACCCCACAGTTGTCTTGTTACAATTGTTTGGAAGAAAGAAAAGCTTAGCTCCAACACTTGAGCTACTAAAGTGCTGGGGCCTGAAGGGACCGTGTGTGTAAACAACCCTCAGAGCTCCGGCCTTAGACCTGTGGCTCTCAGCACGCTTAGAAACCTTACCTCTTTGCGGCAGTAATATAGGGAGGGGGCTCTCAAGGGAAACATATTTAGACAACTACCCCCCCCCCCCAATCTGCCAGCCATAGCCCTAGCCTTCCTCTGAAATGTACTACTTAGGAAGAGTGACTCCAAGGGAAAAGGAGGCTGGGTAGGAAACATCTAGAGGAGCCTTTGCCTTGCTCACAGCCGTTTTTTGAGGTGTAAGGGGGAGACCCTCTGCTCAGCGCATCACAGCAGCAGGTCAGAGCATCATAAACGCAAAAATGTGAAAGAAGTTTTGAGTCACCTTTTGGGAAAGCACGATAAACTACCACCCCCACCACATGTGTGACTTCTCAATTTCCCACTGCAAGTTCCATTTTTTTAAATAGGAATTTTCAACCCCCTGTGCTTGTCTAATGTCTGATCTGAACAGTTCGAGATCCTGTTACTGTTTTAAAATGCATGCATGTTAAAATGAATCTCCAACCCGAGGAAAAAATAAAACTCGAAAAGCTTTGTGTACATCTGCTACGTGTGAGTCCTTTGGCGCCCCCTCCCCCTTTCAAAATTAAAAGGCTTTTGGTCCCTGTTTTAGAAACAGCTTGGGAAAAATGAGTGTATGCTTGGAGAAGGACTATGGTGACATCCCACTCTGCGATGCAATGCGTAAGTAACGAGAGCGAAGCACTGGGTGGGATGCCTACCAGTTGTCATTGCCACTGTCCCTCCTTCAGTCGCCGTGGAGGATGGACACAATGGCTGTGTGGCTGACTTTGAACATGGCTCTTCTTTGTGCCTCAGGTTCTCTGTCAGGACACTTCTAGCATAGTAGCTCTTGGTCTGAAGGTGTATCTCAGTGATGGAGCATGTGCCATCTCCAGCACAATAAAACCAAGCTGTAGTTCTCAGTGTAGTTGGTTCTGGACCAGTTGTATCAGTAGAAGTCGAGATTTAGAAGTGTAAGCTCTCGAGCCGGATGTGGTGGTACACTCAGGAGGCAGAGGTGGGAGGATCATTGTGAGTTCGAGGCCACCCTGAGACTACATAGTGAATTCCAGGTCAGCCTGGGCCAGAGTGAGACCCTACCTCGAAAAACCAAAAAAAAAAAAAAAAAAAAAAAAAAAAAAAAAGAAAAAGAAAGAAAGTATAAGCTTTCAGGTCTCCCCCAGATCTTCTGAATCAAAATTTAAAAAGGAGCCAGATGTGGTGGCACACACCTTTAATCCTAGTACTCGGTAGGCAGAGGTAGGAGGATCACTGAGTTTGAGGCCACCCTGAGACTACATTGTGAATTCCAGGTCAGCCTGAGCTAGAGTAAGACTCTACCTCAGGAAAAAATAAATAAAAGTTTAAAAAGGTGGTGGGGGGGGGGGGGGCTAAGAGATGGCTGAGCAGGTAAGCACACCTGTATAAGCTTGAGGACTTGAATTCTTTCCCCAGCACCTACATAAAGCCCTGGGCATGGGCATGGTTGCACATGCCTGTGATCCCAGAGCTGAGGGGTGAGGGAAGACAATAGGATTGCTGGGGCTCCCTGGTCAGCCAGCCTAACTGAAAAAAAAAAAAAACAGGAAGTTTTGGGGGCTGGGGAGATGGTTCAGTGGTTAAAGATGCTTATTAACTCTCTTCTCTTCAAGTCTGCCAACCTTCAGATCCCCAGCACCCTTGTACAGCTGGACGTGCTGTGATGTTTGTCTGTAACCCCAGTGTGACGACAGCAATGGGGTGCATAGTCAAGAGAACCCCAAAGCCTTCCCAAGAGAGACCCTGTCTCAAACGAAGTGGACAAAGAGCACCAACACCCTAAAGTTATCCTTGGACTCCACACGTGCATGTGTGTATGTACACACCAAAAATTCAAAAAGAAATTTTTAAAGGAGCTCCAGGTTGTGAAAATCTGTTGGGTAAAATAAGGTAGAAGAGTGATAGACACCCGAGTCTTCCTCTAACGTCTCTCTCTTACACACACACACACACACACACACACACACACACACACACACACACAATGACTCAATGCTATCATTTGGACTGTAGGTGGTAAACTGGACTGATGTAGGCAATTTTTGAAAAGGCAATAGTGACCTAAAATGTTAAATCTGTGTCTTGAAGGAGGGGGAAATCACAAAATTTCTTTTCTAAGCTCCCAAGGTAATGAACATGCACATAAACTGACCAACCTATTAGATTTTGTTTTTCAAGGCAGGGTCTCACTCTAGCCCTGGCTGACCTTGAATTCACTATGTAGTCTCAGGGTGGCCTTGAACTCACGGTGATCCTCCTACCTCTGCCTCTTGAATGCTGGGATTAAGGTGTGTGCCACCATGCCCGGCCGCTAGAAGATTATTAGTGGGTACGTAGCCAAATTCCTACTGTGACACAGAATAGTGAGGCATTTCAAACGGAATTTAGTGAAAAGGTTTTGGAGACAGACAATATGGGTTTCCATCCTTGCCTCACCACCTAGCAGACTTGGACAACCTACTTAGCTGCCTTTCACCTCTAAGGTCAGTCGTACCTGCCTTGGCTCATTATGACTGAACTCAAGGTCTACCAGAGCACAGGTGCCCACCAGTGACAGTATATATGGCATAGGTGTACCAGTGCAGCGGAACACAAGTCAAAAAGCCCGAGGTCGCGAGCATAGCTCAGTAGTAGAACACGTGTGAGGCTCAGGGTTCGAAGAGAAAACCAAGCGCTGAGGTGAACGCCAAGTGGTGCTCTTTGCACTGGCCCCAGTGGAGACAAAGCTGGAGAAAGCAACAGAGACAAGCAGAAGTGAAAGAAGGGCTATTTTATTATAAAAACAAACAAACAAAAAAAAACCCATCTGGGTTCTGGGACAAGTTAGTCCATTCGGGCCTTCAGTGTCCTGGTGGTGATCTTGTCCTTCTCACTGCAAAGGGAAAAATGTTGTAAGAAAACACATTTACAGGGCTGGAGAGATGGCTCAGCGGTTAAGGTGCTTGTCTGCAAAGCCTAAGGATCCCGGTTCGATTCTCCAGAACCCACGTGAGACAGATGCACAAGGTGGAACACGTATCTGGAGTTTGTCTGCAGTGGCTAGAGGCTCTGGCATGCCCATTCTCTCCCTCCCTCTCCCTCTCTCTGCTTGAAAATAAATAAAAATATATTTAAGAAAACATGTTTACCCTTTAGCTGGCCTCCCCCCATCTCCAGCCCTCAGCTGTGAGAACAGGAAAGACTGCCTAGCAGCGGCTGTCCCAGCAATAGTTCGGCTCCTGTCAGCAAGTCAGCAAGGGGAAAGCGAGGACAAGAGCGGTATGGACTGAGATACCCTCGAGTGGAACGGAGCCCACCAGGCTTAGAGAACAAGTGACTTCACAAATAGGTACATGTGCCCTTAACTTGGGGTACTAAATTCTTTTTTTTTTTTTTTTGAGGTAGGGTTTTGCTCTCTAGCCCAGGCTGACCTGGAATTCACTGTGTAGTCTCAGGCTGGCCTCAAATTCATAGCGATCCGCCTACCTCTGCCTCCTGAGTGCTGGGATTAAAGGTGTGTGTCTTTATGGTAAGCAAGCAGGCTAGCCCGCGAGGAAAGGTCAAAGGCAATTATTCTGGAATGTAGCAATGCAACTGGGAACACACTATTCCATCTGATCAGATTTCTGGTAATGGCCCCAAATGGGGGACAGAAGTGGCATTTAAGGGTTTGATAGAGGCTGGATGTGGTTCCCAGAGCTCAGCATATCACACAGTCCTGAGTTCTAGAATGTTGATAGCCACCAGCATTCAATCTGCATTAAGTAGTTCCCCCATGGTTACTCCCCGACCTGAGACTTTGAGGATACTGTTAGGGAAGAAAAGCACTGTTCACGCGAACATGGAAAGGAGGCTCCAGGTCACGGAGTGTCACCTGACAGACGCCTGGGAAGTCCCGAGCTGTCTCCTGTAGCCGAGCATGCTGCTGCTGTTCTCAGCCTGTTGCTGGCTGGCTCCTTCCTTTCTCCCTCTTTTATGAGACAGGGTTTCACTATGCAACCCAGACTGCCTCAAACCACAACACTTGCCTCAGCCTCCCCAGTGCTGGTGCCACAAGTGTGCATCACCCAACCTGACTTCTGCCACTATGCCCTGGCACCTTTCTGAATAACAACCGACAGGGCTGAGCAGACAAGCGGTGTGCTTGTGGGGAAGGAGAGGCAGGTGTCTGTGAAGCTTCTGGCTCTCCCACCTCATACTCACATGATGTGGACAATGACACCCATGCCAGACACTGCATCCCGGTCCACAGCATTCAGCATGGCTTGGGAGATGGTTTCAAACAGGTGTTCTGGATCCTGCCAACAAAGCAGAACCTTTTTCAGATCTGGGGTTTGGGCTCCTCAATCTCATGTCTCTGGACTCTACATCCCCTGCTCTGACCCCTGCCAAGCCTCGAGTGAGGGCCGGTTCCCCGGATATGGGACGCCCTTTCAGCTCCTTGCTTGGGAAGAAAGATGGTCTGAACACCTCAAACTCAGTGTGATCTTGGAAGATGATTATGTCCCTTCACTAAGCTCCATTCCTCTCCTGTAAGATGGAGAACTTAGCTGCCTCTGATGTGATTTTTTTCAACTGCCCAAGACCCTCCTCCTGAATGTCCCATTGACACCCCAAACCTGCCCCCTGTACCCCACTATCTATCTTAGCTAGCCCAGTAGGAGAATCACGTTCCTTGTCCCCAGTGCCTCAGCTCAGGTCCGAAGCTCTTACTGCAGGTGACCTCAGCATGTGACACCCAGCTACCTGCCTGACTTCGCAGGTTCCTTCATTGAAAGAAAGCATTTAAGCTTGGCATGGACTTCAAGGCCCTCTGAGGTCTCACTCTCTACACCCAGCCTCATCTCAGCCCCTCACTGAACACACCTCAGCACCAGCTGTTCTTGCCTGCCACCAGGCCCTCTTTCCTTTCTTCCCAGCACGCTGCACTTGACCAGCTACTAACTCGGTGTCTGTCTCTTTCTCAGAGAGCAATAAGCCCTTCAGTTACACTATCTGGCTTTTCCTAAGCCCTGGCAGAACTGGTATAAACCATGAGTGCCATCCTGGGAGGCACTGTTCTGATGCTGCCATGTGCTTTCCTCACACCCTCCCTGAGGTAGACTCCATTAGTAACTCCTTCCGTAGCCGAGGCAGTGGAGGCAGGGCCGGGTACCGTGATATGCCCAAGTACGTGTCTAGGTGAGACAACCCAGCCCAGGCCCACGCTGTGATGCTGCCTCCTGCTGCACCGCGCCACGTGACTAATCGTTCCATGAGTGGAACACCCATGTGCAGCCGCAGTACGAGGGTGACGAGGCCCTCTGAAAAGCAGCAGCTCTCCTCTGGGCCAGTCAGGCCCACCCAGATGAGGCATCTGGAAACCCACCCAAGAAGCGGCCCTGTGACCTGCTCTCCCACCATACTGTCCTCCCCACTTCCTGCCGCACAAGCACATTTTGTTTCTGATGGTCAAGGGTGGCCACTTCAGAGGCCAGCCTGCTCCCTGTCACCAACTCACCATGTTGGGCTCCCACAGGGACTCACACATCCCATACATTTGTTCAGAGCAGGTGCCGCTGACGACGAAGTCGTCAGTTACCATGGGGCAGCCAATGAGGTCTAGAGAACAGATGAAGGGCTTGAAGGTCTTCGGATCCAGCCCAGCGATGACTGGCTCCGTATAATAGGGACCAAACCTGTGAGGCAGGCACAAGAGAGAAATCAGAGCGCAGAAAGAATGTTCACTTTTGGGCTCAGGAAATGGCTCAGCAGTTAAGGGCGTTTGCTTGCAAAGCCTGCTGACCCAGGTTCAATTCTCCAGTACCCATGGAAAGCCAGATGCACAAAGTGGATTAAAGGCATGTGCCACCACGCCCGGCATAAAGAAACAAGTGTTCACTTTCACACACAGGCCTGCTAAGACAAGAGAGGGAAGGACCTACCTCTTTCCCTGTCTCCTGGCATCTGACTAAGTTCTAAGATGACTTCATCCCCTTTATCTAAACCTTACTTAAATTCCTTTTGTCCCTCCCTCCATTTCTCTACCTTTTGGGAGGAATTCTGCCACCTTCTGATATTCCCCATCTGTACCCAAACTTCTACCATGACTCAATTCTCTATTTGTACATTTACACTTTTAGTCCTTCAGAAAAAGAATTTGAGGTTAGGCTGGGGATGTAGCTCAGTGGCAGAGTACCTGCTTAACATGTGTAAGGCCTTGGATTTGAGTCCCAGTACTGCAAAAAATAAAAATATTAAAAATTGGGACTAAGTCAGGTGTGGTGGTGCACGCCTTTAATCCCAGCACTCAGGAGGCAGAGGTAGGAGGATCACCATGAGTTGGAGGCCACCCTGAGACTACATAGTGAATTCCAGGTCAGCCTGAGCTAGTAAGACCCTACCTTGGAAAACCAAAAAAAAAAAGTAAAATACAGGCTGGGGAGATGGCTTAGCAGTTAAAGTGCTTGCCTACAAAGCCTAGGGACCCATATTCAACTCTACAGGTCCCACGTAAGCCAGATGCACAAAGGTGAGGCAATCATCAGGAGTTCAATATCAGTGGCTGAGGCCCTAGCACGCCAATTCTTCTTTCTCCAAAATGAAGATAAAATAAAAGGCATTATCCATATCTTATTGGCTTGTGGTACTTCTTTCTAAAAAATATTTTAGCTGGGTGTGGTGGCGCACGCCTTTAATCCCAGCACTTGGGAGGCAGAGGTAGGAGGATTGCCAAGAGTTCAAGGCCACCCTGAGACTCCATAGTGAATTCCAGGTCAGCCTGGGCTAGAGTGAGACTCTACCTCGAAAAACCAAAAAAAGAAAAATTTTTTTTGTTTTTTCAAGGTAGTGTCTCACCACCACACCTGACTTATTTTGCTTTGTTTTGAGGTAGGGTCTCACTCTAGCCTAGGCTGACGTGGAATTCACTATGTATCTCAGGATGGCCTTGAACTCACAGTGATCCTCCTACCTTTGCCTCCCAAGTGCTGGAATTAAAGGTATGTGCCACCATGCCTGGCTGTAATAATTTTTTTGTATTTTATTTATTTATTTACTTAGAGAGAGAGAGAGAAAGAAAGAAAGAAATAGGTAGGTATAGAGAGAAAGAGAGACAATGGGCACACCAGGGTCTTCAGCCACTGCAAATGAACTCCAGATATGTGCGCCTCCTTACGTGGGTCCTGGGTCCTTTGGCTTTGCAGGCAAGTGCCTTAACCACTAAGCCATCTCTCCAACCCAATTTATTTATTTTTGAGAGAGAGCTAGGAAGAGCAATAGAGACATTCTTCTCTGGCCTCTGCATGTGTGCACATGGGGGGGGGAGTGCAGCACATTTCTGTACATATATATATATATATATATATGTATATATATATATAACATATATACACACACACACATTATACACACACACACACACACACACAAAAAAAAAAAAACTAAAAATTGCTAGCCATGGTGGTGCACACCTTTAATTCCAGCCCTGGGTGTGTGTGTGGGGGGGGGGTGGTCTGAGGTAGAAGGATTGATGTGAGTTTGAGGTCAGACTGAGCTAGAGTAAGACCCTGCCTCAAAAAAAAAAAAAAAAAAGAAAAGAAAAGAAAAGAAAAAGAAAAAGAAAGAGGGCTGGAGGGATGGCTTAGCAGTTAAGGCGTTTGCCTGCAAAGCCAAAGGACCCAGGTTTGATACCCCAGGACCCATGTTAGCCAGATGCACAAGGGGGGCGCATGAGTCTGGAGTTTCGTTTGCAGTGGCTGGAGGCTCTGGCCCGCCCATTCTGTCTCCCTCTTTCTCTCTCTCTCTCTCAACTAAATAAATAAAAAAATTTAAATATTAAAAAAGGGCTGGAGAGATGGCTTAGTGGTTAAGCGCTTGCCTGTGAAACCTAAGGACCCTGGTACGAAGCTCAATTCCCCAGTACCCAGGTAAGCCAGATGTACAAGGTGGCACATGCATCTGGAGTTCGTTTGCAGTGGCTGGAGGCCCTGGTGTGCTCATTCTCTCTCTCTTTCTCTCTCTCTCTCTCTGCCTCTTTCTCTGTCTGTCCCTCTCAAATAAATTAAAAAAAAAAATAGCATATATATGCATACACACATACACATAAAAGACAATGCCTATAAACTCGGCACTTGAGAGGAGTTGCTACAATGAGTCTAGCCTGGTTTACAATGCAAGTTCCAGGCCAGCAAGAGCTAAAAAGCAAGACTGTCTCAAATAAAGAAAAGAAGGGCCAGGCGTGGTGGAGCACGCCTTTAATCCCAGCACTTGGGAGGCAGAGGTAAGAGGATCACGGTGAGTTCAAGGGCACCCTGAGACTACAGAATGAATTCCAAGTCAGTCTGAGCTACAGCGAGACCCTACTTTGAAAAACAAACAAAAAGAAAGAAAGAAAAGTAAAAGGAGAGAGGGAGGGGAGACAAGGGAAGAAATAAGAGGAAGGAATAGGAAATGAGGAAGGAAGGAAAAGGATGGAAGAACAAAGGAAAGGATAGATGGGAGGACGAGGAAGAATTCACTTCCCTAGCACCCCTCACACCACAGACTTCATCTGCCAAACTATGTTTCGGAGTTCCTTTCGTGCTAGGCTCCCCTTCCACTCACCGTTTCTCATACAAGAGGTTGGCCACCATGCTCATGAGGGTATAAGGTTTGATCTGCCGACCTTCCTTCAACTCATACAGGTTCAGCCGGAACTTGAGGCGCTGGGCCCTGTGGTAGAAGAAGTTAGAAGTAAGTTACTCCAAATGTCCTTTAGTGTTTAACCTGGGGCAGTCAGCAGTAACACAGGACAATATACAATCTCTGTCCTTGGCAAGGAAACCTGCCAAGTCTTGTGTGAATTAACAAACAGTAACTGGGGGCTGGAGAGAGATGGCTTAGCGGTTAAGCACTTGCCTGTGAAGCCTGAGGACCCCGGTTCGAGGCTTGATTCTCCAGGACCCACATTAGCCAGATGCACAAGGGGGTGCATGCATCTGGAGTTTGTTTGCAGTGGCTGGAGGTCCTGGCGCGCCCATTCTATCACTGTCTATATCTGCCTCTCTCTCTCTCTCTGTCTGTCGCTTTCAAATAAATAAAAGTAAACAAAAATTAAAAAAAAAAACAGTAACTGCTGCGCTCTTGGACTGAAAGATGCCTGGGAAAGCTGACCTTGTTCCCCCCAGGGTCACCCCAGAGCCATCAATACCACGCGTACTGAGGGCAAAGCAGTGACTCCCAGCACACTGGAACAGAGTCTTAGGGACAATGTTGGCTGATAGGTAAGGAAGCTGAGACCTAGTAAAATGGGTAACTGCTACCTACAGCAAGCCCAGATGCTCAGCACGGGAAGCATCTCCTATGGAAAAGGAAGAGACACGAGGAGAGCAGAGTCAAGGAGGCAGGAAGGCTGACAGAAGGCAACCCTATGAAGTTATGAATCTGCGTTCTCAGCAAACTTTAAGGGAAACAAGAACGTGTTCTGCAGGCTTCCCTCCCGTTAGTGAGCTAGTCTCTCAATCTTTTAGCCTCCTGCAGGACATATGTCCCCTCTAGAAATCCTGTCCCATTTTTTCTTCTCTTTTCTAATTTCCCCTATACACACTATAAAATATAAGGTTCACGGGCTAGGGCAATGCTCAGCAACTAAAAGCACTTGCTTGAGCCAGATGTGGTATGTGGTGGACACACCTTTAATCCCAGCACTCGGGAGGCAGAGGTAGGAGGATCGCCTGAGTTCAAGGCCACCCTGAGAATACAGAGTGAATTCCAGGTCAGCCTGGGCTACAGTGAAACCCTACCTCGAAAAAAAAAAACCAAAAAACAATAAATAGGGCTGAAGGGATGGCTTGGCAGTTAAGGTGTTTGCCTGCAAAGCCAAAGGACCCAGCTTTGATTCCCCAGGACCCACATAAGCCAGATGCACAAGGTGGCGCATGCATCTGGAGTTCGTTTGTAGCGACTGAGTGCCCTGGTGCACCCATTCTCCCTCTGCCTCTCTCTCACTCAAATATTATTTTAAAAAGAAGTATTAAAAAATAAACAAGATAGAAGGTAAAGACCAACACCAGAAATCTGTCCTCTGACCTATACACACGCACCATGCACATCTGAATTCCCACACATGGACATACACATACAGACCTCCTTCATACACACCCCCAAAATAGGCATTGCATTTATATGTAATTTGTACACATTTATTTATCTTTTTTTTTAATTTTTTTGTTTTTTATTTATTTATTTGAGAGCGACAGACAAACAGAGAAAGAGGCCGATAGATAGATAAGAGAATGGGCACGCCAGGGCCTCTAGCCACTGCATAGGACCTCCAGACACGTGCGCCCCTTGTGCATCTGGCTAACGTGGGTCCTGGGGAATCGAGCCTGGAACCAGGGTCCTTAGGCTTGACAGGCAAGCGCTTAACCACTAAGCCATCTCTCCAGCCCATATCTTTGGTCTTTTGAGGTAGGGTCTTGTTATAGCCCAGGCTGACCTGGAATTCACTCAGTAATCTCAGGATATATATATATATATATATCTAAACTTTTTATTTTATTTATTTATTTGACAGAGAGAGAAAGAGGCAGAGAGAAGGGGCACACCAGGGCCTCCAGCCACTGTAAACGAACTCCAGATGCATGTGGCCCCTTGTGCATCTGGCTTACATGGGTCCTGGGGAATCGAACAGAGGTCCTTTGGCTTTGCAGGCAAACGCCTTAACTGCTAAGCCATCTCTCCAGCCCATTTCTTATATTTTTACTTTCTAAATACTATTATTATTATGATACCTAACACAACATAAACACCATGTAAATAGTTGCACAGACTAAGGTTTGGGAAATAATGCCAAGACAAAAAGGAAAAATGTCTGTACATGGTTAGTAGAGATGGAATCTTGTGTGTGGGGAGGCATGCGCATGCCCTAGCCTCAGAGTGCAAATGGAGGTCAGAGGACAACCTCAAGGTGTCTGTCCATCCTCACCTGAGACCAGGTCTCATTGTTTTGCTCCTGCAAACACGCACAAGCTACTTGTGTCTGGCTTTATGTGGGGTCTGGAGATCTGAGCTGTGGTTGTCAAGCTTGTGCCCTTTTAACCACTGAGCCATCTCCCTCACCCCAGATGCAATCCTTATCTCCAAATATTCATAGTCTCTCTCTGTGTTTTTTGCTAGTCTTGTTTGTTTGTTTTTTCGAGGTAGGGTCTTGTTCTAGCCAGGCTGACCTGGAATTCACTATGTAATCTCAGGCTGGCCTCAAACTCATAGTGAGCCTCCCGAGTGCTGGGATTAAAGGCATGTGCCACCATGCCCGGCCCCAACTCTGCATTTATGAGAACAGATCAAAAAATATGAAATTCTGGGTTCAAGAAAGATCTCGCTCTAGCCTAGGCTGACCTGGAATTCACTATGTAGTCTAAGGGTGGCCTTGAACTCATGGCGATCCTCCTACCTCTGCCTCCCAAATGCTGGGATTAAAGGCATGTGTCACCACGCCAGGCTCATAAATAATTTTTAATGGCTTTTGCTTCTTGGAATTGGAAGCAAAGGGAATAGTCAATTAGATGATTAGTGCACCTGGAAGCCTCCTAGTCCAGTTTAGAAGCGCAGAAGGCGGGGCCTCTCTCTCTGTTTTGTTTTGTTTGGTTTTAGTTTTTTGGTTTTTCGAGGTAGGGTCTCACTCTAGCCCAGGCTGACCTGGAATTCACTAAGGAGTCTCACGGTGGCCTTGAACTCACGGCAATCCTCCTACCTCTGCCTCCCGAGTGCTGGGATTAAAGGCGCACACCACCACGGCCGGCTCTCTCTCTGTTTTTTGAGACAGGGTCTCACGCTGTAGCCGAGGCTGGCCTGAAACTCACTAGGTACCCAACTGGCCTTGAACTTGGTGAAGGAGGCAACCTTCTTGCCTCAGCCTTCCCAGCATAGGTATTACAAGCATGAGCCATCATGCCTGGTTTATTTATTTTACATATAGTCTTTATGCTAGAGATTGAACTCAGGACTTTGTGCATACTAAGCACAGACTGTACCACTGAGCTACAACCCCAGCCCATCAGAGCATATTCTATGCAAATTGGTTCAGTCTGCAGGTGCAGAACCTCTGGACATGAGGGTCCACTGCATGAGATTTAAAAAAAAAGACGTCGGTGTGTGGCTCAATAGCACACCACAGGCTTAAGCATTTGAGAGTCCCTGAGATCAATCACTGGCATGGGGGAAGACGGCAACAACTCTCAAAATCCATCCTTTCCCAGCAGTTGGGAAGCAGAGATAGGAGGACAGCCATAAGTTCCAGGCCAGACTGGGCTACAGTGAGACCCTACCTCGAAAAACCAAAACCAAACAGACCCCATCCTTGCTTTCCCACCACCAATCACTCCAGGAATAATCCTCAAGCTGCCTGTTCTCCCTTCTCTCAGACCACGTGACCACAGACTAGGTAAGGCAGCTGCCAGGACTGAGCACAGCTTGTGTCCTTACAGACCCGCACTGGTTCCTGTCTGACCATATTAACCTGCATCTTGAACAAGGGACTCTCTGACACCCTCGATTTCTTTATCTGTGAAATGAGACAGCAAGCCAGTACTATGAAGAAGAGGATTAAATGACATAGATGTTTTCCACAGAGCCCAGCACAGAGCAAGCACTACTGGTAAACGAGGGTTAGGGGATATCTCTGCATTGCTGTCGGGTCCAGTAAAGTCTCAGACTCACTAATTATCAGCTGGGTGACACCAAGGCCTCTCAAGACTGGCCCGAGATAGAAAGGACAACGTAAGAACGGAGATCCCGACACTTACACTGTCTGGACGTCGGTGGCGAGCCCGGCCAGGCCGATGTACAGCCGGTCACCCATAGGAAAAATCTTCTGGAAGTCCGTGGTCACCATCTGTGCCTGTATCCCGAAGCGCCTGTCTGCAGCGATGGCCACACAGTTCTTCCCCTTCATGGCCATGACGGCCCCTCCGTTATAGGACATAATAGACTGGGGCAGACAAAGCGGAGGGGCTCAGCGCGACAGGATAAGAGGTGTCACCCCCTGGGCCCTGCCCGGATCCGGACATTCCTGTACGCCGTGCCCTCCTCACCGGAGGCGCCCGGACCTCGGGATCTGAGATGGGCATGGTGGGGCACCCCGGAGCCGCCACTCATCCCCTTGGTGATCCTCCCCGCGATCCACTCCCTTCCACCGACCACCAGGCCCACTCCTCTCCCGATTCTGGCTTCATCCCTTCCCCGTTTCTCAGTTACGACCCCGTACTCCTCTTCCTCGGCCGCATCTCACCATGATTGCGCTGTACCAGGATCCCGGTCGCCGCTGGAAATGTAGTAACACCGGCCTGGGCTTTCACGCTACCAGGCGCTCCCCCTGCGTCTTCCCCATTGGCTGATAAGCCGACGCGGCCGGGAAACTTGGGCTTTCTATTGGTTGTCGGTCACGTCAGTCACAGATACGGCTAGTTTGGTTGAGACGCCAACACGGAGGTGCGGGGGAAGTGGAAAGTGAAAAGTCACTCTGAGTACCGGAGGGCCGGACATCCCGATGCACGCTGGGACCGCGGCGGACCCGGAGCGTCGGCTGGGGGGGGCGTGGCCCACGAGCACGTGGGTAGGGAAGGCGGGGATTTGGGGACCGAAGCTCTCACCGAGCGGGGTACCTTGGCTCTTATCATCACGCTGTGAGTTGGGCGAATTACTCCTGCTAGCCGACTTCGGCTTATTCATTCACAAATCCTTACGGATACCAGAGTCCGGGGCACTTTGCATATTCCCTGTCCTTGGATAGAGAGTCGGGTGTAAGCGAAGGCGCCCGCGCAGTGCCAGGCGAGGGTCTTGAGAGGACGCTGGCTGCATTTTGTGCTGCAAGGGTTCAAGCTGCACAGGGGAGTTTTGGAGGCTACAGGTTGTCGAGCTTTGAGAGACCCCGCTTCCTCCCCTACAGGTCGACTTCATGTAGCCCAAAGACTCCGATCGCTACATACACCGCGCCTCTCCAACTTTAAGGCACGTACTTAGAATAGCCAGCGCCGTCCCCTCGCAGAGCCCACCGAGGAAAGGCGAGCTTGTCCCCTTCTCTTCCCTTTCCAAAGCCTCCCGCGGTCAGGACTCTTCTCCCAGGTCGGATTTCATCGCCGCGGTTGCTCTTGCGCCATACCGTGCTCACTCCTATTGACTCAGCTCTCTGCTACCCCAACAGCTACCGCCGTCTCTGTGGCGCAATCGGTTAGCGCGTTCGGCTGTTAACCGAAAGGTTGGTGGTTCGAGCCCACCCAGGGACGCTGTCCTTTTTTTTTTTCTTCTGCCCTATGACGTGGGGTGGCAAGTACTTTTTGATCACAATTATTCAAAAGCTAAAATTTATATTGACACCACAGAGGCGATCCTTTTCCTACAGCTAAGTAGAGGATCACTGTACTTTAAAAGTTGTCCTCGGGCTGGAGAGATGGCTTAGCGGTTAAGCGCTTCCCTGTGAAGCCTAAGGACCTCGGTTCAAGGCTCGATTCCCCAGGACCCACATTAGCCAGATGCACAAGGGGGCGCATGGGTCTGGAGTTCGTTTGCAGTGGCTGGAGGCCCTGGCGCACCCATTCTCTATCTGCCTCTCTGTTTGTCTGTCGCTCTCAAATAAATAAAAACAAAAAAATTAAAATTAAAAAAAAAAAAGTTAATACCAGCACTCGGGAGGCAGAGGTAGGAGGATCACCCTGGGCCAGAGTGAGACCCTACCTCGAAAAACAAAAACAAACAAACAAAAAAAAGTCGTCCTCAAAGATGGGCCAATTTCTCCCTATTGTCATGCCATCGCTAGCCCACCAATTTGCTTCTCCCCACCCCCCAGGTGGTTTGCAAGAAAAACCAGCTAGGTTTCACCATGCATTTTTCTTTTTCTTTTTTAATTATTTTATTTTTGTTATTGACAACTTCCATTATTGTAGACAATATCCCATGGAAATTACCTCCCTTTCCCCCCCCCCCCACTTTCCCCTTTGAAACTCCACTCTCCATCATATCCCCTCCCCCTCTCAATCAGTCTCTCTTTTATTTTGATGTCATCCATCTTTTCCTCCTATTATGATGGTCTTGTGTAGGTAGTGTCAGGCACTGTGAGGTCGTGGATATCCAGGCCATTTTGTGTCTGAAGGAGCACGTTGTAAGGAGTCCTACCCTTCCTTTGGCTCTTACATTCTTTCTGCCACCTCTACCCTGAGCCTTGGAAGGTGTGATAGAGATGTTTCAGTGCTGAGCACTCCTCTGTCACTTCTCAGCACCATGGTTCCTTCTGAGTCACCCCAAGGTCACTGCCATCTGAAAAGAGAAGCTTCTCTAACAAAAAGTGAGAGTAGCATTAATATATGGATATGAATATTAACAGAAGTGCTTACTGGGCAGTTTGGTGATCATAGTATATACATTTAGCCAGAAAGCAGCTGACATTACACCCCTAGGGCTCATGACAAACCTATTGTAGGTTTTCAGTATCAGGGATGTATTCCCTCCCATGGAGTGGACCTCCAGTCCAATTAGAAAGCAGTTGGTTTCCCCCATAACAGACATGCCATTATTGCACCCATTGGCTCATTTGGCCTGGCTGGCCAAATTTTAAGGCTTTCAGTGTCCACTATTGAGTATCTCCACTGGTGATTTCTCTCTCTCTCTCATTGAACTGCATACAGCATAGCTTTTACCAGCTTTCTGTCAGCTGGTCTACATGGACGAGGTTTTCAGCTCAGCTCCAGCAGGATTTCTCAATGACCTTGTAGCCCAAGTATGTGGAGTCTTCAGCAATAGGGTCTTATCATCTATTTCTGGTCATGATGTATTTTTCTTTCTTCCTTCCTTTCTTTCTTTCTTTCTTTCTTTCTTTCTTTTTTTTTTTTGCTTTTATATCTTATTTATTTATTTTTCTTTTCAAATTTTTATTAACAACTACCATAATTATAAAAAATATCCCATAGTAATACCCTCCCCCCCCCACTTTCCCCTTTGAAACTCCATTCTCCATCATATCCTCTCCCCTTCTCAATCAGTCTCTCTTTTATTTTGATGTCATGATCTTTTCCTCCTCTTATGATGGTCTTGTGTAGGTAGTGTAAGGCACTGTGAGGTCATGGATATCCAGGCCATTTTATGTCTGGGGAGCACGTTCTAAGGAGTCCTACCCTTCCTTTGGCTCTTACATTCTTTCCGTCACCTCTTCTGCAATAGACCCTGAGCCTTGGAAGGTGTGATAGAGATATTGCAGTACTGAGCACTCCTGTCACTTCTTTCCACCACCATGATGCCTTCTCAGTCATCCTAAGGTCACTACCATCTGTACCAAAAGTGAGAGTAGCATTAATATATGGGTATGAACATTAAGAGAAGTGCTTACTGGGCAGTTTGGTGAGCATGGTATGTACATTTGGCCAGAGAGCAGCAGTTACACCCCTAGGGTTCATGACTACCCCTGTTTTAAGTTTTCAGTATCAAGGATGTATTCCCTCCCATGGAGTGGGCCTCCAGTCCAATTAGAGGGCAGTTGATTTCCATATGACAGACGTGCCACTATTGCACCAGTTGGCTCATTTGGCCTGGCTGGCCAAATATAAGGCATGCAGTGTCCACTGTTGAGTATCATGATATATATTTTTCATTAGAATGAATTTTCAATGTAGATTGGACAGTTTTCTATTTTCTGCTTAGTGGATAACACAAACTGGAGGTAGTACATCTATCTTTATGGGAGGAAAGTAGAAAAAGAGAAAGAACAGCAAGGATAAAACGAGGGATGAAGAGAAACAAAGGTGAAAGAGAAAGACCATAGCTCTGATCCACAGCGAAAGACACGGTAAGAAAGGACCTACCAGAAATAGTGTGGTGAGTAGGGTAAGCTCCAAGACAGCGGAGGAAAAGAGAAGCAATGGATAGAAATATCAGTAAAACAGCAAAATAATAGAAATACAGGAGGACAGGAAAGGAAGCAGGGACTGTCAGTGGACACTGGGGAACAGGGAAGGTGGAAAGGACACGAGCAAAATTTCTCGGTGGCGCGTGTGTCTGGAGTTCATTTGCAGTGGCTAGAAGTCCTGGTGTGTCCACTGCCACTTTCTCTCTCTCTCTCTCTGTCTCTATAAATAAATAAATAAAAAAGAAAGAAAACAGGGGCCGGGCATGGTGGCACAAGCCTTTAATCCCAGCACTTGGGAGGCAGAGGTAGGAGGACTGTCGTGAGTTTGAGGCCACCCTGAGACTCCAGAATGAATTCTAGATCAGTCTGAGCTGGAGTGAGACCCTACCTCGGAGGAGGGGGGGGGGGAAGCAGGGGTTAGGCATGGTGGCACATGCCTTTAGTCCCAGCACTGAGGAGTGAACCCTACCTCTGATTTATGACTGATGGTGACTCTCCAGTGGAGTAGCTGTCAGCTGAGGACTGGGTGAGACACAGTATGAAAGCAAGGTGGCTCGAGTCTGCGATGCCCATGCCAGGGTAGTGAATGCGAGCATACCCCTTTCCGGAAGATATGCAAGGATCTCAGGTCTCTGAAACTTTTGGCTCCAAGGAGGCCCCTTCTGGATGTCCTCTCCCACGCTCACCCATCCAAGTGCACAAACATGGAGGGCCACCTAGTGCTGTGGAAGCTAATGGAACAGGATGCGTGTCCCTCCAAGTTTGTTCTTACTGGCCTATAAATTTGCAGCTCTGCCAAAGCTCAACTTATCTGATAGGGCCTAGAGCACTATTTGACAATGACACATATCAGGTGCTTTTAAAGATCTCTCCACCCCCCACCCCACTCTGGTTAGCACAGTGGCCAGGGGTCGCCCTCCAGGGTTAAGGGGTCACAAAGAAAACGTTACTTTCCAGCAGCTGCTACTCCCCAGAGAGGCAGCCCCTTGGAAGCCAACGTGGAGATCCTGGGTGGCACTGAGATCTCCACGAACAGTGGTGACCCTCTTGCTTGGGGGGGTCTTCTAGTGAAACGGGTTGCAGCCTAGAAATTCATGCTTTGATTTCCTTCGTGACGTTTGCTGGCAGAGTCCGGATTCCCGACATACTGGTCCTAATGACAGTGGGCGTGTTCGCGCCAAGAGCCCACTTTGCAGTGAAGCGGGTGAGCTTGCCATCTCCCAGTGTAAGGCCTGGGAGCAGGTGACTGGATCTTCACAAGGGGGGGGGGGGTGACTCTCCCACCACCCCATCTGGGCGGAAATCTCCTGCCCTTCCTCTTCGCCTCTATTCGACACGGGGTGTGAGCTGAAAGTTGAAGTTGGGGTCACTGTTCGGCAAGCCACTGGGTGAAAGCATTCAGTCCAGGCATCCCCCCTCCCCAACTCTGGGTCTGTCTTGTCCAGCAAAGAGGAAAGGAGGAGGCGGGGCGCTCCGAAGCTCGACGAAAATTCTTTCTAAGTCAGCCCACCCTCCCCTCTGTCCGGAAGCTTAATGGCGCTTCTGGCCGTATAATCGAGTTCTTTGAGGGGGGGGGAGAGGTAGGAGACAGTCATGGTAACAAGTCCAATAAATCATGAATAACGAAGAAGCGAATCGACCGTCCTTTAATGACGCCCACGGTCGTCGCCGTAAGACAGAATCGATCTGCATCCTTGGCGCCGGCTCCCGCTCCGCCGGGGCTTTTCCCTTCCTCGTTACTGTGCCCGGGCTGAAGCCTCTGGGGACCGGAGCGCGACCGTCCGGAGTCCGTGGGCACCGCAAAACCTGGGCGCTCCAGGAGGCGCGCGGGGCCGCGAGCGAACGCTGCGGGAAGCGGGGAAAGCAGGCGGGGACGGAGAGATCGCGCCCAGGTTCGAGTCCCGGCGCCTCCTCTTCCTACTCGGTTCCGGCCTCTCCAACCGGGCTGGTTATTGTGTGCCCTGGTCCGGACGCCTGAATTCGCGTGTCGGATGATCTCCCCGTCCCAGGTGGCGGTTCCATTCTCGAGAGTCCGAGCAGTCCCGGCACCTCCGCCACCTCGCCGAGACAGCTCCAGACCAGGCGCCCCTCCATCCTCCCGCTCCCACCCCGCCCCCAGCGCCCCCAAACCCCGCCGGCGGGAGGACACGTTCTGGGTCACGGATGCAGTTAGTAATTTTAAGGCAGTGTCAGCTGGAGTGAATGAAGCCCCCCCCCCCCGCACGCGTGGCTGCTGGCGCCGCGTCCCCCGCCCAAGCGCCCTTTGGTGGCGGCCGAGCCACATTTCCGCACAGTCCTCACCATCTTCCAGGCGCCCGAGCTAGAGTGGGGGGGGGTCGCAGGGTCAGTAGAGGGGGCGCTTATTTTAGAGGGTGGGAGCTAATTGCGAAGGATAACAACAGGATCGGCCCTCCAGGTTCACGGGGTGGGGGGGACTGGAGGCTGCTTGGGAGAGAAGGGAAGGGGGTGATGTCTTCCCGGCTTGGGGAGGGGGGGTCTCCATGCATATAGGCAGTGGAGAGCAGCCGATGGTAGTCTCTCCGCCCCCCCCCCCCGCCTCCTTCTCTTTCCCTCTCTGCAAACACCCTGAAGGAATGAGGTCACGTGGGTGAGTAGTGGGAGGGACCTACTCTTGTCTAGAGGAAAAAAGCCATTTTGTCTCCCCCCCACCTCCACACTCCAGCCCTCCCCTCCCCCTCCGCCCCCTCCCCTCCCCTCTCTCCCTCCCACCCCAAGCCGCTCTCACAAACTCCTTTCTTGCCGTAGGTTTCTTCCCTCCCGCCGTCCGAACCAGCGACACGGCTGTGGGCCCCCCTCCCCTCCCTTCCCTCCCTTCCTTCCCATCCCCCCCTCCCTGAGACTGGCCGGACCCCGAAGCCAGGTAAGCAGACGCGGACTCTCGCTTGCCTTCCCTTCTCCTACCCCGTAAGCGCCTGGGGATGGCGACCGGGATCGGGTCCATCCTAAGCCCCCAGACCCCCCGTGGCAGGGGGCAGCCCGAGCCCAGCCTTGCCGCTAGCGTCCCCTTCCCTCCCGGCCAGCTGCTGTCCAAGATCGCCCCGTCCGCCTTTCTTTCTCTCCCACCCCCTTTTTTTCCCCCCCGTCTCTTTTTCCCTTTCCTTCCTTCCAAGATGGCCGAAGTGGATTCCCCCGTCTTAACGATTTGGCGTCTCCCTCGACCACCTCCTCTTTGTGCAGCAGTCCCCTGCTTTAGACCCTGCTCGCAAGGTAGCGAGGGGGAGGGTCTAGGCGGCCACGAGGGCTTTGGGGGCACGCGCTTGGGTGGGTCTCGACCCCCCCCCACACACACACACCTCCACCCAGTGTCCTCGCTGTAGCCGGAACAGAACCCTGGCTCTGACCGAACTGCCCCCTTTTGCACTGGGCAAGGGTCGCCTCTCCCGTGGGCACTGGGGCTCCGTGGACACGCGAGGACTTTAGGCCAGAAGAAGGGGACTTGGTTTTGTGATGGTTGCAAGACCGAAGGGGGGCGCTCTTCCTGCTGGGGGTCCCCGGCTCGGGTACCTCTCCCCGAAATCCTTTTTTTGCAGTCCCAGTGCAGGGCGCCCCGCCCCTCCCTGAACCTCCTCCGCCGAGCTCTTAACCCCACCCAACACCCCTCCTAGGGCCCCACCGAAAGTTTGGCTGTAGGGAAGAAGGGAGTGGCCACTTGGTCACTGGGGTGCCCGTTCTTTTGACCTGGACTGGGGAGGAAGCCCGGGTGGAAGATGTACGGAAATTGGGGGGGGAGATGTTGCCTATGATTTCACTTTACCTGTGGGAGCCCTAGGGGGGGTCTGATGAACTGGCCCCTCTTCCACCCAAAAGGGGGGCGGGGCCCCTCCCTTCTTAGGCCTTCCCGGCAGCTAGCTCTGGGGGACCCCTAGGCCTACACCCTCTTCCAGTCCCTCCTGTCTCCCAGGGGTATCTCAACCGGCCCCTTCCTGTCTCTTCCCCTTTGCCCTTATCTGCCCAAAATTGTTCTAATTGGCTTGAGGCCGAAGGAGGCCCCCCTGGGGTGATGGATTTAAATATGTACAGGTATTAGTTACCTAGAGTTTTTCCAGAGGTCTTTGTCTCTCTGAGCAGCCCCCCCCGGCCACGCCCCCCTGCTGCCTCGATCTCTCCCCGGCTCCCCTCGCTGGGGGGTGGCGCTTCTCCTGGTGGTCTCTCTGTCGGGGAGCCTCCTACTTGGACTTGTTGCAGTTTCTGCTGCTCCTGAAACTCTGATCTCTCCCCTCTCCTTCTCCGCTCTGCGCCTAGCTAGGTCTTTTTACTCGGAGAAGGAACATAAAGCCAGCTCTGTTGCAGCTTTTCTAGTGGAGAAGTCTTCCCAGGGGTTCCCCTGGCTTGAGGTTGGGGCTTGAGAACTTAGAACTGTGTTTGGAAGGAGGCAGGAAACTGACTGTAGGATCCAGACCCTGTGTGGCTGGGTAGGGTTCAAGTTGAAGTACTGGGAGGTGAGCAGGAAGGGGGAGGGCCCTCTGCGAGATCTTGGTCGGTGGAGCAGTTGCCATGGGAATGGAGTGAGAGCCTGAACTGGAACAGGTTACACGTTGTACAGGTCAGATACCTACTGCTGTGCTCCAGACCTGGGGTTCACCCGTTAGTGCGGGCTGCTCTGGTTTTAGGTAGGGATGTGATCGGGTGGGTGGAGATGGCTGAGCATCTGTCAGTTGGGGGCCTGGTTTGAATCTGGCTCTGTGTGCTGTATGTGTGTCTGGCCAAGTATCTGTCTGGCATATGTGTGTGTGAGTTTATCTGGCCTTGGATGTTATGAATGTAAGAGATGGAGGGGGTGTGTCTGGCACGCTCTCTCTCTCTATGTGTGTGTGTGTATATGTGTGTGTGGCAATGTGTTGCTCTCTATTTATACTTTGGGTTTTTGGTGGTTTTGGGAGCAGAGAGATGGGTAGAGAAGGAGGAAGGCCCTTTCCCGTACTGAGGGTAGTGGGGATACAAGAAAGCGGAGTCTTATGCCATTTCCAAGGTTCAAGGGCAGTTGAGAGGTTCACAGTATTCCAGGGCAGAACCCCATGACCCAAAATATGAATACATTGGTGTTTGTACAGTTGGGCCCATGAAGCTGGGCACTATGTAGTGTCTGAGAACTCATGGTCTGGAGTCTTAACTTTACATCCTGGCTTGCTGTGTTTTCGTAGAGCCGGTTTTCCCACCGGTGCTGTGGAATTACTATAAGGCAAGAATGTGTGCTGGTGGTTATGTTTTGGTCAGCCTTTCCTCCCACCCAGCAGGCCCACTTCACGGACTTCCTGTCCTTGTAGGTGACAACCCACCACTCTTCTGCCTGCCTGCCCGTGTCCGGATGGGGTTGAGGCAGGCTGCTCACCTCCTTAGCTAAGAGGGGAGCCCCCTCTCCCCAGGGTTCCGGTATGAAGAACCCTAGAACAGATTTGTGTCCTCACGCTGCCACTGCTTTGCTGCATGACCTTGGACAAGTCACTTCTGAGTTTTATCATCTGTACAATAAAAAGAGTGAACAAGGAGCTTTCTCAGATCCCATCCACCTCTATTAATCAAGCTCCTGGATGTGACCTTGAATGACTTCCCAAGGCCTGGAGACTTTGTAGTGAGCGTGGCTGACTGCATTTGCAGCACAGACAGGGTCACTGGGTATTGTCTGAGGCCTGCTCCTTCCTTCTACAGGAGAAGAGAAAGAGACCATCCAGAGGAGAGAGATGGGTGTCTGTCAACAGAGGCAGAGAGCCTAGGGAGAGACCTGAATGGCAAGGAAGTTGAGACTGGGTAGCTAGGTGCTGACCAGTCTCCTTTCCTGCCTGGGGTCTTCCAGGCCAGCAGCTGGAGCCAAAGAGACCTGTACTCTAGTTGTAGAGGAGGAGGCGCTGTAGGCAGGTCTGTCGATGGAGAGATAGATGTAGTTAAGATTGGTTTGTTGTTGGGCATGGTGGCGCAGGTCTTTAATCCCAGCACTTGGGAGGCAGAGCTAGGAGATCACTGTGAGTTCAAGGCCACCCTGAGACTATAGTGAGTTGCAGGTCAGCCTGGACTAGAGTGAGATCCTACCTTGAAAAACCAAAAAAAAAAAAAAAAGATTGGTTTGTTAAGGGGCTGGAGAGATGGCTCAGTGGTTAAGGTGCTTGCCTGCTAAGCCTAACCCCAGGTTTGATTCCCCAGTACACACGTAAGCCAGATAGATGCACAGAGTGGCACATGCATCTGGAGTTTGCAGTGGCCAAGGAAAAAAGAGAGATTGGTCTGTTGTTAAAAGTCCCTCTCTGGGGCTGGAGAGATGGCTTAGTGGTTAAGGTGCTTGCCTGCAAAGCCAAAGGATCTCCCCACTACCCAAGCAAGTCAGATGCGCAAGGTGGCACATGCGTCTGGAGTTTGTTGGCAGTGACTGGAAGCCCTGGGGCGCCCGTTCTCTCTCTCTCTCTCTCACTCACTCATTCTACCTCTTTCTCTCTCTCAAGTAAATAAATAAAAATATAGTTTAAAAAAAAGCCCCTCTCCAGCTCCACTGAAGCCACTTCCAGATGGCCTCAGACCCCCATTTCTGCTTCTTGGGACCTGCGTCTTGCTTTTTCTGCTCCAGACTCTTTGCTTGTCCCAGACTGTCCTCCGTGGTAGTGGACGCCGGAACTTATGCCTCTTCCATCCCTTGCCCACAGTACAGCAGCCTCTGCATCTAGGGAAAACACTGCCACGGGGCCCCAGGCCTTGGCTGGGAAATGGGGAGGGGGTGCTCTGGGGACTCCTAGCTACTGTTTACAGCTGCTCTTGGCACCTGCTGGCAGGGCCTGCAGGTAACCATGGCAATCAGGTAAGGAACCAATCAGTGCCTCTCCCCACCCCCAAGCCCAGAGGTGGCTTTCTGAGGCCCCTGGGGAGGGGGAGGGAGACGCTCACTGCTCCCGGGGGCAGGAGCTTTTCAGTCTACAGGGCCCCCCACCCCGAAAGGAGTCTGGGTGCTGCTGTAGATCTGACTCTTCACCACTTTGGGGGGGCCAGTGAAGGGGCTCCTGTAGGTTCTTAGGAGCAAGCATCTATTTTGAAAATACAGTGAGTGTGTGAATGAGGTAGCCAAGACGTTCATGAAAAGTGTGTGTGTGTGCGCGCGCACGCATGCACACACAGGAGATGGAGGTGGGATAAGATTTACTAGCAGCCTGGACCCCTGACAGGATCTGACCCTAACGTGATTTGCTTCTGGCTGTGCTTGTATGTCCTCATATGGAGACACATCTGGACACAGACACACAGGGCGAGCAGTCACATGGAGTACCTTTGGAGGCCCAGACAGCACGTAACACACAGTGGCCATTACACATGCTCAAGGAGACAGCCACTTGGAGCTCGTTTTCTCCTCTGGATGGTTGTAATAATATTTGGGCATCTTGCCAGGGACTAGGTTACTATGGAAACGACCAAACAGTAGAGTAGCCAGCAGTCTCTTCATAATTGTGAAGGGGGACCCACGCAGGGAGGGCTAGTTGAGTCCACCCTGTGGGGAGTAACACCCCATTTCCTTCCTCAGGTCAGGCCTGCGGGCCTCTGAGGGGGGTCACCTGCAGCACTGGGACTCTGGGTAGACTTGTTCTCCGCTGTGTGCCCTGCAACTTGATGTCTATCCCACATGTGGCCTTTGTGTCTGTCCTTTTGTCAGTCTCTGGCCAGGTGCCCTGGGCCTCTTTTGGCTGTTTGGGTACTGGCCAGGCTCATCCTGGGGTCTCTATAGAAACTGCAGATCCCGGCTATGAATTTCTTGTCCTAGAAAACCCAATATGGTGGCTTTAGAAATCTTTCTGGAAAAGAGAGAAGGGTACGGGTATGTTGTAAAGGAGTTCTTGGGGCTTGGCCACACTCCCAAAGCCCACCCATAGGCTTTTACTCTGAGAGAAAGGAGGGAGGTGGCCTTGGACTGACCTGGGCCCTGCTAGGGCCAAGCCAGATGCTTTGGGGAACTGGGGACAGAGAAGTTTCTTTGGCCAGCATCTAGGAGAGTCCATGGTTTGTTGATGGATGGCCTATGGACAGGTGATAGGTGTAACCATGCAGGGTAGGACATGGGCTGGAGAGATGGCTTAATGGTTAAGGCACTTGCCTGCAAAGCCTAAGGACCAAGGTTCAATTCCCCAGTGTCCAAGTAAACCAGATGCACATGATTGCACATGTGTCTGGAGTTTGTTTGCAGTGGCTAGAGGCCCTGGCACGCCCATTCTCTCTCCTCTCTCTCTCTCTCTCTCTCTCTCTCTCTTTGTTTTTTCTTTTTTTGTTTTTTGAGGTAGGGTCTCACTCTAGCCCAGGCTGACCTGGAACTCATTATGGAGTCTCAAGCTGGCCTTGAACTCACGGCGATCTTCCTATCTCTGCCTCCCGAGTGCTGGGATTAAAGGCGTGCGCCACCACACCTGGCATCTCTGTCTCTCTCTCTCAAATAAATATTTTAAAAATAATTTTTTAAAAAAGCAGAGTGGACCGGGCATGGTGGCGCATGCATTTAATCCCAGCACTCGGGAGGCAGAGGTAGGAGGATTGCCATGAGTTCGAGGCCACCCTGAGACTCCATAGTGAATTCCAGGTCAGCCTGGGCTACAGTAAGACCCTACCTCAAAAAAAAAAAAAAAAAAAAAAAAGGCACGGTGGGATATGGTGGGAGGGTGACTGTGACCACATGAAGAATTCTGTGTGTGCATGAAAGGGCATTTCTAGACCACATGTTTGAAGGCATTTACTCAATGGGCTGGGGTCAAAGGCACAGTGAAGAGTTTCTCACTGTGTGATAATAGCAATCTTTATTCATTTATTTGATTTTGGTTTTTTGAGGCAGGGTCTCACTCTAGCTGAGGCTGACCTGGAATTCACTATGTAAATCAGGGTGGTGTCAAACTCACGATGATCCTCCTACCTCTGCCTCCTAAGTGCGGGATTAAAGTTATGTGCCACCATGCCCAGTACTGGTTAGCAATCTTTTTTTTTTTTTTAATTTTTATTGACAACTTCCATGACTGTAAACAATATCCCATGGTAATTCTCTCCCTTCCCCCATTTTCCCCTTTGAAACTCCACTCTCCATCATATCCCCTCCCCTTCTCAATCAGTCTCTCTTTTATTTTGATGTCATGATCTTTTCCTCCTTTTATGGTGGTCTTGTGTAGGTAGTGTCAGGCACTGCAAGGTCATGGATATCCAGGCCATTTTATATCTGGGAAGAGCATGTTGTAAGGAGTCCTACCCTTCCTTTGGCTCTTGCATTCTTTCCACCACCTCTTCTGTATTAGACCCTGAGCCTTGGAAGGTGTGATCGAGATGTTTCAGTGCTGAGCACTCCTCTGTCACTTCTTCTCAGCACCATGGAGCCTTCTGAGTCATCCCAAGGTCACTGTCATCTGAAAAGAGAAGCTTCTCTAACCAAAAATGAGAATAATATATGGGTATAAACATTAAGAGAAGTGCTTACTGGGCAGTTTGGTGAGCATAGTATATACATTTAGCCTGACAGCAGCAGATGTTATACCCCTAGGGCTCATGACTACCCCTGTTGTAGGTTTTCAGTATCAGGGATGAATTCCCTCCCATGGAGCAGGCCTCCAGTCAAATTAGAGGGTGGTTGGTTTCCCCCATAACAGACATGCCACTATTGCACCCGCTGGCTCATTTGGCCTGGCTGGCCAAATATAAGGTTTGCAGTGTCCACTGTTGAGTATCTATACTGGTGATTTCTCTCTCTCCCATTGAACTGCATGAAGCATGGCTTTTTCCAGCTCCGGTTAGCAATCTTTTTATCCAGGCTTGTGAACTGCTAGTGTGTATAGAGTCAGGGCTGGGCTGAATCTGGGGCTGGATGCATCCAATTTGGGACAGGTGAGAACCATCCTCTGAATTCCAAGCTGGGAAGTCAGGTGGTAAGCACATGGTGGACTTCCAGTGAATTGCTTGTGTCCAGCAACTTCAGATGAGATCAGGCATGTTCACGATGGTGTGGCCACAGACTCCAGCAACTTTACAGAAGTGAGGTGCTCCAAGGCCTTGGACAAGGTGACAGCCAGCAGGACAAGTGATGGGCCTGTGCTGAGTTTCCAGGGAAAGCTTCCTAGGAACAATTTCTTAAGGGATCTGGAATAATTACTCTTCCTTTCTTTTATACTGTGATGTTTAGCTATCGTCTGTTTCTCATGGCTCCTTGGTCAGGGTTTGGAAGGGTGTGTGTGTGTGTGGTTTTTCGAGGTAGGATCTCACTCTAGCTCAGGCTGACCTGGAATTCACAATGGAGTCTCAGGGTGGCCTCGAACTCATGGCGATCCTCCTATCTCTGCCTCCCAAGTGCTGGGATTAAAGGTGTGCACCACTATGCCCAGCTCCAGGAAGGTTTATTTTTATTTTTATTTATTTTCATGCAGAGAGATAGAAGAGAGAAAGAGAATGGGTACACCAGGGCCTTCAGCCACTGCAAACAAACACCAGATGCATGGGCCACTGTGCATCTGGCTTTACGTGGGTATAAGGGGATCGAACCCGGGTTGTTATGCTTTGTAAGCAAATGCCTTAGCTGCTGAGCCATATCTCTCCAGCCCATGAAGTTTTTTTTTTTTTTTTTTTAGGTAGGGTTTTACTCTAGCCCAGGCTGACCTGGAATTCACTATATAGTCTCAGGGTGGCCTCAAACTCACGGCAGTCCTCCTACCTCTGCCTCCCGAGTGCTGGGATTGAAGGCGTGCGCCACCATGCCCGGCCCATGAAGGTTTTTAAAGCTCTGTTGGTTTTCCATTTTCCTGCCTTCCCAATTATCTTGGAGAGTTGAGTAGTACTTCTTGTGGTTAGACTTGTCTCTTCTGCTGTTTTAGAGTTGGTGCATGACCTTGTTTCTCAAGGTTGCATGGATCTCCTGTGACCCCTAGCACCCAGTGAGCACTCAGAGGGACAGGAAGTACCAGCCACATGCATGTACCCTGTCCCACCTTAGCAGAGAAGGACCCAAGGCTTAAGGAGAGGTACTACGATGGCAGTATGGGAAGAGCCTGGGTGTGGCCAGGCTTCTAATTCCACCTCCATTTCCCAGGGTGACGCTTGCCAGTCCCCCCAGCTCCGATCCAGGAATCATGCATCGGACCACACGGATCAAAATCACGGAGCTCAACCCTCACCTCATGTGCGCCCTCTGTGGAGGGTACTTCATTGATGCCACCACCATTGTGGAGTGCTTGCATTCCTGTGAGTTGGGTACAGGGGGTTCCCAGGCTGGGGGCACTGTGGGGGAAGATGGAACACAGAGAGTGAACAGCATTGTCTGGGTCATGGAGAGGCTGCTCCGAAGGGACAGGGCGGAGGACAGTTCTGGGCCCAATAGTTGATTTCAGGGACAACTGGAATCTCTGGGCTTAAAGTTTGACTCCTTGAAAGCGATGCTTGTTTGTGCTGTCGGGTTGATTGCAAGATAGTCAGGATCATCAAGGTGTCTGAGCAGGCTGGCTCAGATGGGACCTGACACTCGGAGTGCACCTTGTATGTTGGATAGAACACTACCCCGTCTCTCACATAGCCACAGGGTCTGTCCCTCCCCCAAGGAAGAAGGGCAGTGGGCAAATGTATGAAAGGCATATTACCATGTTATAATTAGGCCTATGAGAAGGCCTGCAGCAGCAGGGCCACGGTAGAGAAGGGCGGGCCTGCCTGTGGCCATACGGCCTTGAACGTGCCTGATCTTGGAAGCTAATCAGGGTTGGGCCTGGTTAGTACTTGGATGGGAGAAGGGGTACCTGAAAGTGAGCAGACGCCTGCAGTAGAAAGTGGCTCTGACTATATATATATATTTTTTCCTCTCTGTCCACACCCCAAGTCTGCAAAACTTGCATCGTGCGCTACCTGGAGACCAACAAATACTGTCCCATGTGTGATGTGCAGGTCCATAAAACCCGGCCACTGCTGAGCATCAGGTAGGTGTGGGGGGCTTTGTCCTCTGTTCCCCCAGCCCGGGCTCCAGAGGGCATCTAGCTTAACATAAGCTAAGAAGCATACTTGAGGGGCAGTGAGCAGATCAGGGATCTCCATGGCAGGGTGCTGGGTCTGAGGGGTGGGAAGGTGGGCCCTGGCTGGAGAGACGAGGGTACCGTGACTGCTGACGCATTCCTGTGCATCTTTCATAGATCTGACAAAACCCTCCAAGACATTGTCTACAAGTTGGTACCTGGGCTCTTTAAAGGTATCTGTGTTCTTCGCGTCCTGTCCGCCACCCCCATTTCCAGCCGTTGCCCTCCCTCACCTGCTTCCTTTCTCCAGATGAGATGAAACGGCGACGGGACTTCTATGCAGCGTACCCCTTGACAGAGGGTGAGTGTGTTTGCGTGCACTTAGGTCTATGCCAGTGCCTGGGACCGTTCCCACCATGAGGGCCAGGTATGCCAGGCTGCCGTCCTCATGGGAGATTGCAGCCCAGAGTAGGGTGGGGCTCCCCCCTGAGCTACATGAACCCCCCCCCTCCCCACCACCACCACCAGGTCCTGGGGCAGGGCTTCCCTGTCCCATCCTCAGCCAACCTTTTTGAGTTTCCTTCTGCAGTCCCCAACGGCTCCAACGAGGACCGCGGGGAGGTCCTGGAGCAGGACAAGGGGGCTCTTGGGGATGATGAGATCGTCAGCCTCTCCATCGAGTTCTACGAAGGAGGCAGGCAAGTTTAAGTTCAGCCCGGGTCTGGCCCCTTGGGGGCATCTAGGCCGAACCACCCAATTCTCTACCCTCTACAAGACAAGTGCATTCAGGGGTCCGGCCTGCCCCAGGGTCTCTGGAGCTTTCTTCTTTCTTTGTCCCCTCTAGGGACCGGGAAGAGAAGAAGGGCCTTCTGGAGAACGGAGACGGGGACAAGGAGAAGGTGAGTCCAAGGCTTGTCTAGGAATGGGTCGTGGGCTGAAGAGGGAGCCCTGAGGCGGAATCCCTCATGGGAGCCTCTCCCCCTAGCAGACCGGGGTGCGCTTCCTGAGATGCCCAGCAGCCATGACCGTCATGCACCTTGCCAAGTTTCTCCGCAACAAGATGGATGTGCCCAGCAAGTACAAGGTAAGGGTCTGGGCCTCCTTAAACGTTTCGGGCCTGTGGGTGTATCTGGCAGTTGGTACCCCAGCCATTGCTGAGGCCGCTATAGGTGCCACCCAGGCCTAGGCTGGTTATGTAACTGGACCTGGAGAGGAAGATAGCTGAATCCAAACAATTAGATTAACTTGTGTCTTTTGAAGTCAGTGTGTGAGAGGCTTGAGACAGAAGCATGTGTAAAAATGGGCCGGGCATGGTGGCGCATGCCTTTAATCCCAGCACTCTGGGAGGCAGAAGTAGGAGGATCGCTGTGAGTTTGAGGCCACCCTAAGATTACATAGTGAATTCTTTCAGGTCAGCTTGGGCTACAGCAAGACCTTACCTTGAAAAAGAAAAATGAAATAAAAAAATGGTAGCCTTACATTAGTAACACTATATTAAAAATAAATCAACAAGGGCTGGAGAGATGGTTTAGTGGTTAAAGTGCATACCTGTGAAGGCTAAGGACCCAGGTTTGATTCTCCAGGTCCCACGTAAGCCAGATGCACAAAGTGGCACATGTGTCTGGAGTTCGTTTACAGTGGCTAGAGGTCCTGGAACAACCATTTTCTCGCTCCCTCTCTCTCTGTCTCTAATAAATAAATCAATAAAAATAAATCTTAAAAAAAAAAATCAACAATTCAGCACCCCAAAAACAAAAAGGTAGCCTTCACAGGAGGACCAAGGTGCCCTAGGACATGGCTCCTCTAATAACTCTCTGGTGCTGCCCATGTGAAGGAAGGTTCATGGACCCCTCAGGCCACACTTGGGATAGGGAGAAAATAAATTCCATTACAGCTTTGAGCCAGTGTTTACAGGTTAGGTCGTAATGTCTATAACCAAGCTTTGGGGGCATGGTGTCTGAGTTCCCTGGTGATTCCCCTGGATGCGAGGGTGACAGTCAGTGTCCAGCAGGTCCTCCCAGCTTTGCTAACTTTCTAGGTCTGTAGGGACCTCGACAGCTCAGGCGTAGCTGGGGCTGGGGTCTCTTCCCACCTGCTGGTCAGGTATTAATGTTGGGGCAACTCTGAAAGGAAAATCACATCCACAGTAAGCAGAGGTCTCCTGCAATGTACCCCTCACATCGCCGATCTCCAGCCCCCAAGACTCCCAAGCTGGGTAGGCAGAGGCCTGCAGCTGGTCGGGCCCTAAGGTAGCCTCTTCCTCCCTGGCCTCCCCGCAGGTGGAGGTTCTCTATGAGGATGAGCCGCTGAAGGAGTACTACACCCTCATGGACATTGCCTACATCTACCCCTGGCGGCGGGTGAGTCTGCATGAGCCCCCAGTGCAGGGGCCGCCATGTGCGAGGCTGTACTGGCGGGGCCCGGCCTTGCTCAGCGGCCACGGTGACATGGATCACCCTTGGTCTCAACAGTCCACCCCTTGGGCTGGAGAGATGGCTTAGCGGTAAAGACCTGCAAAGCCAAAGGACCCAGGTTCTGTTCCCCAGGACCCACGTAAGCCAGATGCAAAAGGTGGTGCATGTGTCTGGAATTCATTTGTAGGGGCTGGAGGCCCTTTTTCTAGCCCCCCCCCCAAAAAAAAGATCATCCCTTGTCCCAGGAGTTGGGCCTGGCCCAGGTGGCCTATCATGCTAAGTCAGCTTTGGGTCATCTCTTCTTTTTTTTGGGTGGGGGTGGGGGGCTTTTCAAGGTAGGCTCTTTTTTTTGTTGTTGTTTTGTTTTTTGAGGTAGAGTCACTCTAACCCAGGCTGATCTGGAATTCACTATGTAGTCTCAGGGTGACCTCAAACTCATGGCGATCCTCCTACCTCTGCCTCCCAAGTGCTGGGTGTGCGCCTCGAAGCCCACCTTTTTTTTTTTTTTTTAAATGATAGAGAGAATTGGCCTGCGAGGGCCTGCAGCCACTGCATTCAAACTCGATGCATGCGCCACCTTGTGTGCATGTGCAATCTTGCGTGCTTGTGTCACCCTGTGCATCTGGTTTACACTGGGTTGGGAGAGTGGACCATGGGTCCTTAGGCTCCACAGGCAACTGCCTTAACCACTAAGCTATCTCTCCAGCTCTAGGTCATCTCTTTTTGTTGTTCTGAGATAATCTCCCCCTCGCTGGCCTGGAAATTACTACGTAGTACAGGTTGGGCTTGAATTCCGAGACCTGCCCCCCATTGCCCATCCCCTTGGGTCATCTCTGATGACCTCCCCCACTGAGAGAGGGAAAGGGCTCCTATGGTTATTACAACCCATATTTGGGGTGAGTAGGGATAACTGCAGAAGTCTAAGTTGTACTTTCTACATTGTCACCTTCTCCCCTTTTTCTCTCCACTTCTTGCCTCTCCTGGTCCTTCTGTCTGGCCATCTGTCTCTTTGCTCTGCCTGGCCTCTCTAGGTCTACCCTTTGGTCTTTGGGGGAATGGGTTGCAGGCTAGCCCCCACGTTGGTCTCTGCTGACACCCTGACTGGCTTCTTCCCTCTCACCACAGAATGGCCCTCTTCCACTCAAGTACCGTGTCCAGCCAGCCTGCAAGCGACTCACTCTACCTACCGTGCCCACCCCTTCTGAAGGTACCAATACCAGTGGGGCATCTGAGTGTGAGTCAGTCAGCGACAAGGCTCCCAGCCCTGCCACCCTGCCAGCCACCTCCTCCTCCCTGCCCAGCCCTGCGACTCCCTCCCATGGCTCTCCCAGTTCTCATGGCCCCCCAGCCACCCACCCTACCTCCCCAACTGCACCTTCAACAGCCAGTGGGGCCACCACAGCCGCCAACGGGGGCACCTCGAACTGCCTGCAGACGCCGTCTTCCACCAGCAGGGGGCGCAAGATGACTGTCAACGGAGCTCCTTGCCCCCCTTAACTTGAGGAAAGGGCTCTCCCTCTGCAGCCACCTCTCCAAGCCCCCCTCCCAATTTTTCTGGGCCCCTTTTTCCACCTCTTCGATTTTCCCCAGTTCCTCCCATCTTAGGGGTGGGAGGTGGGTTTTATAAATAAATCTATATATATGTACATAGGAAAAACCAAATATACATACTTATTTTCTATGGACCAACCAGATTAATTTAAATGCCACAGGAAACAAACTGTGTGTGTGTATGTGTGGGGGGGGTGTTCACTTTAGGGGGTCTTGTGTAATTTGCTCTGCTCCTTTTGGGGGTGCCTGGAGGTGATCTCCAGAGGTCCCTGGGTTCTATTTCCCAAGGCAGAGGGGATATCGGGGCCCCAAAGTTTCAGAAACAGCACTAGCTGGCTGGGTGTGGGTTCTACCATTTTTCTATCCATCTTGGCTGCTCCCTGCCACTGCCCAGCTCCCCCGCTTCCTCCCCGCTCCCCACAATTGTTGAATGTCCCCAGAATTGCTAAGACAGTGCCTTTTACAAGTGCAGTTTGTCCCCTGGCTCTGAGGAGCACAAGTGGCAGTGGAGAAGGCATCTCCCTTGGCCCCTCGGACAGTGGAAACTTTGTGCAAAGTGTAGACAGATAGTTCTTCCCCCCTTCCCCCCCCTCCCCCCCGTGTGTGGCCTTTGCATCATATATCTTGTGGAAGAGAAGATTCGGGCAGTGGCAGGACCCAGCCCTTGAAAGTCCACGTGTGACTCTGGCATTGTGATGGCTTCACCCTTTGTGCCCTGTTCTGGCCCAGGAACCCTCACTAGCAAGACTGGAGGTGGAACTCACTGGGGCCTAGAGAAGAGGGTAGCAGTAGTTAACCTCAGACAAGCACAGATCCAGTTTTGCCAAAGGCCCACGGCCTTCCAGTCCCCCTCCCTCCCCCAAGCTGAGGCTGAGCCAGGACAGAACAGAGGCATCTAGAAGCACAAGAAAATGAAGTGTGAGCTGACCACCTGAGAGGTCAGCAGACTACCCATGAGGGGCTGACCCCTGCCCACCTGGTTTCCCTCAGATGTACATAGATCTGGGAGCAAGTGAAGGAGGCTGGGCTGTCAGCCCAGGTGTGGGGGTGAGGAGTCCCTGTGGTCCTGAGTCTAAGGTCCTTTGTACCCTCCTGCCCTGGGTCATTTGTATCTCTTGGCTTTGTAATAAATGCTGCGTACTCTCTGGAGCCTGTGGTTCTTCAGGGCAGAGGGAAGGGAAGCGGGGGCTCCCTAGCCTCACCATGCCCATTGTTTCTACAGGGAACCCAAAGGGAATGGTGTGGCCTGCCAGACCACCCTCAGCCCCCACAGGTCAAACTAGCAGGAAAAGAGCGGGCATAACTGTTTAATGCTGAACAAAAGAGCCTGCTCCAGCTACCTGAGTGGGCAGTACAGGAGATGGAGAGCAGTTTCTTCACAGGAACCATGGTCTGGGTGCTGCTGCCCTGGGGTCAGCACCGCTGGCCCGAAGCCTGGAGCCGCCTCAGAGTGGGGAGCCCACTTCGGTCTTCTGCACTTGCTCACTTCTGTGGGTGCCATCACAGTATGGGGGCTTCTGGGTGGCTTTGCAGGTACAAAGGGCCACTGTACGAGTCTCCCCGGCCTTGAACTTGAGTGGGAATAGGCCAGTGCGTTGGAAAAGGTGGGAGCCATCACAGAAGGGCTGGTGGGGGAGAGAGAGGAGTCAGACCTGTCTTTACCTGTTGGGGATCAGGGCGCAGGCAAGAAGGTGGGGCTCATCTGCCCCACCCAGGATCACAGTGCAGCTGTTCTGAGGAAGGAAGTAACAGTCACATGTTCTGCCTGTAGCAAGATACAGTGTCATGAATGTTCCCAATGTGCAAGGACCCAGAAGAGAAGAGCATGTGAACAGAACCGGCCTCAGGGTAATGTCAATACTGAGACTGAGTGTCCTGTATCTCAGGCTGGCCTCAAACTTCTTGTGTAGCCAAGGATGACTTTGAATTTCTAAGTGCGCCTGTCTGGCTTATGTGACATGAGGGAATTGAACTCAGGGCCTCATGCATGGTAGGCAAGCACTTTACCAACTGAGCTACCTTTCCAGCTTTGTGTGGCTGGGGGAATCTTACTTTATTTTGGGCCCATTGTGTGTAGATGTGTGTTGGGTGCCCTACTCAACACTGAACTCACAGCCATCCTCCCTAGTCCTGGGATTAAAGGCATAAGCCACCATGCCTGGCATCTTACTTTTTGAACCAGCCTCTCACTGAACCCAGAGCTCACTGATTGGCCTAGACTAGTCAGCCAGCAAGACCCAGGGATCCTTCTTTCTCCACCTCTCCTAAGTGCTGGGACTACAGGCTGGCACCATGCCCAGCATTTTATTTTACGTGGGTGCTGGGGTCCAAACTCAGGTACTAATGGTAAGTGCAGCAGGCACTATGCCCATTGAGCCGTCTCCTCAGGCCCCTGCTTTTGATTTTCAGTGACCGTATCCTTACTGGTTCATGAAATTAATTTCCCAGGGCGGGAAAGGGTTTGGCATCCCAGTGTGTTCCCCACTGTGGAAGCAGTTCTTTCTGGCTCCAGAAAACAACAGGCATGTAACTTGGCTAGCAGGAGCAGAAAGTATGTGTCTCTTGTCCCCAGGAGTTCAAGCAGAGACTGAATGATGGTGACAGGGGCAGGCCTTGTTGGGAAGGGACTGAGCTGAAAGAAAAAAGTTCAAGTAAAAGCTAGTGCTGCCTCACCCTCTGGAAGACCTGCAGGAAGACCAGAGCAATTCCACGTTAAGTGTGCCTCAGGACATGGCTGCTAATATCCACAAAGCTTGAAGGAACAGGGTTCTAAATTGCTCAGGAACTAACTAGCCCCATGGGCAAGGTCCCTGCTAGGATACAAGGGTCCTGGGCAGCTAGAAGAAGGGACTAGGAGACAACCTGAGAAGGCAAAATATAACAAGCAATCGGAGCCGGGCGTGGTGGCACACGCCTTTAATCCCAGTACTCGGGAGGCAGAGGTAGGAGGATCACCTTGAGTTCGAGGCCACCCTGAGACTCCATAGTGAATTCCAGGTCAGCCTGGGCTAGAGTGAGACCCCACCTCGAAAAACCAAAACCAAAACAAAAACAAAAACAGGCAATCGGGAAAGTCATGTCCAAAGTGGAAGGGGAGATAAGCGGTAGGAGACCAGCCCAGGGGACGACTCCCAGGGGAAGACGCAGAATCTTTCCAGTGCTGGGGTCTAAAGCCTGGAACCTCAGCCCAGATGCTTCCTAGGAGGAGACAGGGAGACAAGCCAGCCCTCTGTTCCCTGGAGCTGGGGCCCAGGAATCACCTGGAGGAAAGAGCAGAGGAGGAGAGACTGCACACCAGCCAGTGGCAGCCCTGGTGGGTAAACTGATGCCTCCTGCTTCAAGCGGCCTGTGCAGACAAGCAGCTCGCAGCCACCTCCACTCAGCACTGGCTGTCCCTCAAGTACATGTAGGAAGAGGACGAAGATCCTGTCTTCAACCAGGGGTTGTCATATCTATGGGAAGGTGACACAGGAGTCTCACCTGCTTCTTGCTGCGGCCACATACACACCACCTGTAGGTTTTACCCGCCACTAGTTCCACCTTGATGGGCGTTTTCAGGGCTACCACGGGCTTGGCTGGGTTTTTGAAGAACCATCGGGCCTGTGGTCAGGGAAGATGAGGGGGCCTCAGGGTCAGCACAAGCCCTTGTGCTGGAAGTGCCTTCCTGCCTGGAGCCTTGTGCAGTTTTCCACGTGCCCAAGTGGGAAAGCCTTCTGTGAGACACTGGTCTGATGTCAGTCAGTAAGTATATTCTCACCTTTCAAGACACTGTAAGGACCCGACTCACAGATTGAGAAGGGATTTTTAAATATATATATATATGTGTGTGTGTGTGTGTGTGTGTGTGTGTGTATATGTGTGTGTGTGTATGTATATATATATATATATATATATATATATATATATATATATATTTAATTTATTTTACTTGAGAGAGACAGAAGAGGGAGAGAATGGGTCCACCAAGGCCTGTAGCCACTGCATGGAACTCCAGATGCATGTGCCACCTTGTGCATCTGGCTTAACGTGGGTCCTGGGGAATCAAGCCTTGGTCCTTTGGCTTTGCAGGCAAGCACCTTAATCACTAAGCCTATTTTAATTTTTTTTATTTTTTAATATTTTAATTTGAAGACCTATTTTAACTTCGGTACTTGAGAGGAAGCGAGTGTAGGCAAGCCAGGGCCTTCTGCCACTGCCAACAAACTCCAGGCGCCTGTGTCACTTTGTTCATCTTGCTCTATATGGGTGCTGTCAGGCTTTTCAACCAAAGTGCCTTTAACTTGCTGAGCCATCTCTCCAGCCCAGAAGGGATTTTAAAGCCACGCAGGCATTCAGGTTTCAGGGTTCAGCTGCCTTCCCTCCATGTCCGCTCCCTAAACTAGGAGGCAGGGCTGTCACACTTGGGGCTTGGCTTATCAGGCAGGCAATCTTGGGCTGTTCGGGATCAAGGTTCTCTGTCCCTGCGCCCTCTGGTCCACCCCACCCTATCTAGAGTCAGGGCAGCGAGTCCCTCCCTGGAAGCTGGGAGCAGGGGCTCCTTTCATTCCATAAGTCCCCAGCGGAGGGGTACTTACTAGCCAGGAGGAGATGTCCCGCCTCTGGCACAGCTTCTGCGAGGCACACAGGCAGACGGGGTTTGGAAACAGAAAAAATAAAATAAAATCAGTGGGGAGGGGAGGACGCCGGCAGCTCATCTGGGAAGGAAGGGATCCCGGGGCACGGAGTCGTGGGAGAGACAAGAGGGTTAGAGAAAGGGTCACGGGCTTAGAGGCCAGGCTTGGGGACCCCCTCGCTCAGGACAGAGGGCCGCCGTAGGTGATGCCGAGAGGCCAGCTGCGACCCTGGGGGCGGGGCGGGGCCTGGGTGCCCGGGGAGGGGTGTCCGAGCGCCCGCCCGGGGGTCTTCGGCCGAGGAGGGGGAGGCTCACCCAGGCGCCGCTCAGGACCGCCACCCGCAGGCCGGTCCCCACGCCGCGCATGGCCGCCGCGCCCGAGTCGCTGTCCTCTGCGCTCCGCCCTCCGCCCGCCCCGGAAGACGCCGCCCGGCTCGGGCTGGACCGCGCGAGCCCGCCGGCCAGCAGGTGCCGCCCACCGCCCCGCGGCTGCCCGGGATGCGCGGCGAGCCTGCCGGCGCCCTCTTGGCTCAGCGGACGTGTGTGTGTGTGGACACCGGGTGGAGCATCGCCCGTGCGAACGGGGACCTCCGTCCCTCGCGGCGCACTGCAGTGTGGGGACACCCCCCCCTCCCCTGGCCCGGGTGTCTGCATCTGCATCTGCACCAGGCATCCTGGCCGTTCCGGCTCTGTGCACAACTCGTCCTTGGGTCACGTCCTTTTACTTTGCCCGCACTCCCCACCCCCTTTCAAAGAAGCCACACAAAACAGGGTCTCTTTGGATTTTCTTTTCTTATTAAAACATTCTTTTATTAAAAGAACAAGTGCTGTTTACGAACTGCCCTTCGTACAAATAACATCCGTTATACAAAGATACAAGATCCGGGTTATGCACAATTCCAGGCTTGGAGGTGGCAGGGGACAATCAATGTCTTTTGGGCTGAGGATACAAAGGTGTTTAGAAAAAACGGGAGGGGGGAAAAAAAGGCCCTGGGTTTGCAATCTGTGGCTTTCCCCTCCCGGCTCCCCCGAGGAAGGGTAGGCTACATGGAAACAGGCTGGGATAGAAGCTGGGAGCCAGGTTCGGATCTCCAGTCCTAACATCCAAGTCCCAAATTGGGCTGGAGAAAGTGAACAAAGGAAAATGAGGGCACCCATTCCCAACTCTTCAGTAGATCAAGACGAAGTGGTCTGGTGGGAACTAGACATTCATGGCAACTGGCCTCACCCTCCCCCACATGCCCAGTTTAAGTTACTTCCATTCCCACTAGGCATCTTCCCTCAAGAAAGTAAGTCAGGATCAGAACTGGGAGCTAGCTGTCACTCCCTCTGGCTCACTACATACCAAGGACAATGCTGAAAGCTGGGGGGCAGGGGGGGAAAGCCTGTGTCTTTGAAAACCTGTCAGCCTGTCCTTCTTGGGGAATTGTATCAGTTACCACTTCTTAGAGCCAGCTCCTAGCTCGGGCTCCCCTCATTTGTCTTAGGACTTCTCTATGAGTCTGGGTGGGCACTCCCTAGGTCTCAAATAGAAAGGGCAGGGGTTATGTCAGCCTCAAGGCCAGGACACCTAGGGGCAGCAGTACACCCAGGAGCCTGAGGAAGAACCCATGAGGATTGGGGCATGACTCATTTTTTGACAGGTAACCTTAACCCTTAAAGTGTCATTGTCTAATGGAGAGGATTCATCAGCCTGGAGCTAGAACAGTCAGTGCTACATAGACAGTCTGGGCACAGCCCTACACTCGCACCACACAATCACACACACAGGGACTGGACTGCATGCCAGCTGCTCAGAGGTCATCCACCGGGGCGACAATGCTGTGGACCAGGAGGCCAGGTCCTGAGGCTGGTCCCACTCTGCCCTTAGCACCTGCCCCTCCTAGTCTTGGAGCTGTCACCTATGAAGATGCCAGGAGCCTGCTCTGCAGAGCGCTAAAGACGGATGCCTTCCAGCTGTGACCCCTTAGCAGGCACAGGCTCAGCAAACACACTCACTCATGTCCCCTCCTGAGGGTGGTGACACATCCACTCATGCATTTTCAAACTCTGCTTCCGTTCTGCTAACCACATCCTTCCCCTCCCCCAGATGGAAGGTGCCACAAATCTGCACCTTTCCCCACCCTCCATCCAGGTTCATTCTCAATAAAAATGGACTGAAGCGTGAGTGCAAGGGTTATGAGGTCATCGTGGCCACCTTCCTGCCTTGGTATCCCTACTTCCTCCTGAGGCCCTTCGTGGCTTTCCTGAAGCAACACCCGCCCCCACCCCCAGAAGTATTTCACTCATGCCCCAGTGCGGGGAGCAGCACCAATCCCTGTCGAGTCCAAGACCCTTCACAAATGGAAACCTTGCTCCTAGCCAGGGCACCCCAGCCTGGAGAATGGAAGGGACTTGGAAAAGGTGGACAGCAGACTGCTGGACGTCAAGGCGACTGGCTGGGCTGGAGGGCAGAGCTGTGCTGAGGAGCTTGGGTTCCATTTCGCTGAACGGGCTGCACTCCACACAGCAGCCTGGCGGGAGGCCCTTCCCCTTCATTAGAAGCCACTAGGTTCTGAGCAGGCAGCCTCAGGCAAGGGTGTGGGTGTGGATGAGCCACTCTGCTAAGAATCTGAAGGTTATTTTGCTTTTCAGTGGCTTGGGGGCAGGGAGTTAAAGAGCTTAATAGATGGAGATGAATTAAAATGCTGAGTTCTAGCATGTCTTTCCAATACTTAGCATTAACCCAAAAAATAAAATAAAATAAAATAAAAATGAGTACTTCTGAGGTCATCACAACTGTCCCCCAAGCCCTTGCAAGTGCCTAAGAATTTGCTTGGGAAGGTTCCCACCCATCCTGCCCATTATTAGCTCCCTAACATCTTACAAAGTCTTATCAACAGGAATATTAATATTATTTTCCATATCAGAAAAAAACAGTTGAGCAGCACAGGCAAAAATATATCTGCACTACGTTTCTGTCATTGCCAAAAATATACACATCTTCTCTTTATTTAAAAAAACAACAAAAATCCCAACGACAACAAAAACCCAAACAGAAACACACCAAAATGCACACATGCAAGAGACTGACAGACATGAGCATCAAGGAAGGCGGGACGACCCTCAGCCCCGGGAGCCCGGCCCCAGCAGCTGAAAGGAACGCAGACCTCTGCCCCACTCTCCATCCAGGTCACATTCAGCCTTTCTGATAAAGGCCCTCAGCAGACAGGGACTTGGCCACCCACTACATCCCAGAAAATAGCTGGTGGGTGGAGGGACAGTCGTTAGCTTAAGTGGCTCCCCTAGTTGGTGGGGCGGGGTGCAGGAGGCAGGCTGGCTACTTCTGGGAGAGTTTTACTAAAAGAAGTGACACTTTATCCCTTCCCCCAGTCCCCTGTGCCAAGGAAGAAGGATAGATCTACTAGGGAGAGGAGGGGCCCTAAAGGGCCCTGAGACCAAGTAGGATCTGGGGGAGGGAAGGCAAGATATTACCCTGATTCAGAGCCCCCAGCCCCCAGGGACTCTCCATTAGTGGAGTACTGTGTTCTGGTTTGTGTTAACCATTCATGCCCTGGAAAGGGACCAGAGTTGGTGAGGTGGGAAGGGTTCAAGAGCTAGGAGCTCCTACACTGGTGCTGACAACTGCTCCTATCCCTGCCCTTGGCTGCCCCAGGACCAGGGGAAGAGACAGACAGACAGACAGACAGATGCACACAACACGCTGACACACACGCACGCGCGCACACACACACGCACACACACTCACACTCTGTGGAGTCAGGCAGCTCCCTCTCCCCACCCTCGGCACTCCTCAAGCCAATAGTGCAAAAAGGGGCAGGGCACCAAGGATGGCAAGGGCCTCCCCATGAGCCTCATCATGGGACCCAAAGGGTTACTGTCCTGCTCGTCCTCAGCCTCCCATATCTGTGGGCTTTTACAAGCTCAGCTTGTGACCCTTCATGGGGGGAGGGACGGTGAGTAACAGTCAAAGGGATCCCTTCTGCCATCTGCCCAGGATGGGAAGAAACTGAAGGTCAAGGGGGGCCAGCCCTTCTTCCGTAAAGGATTTCCTCACAGGGCCAGGCCCAGGCCCAAGGCCCGTTCCCATTTTCCCCATTCAAGTGCTGATCCATTTTATGTGGCAGGTCTGATCAACCTCCCACTTATGCCATGGCCCACTCTGCTCACTGGGAGGCCCCTAAGACATCTGCTGAGGGTGGGGGCTCCTAGGAAGGCTTGGAGCCTATCCACCCAGCAACGGTGCGGAGAAGGAAGGGGCTGGATGGAAGGAATACCCTTGAGTCTCTCCCTGGCACTGGGAGCTCCCCAACAGACTCCCTTGGGATCAGCACAGGCTCTGGGCCGGGCTCTCCAGTGTCTAAGCCCAGGTGCCGGCTCCAGGCAGCCCCTTAGCCATGTAAGGGTCAGTAGGGGCGTGGTGGAGTTAGCCTTTTTCCTGGCTGGCTGAGGCTCCTTTGTCAGCGGTCTGGAAAGAGAAAGGAAGGCTGCGCGTTTTGGAGGCATCTGGCCTTAATGCCCAGTTAAAACCACTGTCTTGGGACAAAAAAAACCCAAAAACCTGCTTTAGGTGCAGAAGACAAGGTGACTAAACCTTTGCCTGGGGTCAGCACATGGGGGTGGGAAAGTTGTTGAACATGTGTCAGGCAAATCTGACTGCCCAAGTTGAACCTTCCGAAGAGGAGTGGCCCTCCCTTCTTCACTGGCCCACCCGGTGGTCATTTTTCTCTAACTCGTCTGATAGAAAAGGAAATGGCCTTTTCTAATTGGTCATCCCAGCAGAAGGCTGTTTTCTAATTAGCTCTTTTACTATTGACACAGGCTCTGCAGAGCAAGGGCCCCAGGGTCTGAAGCAGGGCTGACCTAGGAGTTGCTGCCTCACCATGAGGATGCATCTGACGATGTTCCAGCAGCCACCCACCTTTGCCCATCCCATAGGAGGAGGACAGGAAGACCCCAGGCTCCTTACTCACCCCTCCTTTGGGGCCATTCCCACTGGCATCTGCCCCTGGAAGGCTGAGGAACGGGTTGGTCTGAGCAGTGAGGACTGGAGGCCCACCCGCTGCTGCTACCGCCGCTGCTGCCGCTGCCGCAGCCATGAGACTTGGGTTGCTGCTGAGCGAGGGGGCCACCAGGGCTCCAGCGGGCAGCAAGGGCGGGGCTGACGCTGTGGGCAGCAGGCCAGGGTTGCCCGCAGACAGCAGTGGGGTAGAGCTTCCTGCCAACAGGCTGGCCATGGGCAGCTGGGAGCTCCCAGCCATCTGTAGCCGCTGCAGCTCCCGCTTCTGCTGGATCTGCTGGATCATCTGGTAGACCACAGTCTGGTGCTCCTGCAAGGGGGACAGGCTGCATTGGCTGCAGGCCGCTGCTGTCGTTCCCAAGCCTGCCTCCCCCTGCCTGGCCTGGGCCTTGTCCCATGACATTGGAACCTTGAAGCCTGACAATGGGAGATTGTCAAAGTTCTGTCTGTACCTTTCCACTTTGGGCCTTAGTCTCTCATCTGGGCAAGAAAATAGCAGCACACTGTCAGGTCAGTGTCTGCCAACTGGGCACCTTGGGCCAAATGCAAGTAGTTAACATCTGGCCCTGCACACCAAATCAAGTCCTTGGTCTCTAGGACAATGACAAATGGTCCAGGTGGTATCATGCCAAATTGAAAAACACTAAATCTGTACAACAGCTTCCTACTCCCTCCCCAAGACTTTGGGCTGAAGGGATGGCTTAGCAGTTAAGGCATTTGCCCGCGAAGCCTAAGGACCCAGGTCTGATTCTCCAGGACCCATGTAAGCCATATGCACAACGGGGCACATGCATCTGGAATTCCTTTGTAGTGGCTGGAGGTTCTGATGCACCCATTCTCTCTCAAATAAATGAATAAAATAAATCTTTATTTAAAAAAAGTGTGTGTTTTTTGAGGAAGATTTCATAGAACCTATGCTGACAGGCCTCCAACTTGTTATGTAGACAAAGATGGCCTAGAACTCCTGATCCTTCTTCCTCCTACCTCCAACTTCCAAGTACTGTGACTGCACATGTATAACACCACATCTGGCCTTTTTTTTTTTCTCCTCAAATTAAAGACTTGTTTATTTTCACTTGAATAGGCAAAAACATTCTAAGTGTTTCAAAACCCAAATTAAGGGCTGAAGACATGGCTCAGTGGTTAAGGCTGCAAAGCCAAAGGACCTAGGTTGGATCCCCCAGGATCCACATAAGCCAGATGAACAAGGTGGTAGATGTATCTAGAGTTCATCTGCAGTGGCCAGGAGGTCCTGGTGCACCTCTTTCTCTTTCTCTTTCACATAAGCAAATAAAAGCAAATTAAAAATAAATAAATAGAGCTGGGCATGGTGGCACACACCTTTAATCCCAGCACTTGGGAGGCAGAGGTAGGAGGATTGCCGTGAGTTCAAGGCCAGCCTAAGACTACATAGTAAATTCCAGGTCAGCCTGGGCTACAGTGAGACCCTACCTTGAAAAAGCAAGAAAAAAAAAATTAAAATAAATAAATAAAAACAAATTAAGGGGCTAGGGGAATATCTCAGTGGCCTAACAACTAGAGTTCAGATCCCCAGAGTCCATGTAAAGTCAAGTGTGGTGCTCAGGTCTGGAATCCCAACACACCTACAATAATGGGAGGAGGAACAAGGAAAATTCTGGAACTCAAAAGCCAGCTACTTTGGCACTCACAGCAGCAAAAAAAGGGCTGGGTGTGGTGGCACATGTCTTTAATCCCAGCACTTGGGAGGCAGAGGTAGAAGTATAGTCATGAGTTCAAGGTCACCCTGAGACTACTTAGTGAATTCCATGTCAGCCTGAGCTAGAGACCCTACCTCAAAAAAATTAATTAAAAAAAAAAAAAAAAGACCCTGAGCTGGAGAGATGGCTTAGCAGTTAAGATACTTGCCTGCAAAACCAAAGGACCCAGGTTCAATTCCCCAGAACCAACATAAAGCCAGATGTACAAGGTGGCACATGCCTCTGGAGTTTATTTGCAGTGGCTAGAGGCCTTGGTGTGCCCATTCTCTCTCTCTCTCTCTCTTTCTACTTATTTCTTCTCTTTCTCTTTCTCTCTCTCAAATAAACAAACACATAGAATGTTTTTTAAAAAGGGCTGGAGCCAGGTGTGGTGGCGCACACCTTTAATCCCAGTACTTGGGAGGCAGAGGTAGGAGGATCACCGTGAGTTTGAGGCCACCCTGAGATTACATAGTGAATTCCAGGTCAGCCTGGGCTAGAGTGAGACCCTACCTCGATAAACCAAACCAACAATAATAAAAGCAAAAATAAGTAAATAAATAAACAGGCTGGAGAAATGGCTTAGTGGTTAAGGTGTTTGCCTGCAAAGCCAAAGGACCTTGATGCGATTCCCCAGGACCCACATAAACCAGATGCACAAGGGGGCACATGCGTCTGGAGTTTGTCTGCAGTGGCTGGAAACCCTAGCGCATCCATTCTCTCTCTCCCTCTCACTGCCTCTTTCTCTCTATCTCTCACAAATAAATAAAAAATAAAGTTGTTTTTTTTTTTTTTTAAAGGGGGCTGGAGAGATGGCTTAATGGTTAAGGCGCTTGCCTGCGAAGCTTAAGGGCTCATGTTCAACTCTCCAGGTCCCATGTAAGCCAGACGCACTGTGACAAGTGCACAAGATGGCACACACGCCTGGAGTTCAATTTCAGTGGCTGGGAGCCCTGGCACGCCAATTCTTTCTCTCTCTTGCCGATAAAAATTTAAAAAAATATTTTAAAAAGGAGAGAGCCCTATCTCAAAGCGAGGATCAATGCCGTGGCATCCACACACTGTGGTGGTCTGAATCAAATGACCCCCATAAGCTCATGTGTTTTGAATGCGTGTTCCCCAGCTGATGACAACTTGGGGGGTGGAGCCTTGCTGGAGGCAGGCTTTGGCATCTTATGGCATAGCTTTCTTACTGCTTCCTGCCACCGTTCTACCATCCTTTCCCCACCATGCTGTAACTTCCCCCAAGACTGTAAACCAAAGGAGACCCTTTCCTCCCATGAGCTGCTTTTGGTCAAGTGTTTTGTCCCAGCAATGTGAAGGCAAAATACCACATACACCCATACAAATACGTCGAAGTTTACTTTAAGAAACCTTGCTCCTGCTGGGCGTAGTGACGCACGCCTTTAATCCTAACACTCTGGAGGCAGAGGTGGGAGGATCTCCATGAGTTTCAGGCTACCCTGAGACTACACAGTGAATTCCAGGTCAACGTGGGCTAGAACGAAACCTCTACCCACAAAACAAAAACAGGCTCTTACCTCTGCCTCCAGAGTGCAGGTGTGCACCACCATGCCTGGCCAGCTCTGTTTCTTTTATGTGAAAATATTTATTCTTCCTATTTTCTCAACTTCCTTTTTTTTTCCCCTTTGGTTTTTTGAGGTAGGGTCTCACTCTAGCCCAGGCTGACCTGGAATTCACTATGTAGGTCCAGGGTGGCCTCAAACTCATGGCAATTCTACCTCTGCCTCCTGAGTGCTGGGATTAAAGGCATATGCCACCACGCCCGGCTTTCAACTTCCACTCTTTTAAAAAAAAAATTATTTACTTTAAAAAAAATTTTTTTTGTTTATTTATTTGAGAGCGACAGAGAGAAGGAGGCAGAGAGAGAGAAAGAGAATGAGCACACCAGAGCTTCAAGCCTCTGTAAACGAACTCCAGATGCATGCGCCCCCTTGTGCATCTGGCTAACGTGGGTCCTGGGGAATTGAGCTTCGAACCGGGGCCCTTAGGCTTCACAGGCAAGCGCTTAACTGCTAAGCCATCTCTCCAGCCCTCAACTTCCACTTTTTGAGGCAGGATCTCTCTCTTTAGCCTGACTGGCCTGGAACTCACTATAAAGTCCAGGCTAGCCTTGAACTCATGGCCATCCTCCTACATTAGCCCTCCCACACGTGTTGATATTACAGACATGCATCATCATACTCAGCATTTTTTTTTTTTTTTTTTACCCAGGGCCTTGCACAAGTTTGGCACAGCTCTACCACTAAACTATACCCCAGCCCAATTCGGCCAAATCTAAAAGGTAAAATTTTCCTTTTTCCTCCAAAGAAAATCTTAGCAGAGCCCAACAAAGGAGCCTGACCCAAGAGAAGCTGCTCTGGTTGGGTATTTCACCTGCTCAGACACCTTCTCACTGAGACCCTTGAGGTCCCCCAAATATCCTCAGAACCGGCACGGAAATGTTAAGTTACTGGCCCGCCATCCTCCACAGCCTCACCGGTCGGTCTCCTTCGTCAATGCCCAGGAGACCCTGGCAGCAGGCTCCTTGTTACTCATCCCACAGGATGAATGAATCCCAGCGGCCTGAAGCCCCTCCCTAGCTGGCCACATCCTCGGAGAGCTGGAAGAGGGTGGCCGGAGAGGGAGGTACTCACCGGGGTCAGCTGTGGGGAGGCAAGGAGCTGCTGCAGCTGCTGGAGCTGCTGATCTTGCTGCTGAAGGAGGTGTCTCTGCTGCTCCGTCAGGCTGAGGCAGGGACGACACAGAGCGTGGGGAGGTGCAGGGGAGGGGCTCCATCCCCAGGACTCCCAGATTCCCTCAGAGCCCGGTGCGGAGAAGACAGGGAGGTGCAGGCAAGTGCCATGTTAGAAAATGAGGTGGGAAGGACACAGGTGAGAAGGAGGAACAGCCCAGAAGGACGGCCTAGAGTAAGGGATAATTGACTTGTCCCTGGATTGCTCCTGTCCAGACAGAGTTGACAGTCTGGGGATTTCCTCGAGCTAACAGATGAGTAGGACTATAAACCCTGCAGGGTCAGAGGACATTTTACTTTTGAGGGAGGAGTTGGGGTGCTTTGGGGGATCCCTCCCAGAGCCAGCCTCCCGTCCCCTTCCCCAGGGCTGAGCTCTCCCTCACCTGTTGAGACAAGCTGGCAGCTGCAGCGTGGGGGCCCCACCAGCCTGGCTCAAGCCCGCAGGATTGGGAGCAGCAGCCCCATTCAACCCCCCCAGGAGGCCATTGAGGGGCAGGCCCCCGCTGCCCGCCAGCCCACCTAACAGCCCCTCAGCCATGGGCATGGCCCCCAGCCCTGCTGCCCCAGGTGCCCGGCCCAACCCATTCTGCGGCTGGGGCGGGAGCGGGGCAGGGGCCCCAGGCAGGGCCAGGGGCAGAGCAGCAGGGCTCTGCTGGAGCAGGGGCAGCGGTGGGGGCGTGCTGTGGAAGGAGAGCGATGAGCTGCTGCGGCTCGGGCAGCCTGAGTGCGGGTCCTGGGGAGGGAGGGGGAAGGGAGGGGTCAGAGGACCGAGGGCCAGCATGACCTTTCTGGCCCCCAGCCCAGCATCCAACAGCATTGTAACAGAGCACAGCACCCTACCCACCCCTCAGCCCGAAGGCACCCCGAAGAAGCAGCAAGGCACAGGGATGAAGACTAAGAATCCGGTCTTCATAGGTCATATTCACTGACCACTTCCTGAGGCCCAGCACCCCTTGTCATCCTGCCTTCATCACAAGGCATTGGCAGTGACCTTCCAGGGAACCAGATCCAGGGGTTAGTGCTTGACTTGTACTACCCTATGATTCATTTCCATTTTATGGGCAAAGCCATTGGTTCTTAGGCTAAGGAACACTGCAGTCAAAAGCAGTAGAGCTAGAGAGGCTCGGGTTCAAATCCCATGTGCATAACTCAAATGCTTGAGTGGTCTTGGGGGAGTCACCGTTTCTGTCTTAGTCCACGCCCTTGTGACCTCAGAGTGACAGTACTATCCTTTCCAAAAGGTCACTATGAAAACTAAAGAAACCTTTGCCTTGTAAGTTTCAGGGCAAGCTTTCAACTTGTGTTATTTTTATGATTATGATTGCCCAAGTCACTCGGTTCATGAATGAGTGGCTGAGAGAGAACAAGCACTCAAGTTTGTTTGACTCCAATAATAACCACAACATAACAATAGCAACTGCTACTCCAACCGCCACCAATTACATACGGATTAGTGTGTGTGCGGCGCTGTAATAAACCCTTCACAGATTCTTTTCAACACGTCTTCCTCAAGGTTTCCCTGACTCTCTCTCTCAGCCCTCAGATGAGTTCCTCTTTGCACGGCTCCTTTGCTGTTTTCTTGGACTTAACTTAGCTTCAAGAGTTCTAGCTCACTGGTTGCTTAGCTGGGGCCCTACACCTCATAAATTAATGGATCCATCAACTGGTCAGCCTCGAACAGAGCTTGTGGGTGGTAGGGTTCAGAAGGCCCTTGACTCTGCACATTCCCCTCCCTGCTCCCCTCCTCATGGCGCCCACCTCGGAAGATGTGGACAGGGAGTTGTCCAGTCCAAGGCTGTTCTTCCCTGGAGGGCTCTTGCTGGTGCTCAGGGAGTCACTGCTGCCAGCTGAGGGGAGGAAGGAGATTGGGGCCTGCAGTGATGGGTCCAGTTCAAGCCACCAGGGAGGAACCCTCATCCTGGGCTGGGCGGAATCTCACCTTGGGGAGGCAGGCTGTAGGGCCCCGGGACAGGGCCATTAGTAGCAGGCAGGGCGGCAGGCAGGGCGGGGAAGGGTACCGAGAGCTGCACGTTGAGAATCTGCAGCCGCTCTTTCTTGGCTGTCAGGCTCAGGATTTGCTCTTGCAGCCTCTGGTTCTCCTTCTGCAGGGCATGCAATGCCTTCAGCATCTCCACAACTGGAGAGAGGGCGAGGGTGCCAGAGATTAGCGAGGCCAGCAGGAAGGGCCAGGGCCTAGAGGATACCAGAGCCCCAGACCTCGGTGAGGCTGCTGAGGGGCAAACCTGGGGGCCAAAGATATGTATGAGGACCAGGGGCGGGGCCTGATGCTCCAAGAGCTTGGAAGATGAGGGGCCAATGCAAATTGGGGTTCAGAAGGCCAAAGGCAGGGTACAGAGGAATCTGGCCAGAGCTCTCTACACAGGCAAGGCTGAGGCAATGGGCCAGTAAAAAAAAAAAGGTTTAGGAACCTAGGGAAAAGGGAGGAGGGGTGGCTAAGCCAGGTCCCCAGCCCCAGGCCACCCCTCCTCACTGTTGACACCAGCCTCCCCGTCGCCCTGCTTCTCCAGCAGCTGTTCCATATTAGTCGTTCCTGGAGCCGAAGGGTCTAACTGGACGCCAGCACAGGGTGCAGAAGCTGTCTGGTCAAAGAGCGCAGGGAGGCTGCTGATGGGGGACCTGGGGCCAGAGGGGAAACGGCTCAGGCTCACCTAGCACCCAACTCCGCCCTCCCCTTTCTTCCCTAAAGGATGGCCACCCCATCCCCAGCCTGCTTCTCCTTCCAGCCTGGCTCCAAAGCCCTCCCCCAAGTCACTGCCCTCTCCCTCACATGGAAGATAGACTCTCCTGGGGAGAGGTTCCTGGACACCGAAAGCTACAGTCCTCCAAGTCTGGCTCTAGGGGAGAAAGGAAGACATGGATTAGTGGAGGGGGGCCATCCGCCTCAGGGCCCACTCTCTTCTTCAAGACCCCCAATGTCAGACTGGCAGTTCATGCTGGTAAAGGGCTACGAGCCCGAGCTTGGTCCTTTAGGGCGCTGTCCTGCGCTTTTCTCCAGAGCTCCTGCCTGCCTGCCTGCTCCCAGATCTGCCTGCCTCCCAGTTTCTTTCCTGGGAGCTTCAGTTACAGAAATCTGAGGATGAGACAAACCTGGATTGAATTTGAGCCTGACACTAACTTGCTGTGCCAACCTTGGACTGGTAACCAGCCTCCCTGCGGTGATGGTAATTAGGATTAAAATAAGATCATAAATGTGTTCAGTTATAAGTTTAGCTGAAATGCACAAACCCTTAATAATTATATGATCATAATTAGCTTTGTGTGACTGTATAAACTCCCAAGTCAGATGGCAAAACTGTTAAACCACAGAACCCCACTCTGGTTATGGAAAATATAATCACCCTACTCTGTTTAGTCTTGAAATAAGTTGGAGTTGACTCCTTTAAAAAGGCTTACCTGACTGGCATCCTCCAGCTAAACCGTGCCCCATAAAGCTGACAGTTGGTATCCTTACACCAGTTACCATGGAGAGGGAAGAGCTTGCCACATGCACCCACCCTTAATTCCTCAACATCTGGAGAGCTGGAAGCCCCGCTGGTGGGACCTCAGTGACCCCGACCCCCCCGCTCATGAAGTGGCAAAGAAGTAAGAGCCCTGGGCTGGTATCAGATCAGGTGTTACCTGGCTCTGCTATCCCCACCTATTGCCTTGAGCAAATTACTTCTCTTCAGTGAGATAGAGAAGTGACTGCCCCAACCACTGCCCTTCACTGACTTCATGTGAAAAAGGTCCTGGTGGGCAGTATGTAAGGTGAGGTTTTGTCTGGAGAAGAGCTGCAACAGCCAGGAAGAAGAGACGACCAGCCTTTCTGGAGTCACATCCCTCAGGACTTCGGGAAGAAAGTGAAATATGCTCAGGAACTCAAATACCTGTGTGGCTGCTCTCAGCTTGGGTGAGAAGGGGGTTGACAGTGCCCATGGGGGTTCCAAAGATGTGGGTAGAAGGGAGGCTGAAGGTAGAGCCAGCCAGAGAAAAGACCTGCGGGAAGGAGTAGGATCCAGCCTGGAGGTTATTCTTGGATCTAGGGCACAACTGTGTGGGGTTCTATTCCCCACCTGCCCGAGGAAGGAAGAGCTAGAAACAAGGCCTCACCTGAGTGGTGGAGATGGAAGTCGAGGAAGAAGGGAGGGTGCTGGTGAACGGGGAGCGACTGAGGCGGGGCAGGGCTGAGGTCCCTGGGGGGCCCAGCAGGCTGGAGGAGAGTGGGGTGCTGCAGACAGCCCGCAGCATCCCACTGCCATGGGAGATGGGGTCTTTATTACTGGTGTAGATGCCTACAGACACAAGGACAGAGGAAGTCACCATCCACCCCAGACTCATCAGTGATTCAGCCAGCTCTTCAGGGAGCAAGCATGCTCCCAGCTCTGGCCACACCCACCAGCCTACTACACTGCCTGGCCTCAGCCTAGGAAAATCTTTCCTCTTCTAACATGCCTCCCAAAATTTGGTAGGTCCTGCTGGCAATTTAACCTCTCCTATAACCATGCAGACACATATAAGTAAGCACCCTGGAGGTAAATGTCACTGCCATTTTGTTTTTTTTTTCAAGTAGGGTCTCACTCTAGCTCAGGCTAACCTGGAATTCACTCTGTAGTCTCAGAGTGACCTCGAACTAGTGATCCTTCTACCTCTGGGATTAAAGGCATGCGCCACCACATCCAGCACCTCCGTTCTTTACCTATATCCTTGAGAGCAGTTTATGCCCCTGCTCTGACATAACTTGCTGAGCCCTGAGATGTCCTCCATCACCAAGGGTCACTGACCTGCTCCCAGCAGGGGGGACTCCAGACTCAGGCTGGGCAAACTTCCGGAAGGCCCAAAGGTTCGGGAGGCCAGACCCCCCAGGCCAGAGCTGACCAAGGACCCTCCAGAAAAGGGTGACGCAGCAGTGGCAGTAAAGCCAGCCAGATGGGCCCCAGGCAGGGAGGGGGCAGCAGGGCCTCCGGACCCCTCCTTGTTGCGGCTGCCCTTGGGACGGCCTGGCCCATGTCGACTCCTCTTGCTGGCTTTGTGCTTCTTCTCCTTCATGCCCGTTTCGGGAGTCTCCTCAGCAGGTGCAAAGGTGGCACTCAGTGCAGGCATCCGCTTGTGGGTGCCTGCTGAGGTCCCAGACACTGAGACATGGGGAGACTTATAGTCCCCAGGGGAGGGTGCCCGGGTCCGGCTCGAGCTGGAGGTGGTGGTAGAGAAGCGCATGATGGGCCCAAAGCCAGAGAAGACCACCTTCTGTTCAAAGAGGTCAGCCTTGGGTGGCTCAGGGGCCGGTGGGGAGAGAGGAGCTGGCGGGGTGGTGGCCGTGGGCTTGGAGTACTTGTCATCCTCCGGCTGCTCCAGTTTGGGGAAGGCTGAGAAGTCAGGGGAGCTCTGTAGGGATGAGCCTGCTGCAGAGAGGAAGGGAATTACTACTGGACCCGAGTCCCTCCTCCACAAGCATGGAGAGAGCGGGCTGGGGAATGGAGAAGCCTGGGGTTCTGGCAGGACTCTGTCTGCCCAGGTCCTGGGATCAGAGTCTCCACCCTCTACTTTACTGATAACAACATGGGAGGAGAGCAACTCCCACCCTTGAGCTCACTGGGTAACTAGATTGCAGGATTAACACTAATGTTGATGCTTTCTTTTTGTTGTCTTTTTTTTTTTTTTTTTTTTTTTTTTTTGGTGTGTGTGGGGGAAGAGTCCCCTCACTCTGCAGCTAAGTCTGGCCTCAAACTCAAGCCATCTTCTTGCTCCCAGGTGCTGGGATTACAGGCATGAGCCAACCTGGTCTAACACGAATATTAGTGTTTTCAAACAGCCTGGCAGCTCAAAACTGGAGGACCATGAATTGGGGGCAGTGCTTCAGTTCAAGAGAGGCAGGCAGAAGACTGGCTGGGAAAGCAGGCATGGGTGGGGACCCCTCTTTAGCCCATACCAGTTTGTAAAAGCAAATGAGATGCAGAACAGCGGGCCAACGCCATCTCAGAATAGCACAGGGTGAGAGGCGCCTGCTCCCAGGCCCCGCCAGGAGGCCATACTCACCTGCAGGCTGGAAGGGGCCCCCAGAGGAGGAAGAGGAGGAGGAAGAGGCAGAGGTGAAACTGCTCACACCTTTCCCACTGCTCAGTTTCTTCCCCTTGTGACTCAGGCTATGGCTGGAAGACTTTTTCCCCTTGGAGTCCCTGCTGCTGTCGGAGGTCTCCTGAGTGCTGGGCTCATGGTGGGAGGAAGAGGAAGCCGAAGAGGAGACCTGACCGGGGGACAGAGGCGGCTCAATGCTGGCTGCCCAGCCTGGCTCTAGGCCCTCCAGTTGCCACCACTCTCTCCCACAAGCTGGTGACCTGGCTCTCATCAGTCCAGTGTCTGGCTGGACATCTGGGTGACTTGTCCTTGCTCCCCCTTCCGCACCCCCACTCTCAGGAAACCTCTCTACACATCGAGCGAAACGAGCTGCACTGACTTGCTTCCAAAGCGCTGTGAGCCTGTGCCCACACCAGCAGTTGCCACCCTGCCCTGCAATGCGCTGTCCCAAGTCTGAGGTGCAGCAGCCCCAGAGGGCAGTAGGGACAGCAGGGCTGTGAGGAGCCAGGCGGGCTCGGCACTTGCCATCATGCTATGTTGCATGTGGCCTCTCAACCCAGCTCAACTTCAGTGTCCTCAGAGACGAATTACGCATTCTTGGGAGTTAGGAGGAACTTCATGGCAGAGACATGGTGGGGGTGGGTGTCAGTAAATGATGGGCCTAACAGTGGCAGCTGCTACTAATATTCAGCAGAAACAGTATCGTGTGCTGGTAAACAGCACAGGCCTTCAAGCCACAATGCTCAGGTGCAAAACCTGACTTACTAGCTGTGTGCTTTTAAACTAATTTTTTTTCCCCCTAAGATAGGGTCTCACTCTAGCCCAGGCTGACCTGGAATTCACTATGTAGACCCAGGGTGGCCTCAAACTCAGTGATCCTCCCAAGTGCTGGGATTAAAGGCGTGCACCACACCTGGCAGTTTTAGACTAATTATTTAACTAACTCTCTGGGCCTCAGCTTCCTCACTTATTTTATAAATGGAGGTCATAAAACACCTACCACACTGGAGTATTCTAAGGGTTAAGTGAAGCCCTCCCCACGCACTGCTTCTGCCCCCTGGCTCTAGACACATCTGTGCCTCTTATTACTATTAGGAAAGGTGCTTTTCTTCTTGCTGGAGGCCAGGTACTCAGCAAACTGCTAGATGAACAAAAGTGAGGAGGGCGGGTAGGGAAAGGACAGCCACCCCGAGCGGCCCCTCCCTGGGCGGAGCCCTGGTCTCTGTCTTCTTCTTTGTTCTTTTTCAGCAGCAGGAGTTCTGAAGGGAGCCAGATGTGGTTGGAGAGCCATGAAATAAGGGCTGGGGGGAAGGGTAATTGAAATGCTGGGATGGGTGGGGGGATGGAATATAGCATGTCTAAGGGTCACCCAGTTAGTGGGGGACTTCCCAGGCCTTTCCTTTCTGGAAAGGTCACAGTGTGGAGGACCAGCTTTCCCAGGTGAGCCCTGGGAAGCAGGAGGGGAAGGGTTACTGGGGCAGTTGCCACAGCAACATCACCCTGGAAACCTGATACCTGAGCCTCCTGCTAAGATGCCCAGAGCTCTGCCAACCATGTGAGGGAGCAGAGGTGACCGGCAGTAATGGGACAGGAAGGAACACTTTTTCCAGGGGAGCCACACTCCCTGGCCTAGGGCAGGCCCTGACTGTGGCTCATCCCCAAGCTGCCAGGGCATAGCCCTGCTGGGAAGGGTAAGAGGACTAGAGACTTCGGGGTGCTGTTCAGGGTCTGCTCCCCTTGCCTCCACCCTACATGAAATAGGCCAGACAACTGGTTCTGGGTATCCTGCAGCTGGGGTTCTCATCCCATCCCAGAGGGCTGGGCCATGAACCTCAAAAGCAGGCCTGCGTGCTGTGTTCCTGCTCTCTAAAGACAAAAGGCCCACTGCTGAGGCCCTCCACCTGGACAGAGATGGCTGTGCCCATCTAGCAACCAGTAGGTAGAGTGGCAGCCCACCCTTAAGGTTGCTGGGGCTCAGGAGGGCAGATCTCTTCTAAGCTTCAGGTGGCGGTGGGGAGAGACAGTAACCTAGAGCTAAAAGACAGTGTCTAGGAAGGCCCTTGGCTCACCCTGAGCCCTTACACTATGCCCCCTTCCCACTGCCATCCCCGGACCAGCACGCCATCCCTCCTGAATGTGGCAACAGTACCTTGTCAGCAGGGGGGACCACAGGCGGGGTAAGGATGCTGGAGGGGGACTCAGGCCGCTTCTTGTGCTTCTGTTTAAGGCGTTCCTTGTCCTTTCGACTCTGTGAGTGAAAGATGACCAGATATTGGTGCTGGGGCTGTTTGGCAGAGGGTAACCATGGCATGTGGGTGTGGGGAGCTGACCCCCTCTCAGAGATGGGGCTCAGTGAGAGCTGTGTTCTCCTACGAAGGGATGGGGGACTCCAGCTGGACAGGAGTGGCTCGGGCAAGATCTTCTGAGAGCCAAGAGCCCCTCCCCCTCATCCTCCCTCCTGCTAAAAATAGCCTGTCCCATTATCGTGCCAGTGACAGAACACCACACAGGAGCACACTCATGAGGGTGTCCCCCTGGGATACAGCACTGCAGAAGGATAGGCATACTGGGCAAGGGACACAAGGGGGGTAGACAGGAGATGTGTGCAAATGTGTGGAGCCACGTCTGGGGCTGGGGACGCTGTCATGTCAAGGACAGAACACAGCGGAATCACACATACAGAGAAGGCAGAGCTCAGGTGGTACCGCCTCAGTCCCTCCCTGTCCCGCGGTGGCCTCAGAGGAAGGGAGAGGGCAGGCTCTACGGCCTGGCACCTTCGGGAAAGAGGTGGGGATTGTGAGACGGGAGGGAAGGCCTTCTTCACCTTCTTCTGGCCCCTCTCATGGCGGGTAGGGTGCTTCTCCTGCTGGGTGGACGGTGAGGCTGATCGGCTTCGTCTGCCAGTGAGAAAGCTGCCGCCACCGCCGCCACCGCTCCCCGCTGTGCCACTGCCGCTGCCACCACTGCCACCGGTGCCACCACCACCACCTCCGCCGCCACCGCCACCTCCGCTGGTTCCTCCTCCTGCGGCACCTGCCCCGCTGGTATGCCGGGATGTCTTCTGGGGGGGGGGGGGGATTGAAAGGAGTTTCCACACCCTCCTTTCACTGGCTGAGGGAAAGGTTCCTGAAAGTCCATGATCCTGGGGCCAGTCTCACTCGCCCTGTGCCCACCATTAAGGCAACCTCCTATCCTCCATGTTCTGCTCAAGCTGGAAATCCCACAGCTTCCCCTCTGGCTTGGTCAATGTACGGATTCAACCACGGAGGCCAAGAAGAGGCAGGTGCTGGGGGGTGGGGGTGGGGGGGCGCTTGGTCCTCTTGAGCCCTACTTCTCTCCAGCTATCACCTCTTTTCTCTTGGTCCAAGCACTTCCTTTCCACCCAGCAGTGTGGTTCTGAGCACAAGACCTCTTGTTCTGAACTGGAGTCCATGGGTAGTGAACATCAAACTACTTCCCACTGTGCCTGGCCTGATGGCTTCACCATTCCAAACTTGCAGCTGTTCTCTAAGGCCACCAACTACCTCCCGATTCCCAAAGCCTAGAGTTGATTTCAGGCCTCTTGGCTTGGGCTTGGCTCCTCCCCCACCTTCTCCCAGGGCTCCTTCATACCTAAACCCAGTCTACACTGTGAACACGTGGGGAGCCCAACTTTACAACCCAGGCCACCCTTCCACCCTTCCAGGGATCTGCCTCCCACCAAATCTGAGTATCTTCAGTAGGTGCCTAGTCACCATCAAACCCTGAAAGCACTGGGACCATTAATTTATGACCAAACCAGGACACTGCTAAGAATGGAAGGGGAACTATTAATCATTACACCAGAGCAACAGGCACAAACCAAGACTGGCTGGGGTGAACCAGGATGTGTGCACAACCTACAGAAGCCAGCTGTACTGCTTTGTGGCACCCCCAGGTGTCCACCTCTGCCCACCCAGTGAGTGTCTAGAGCCTGGCTTTGATGTTACCTCACCTTCTGCATCTTAGCCATCTCATGTTTACACAGGCCCACCTACATCCAGCTTCCTCCCCTCCATCCCCCCTTCTCGCAGCTGTCTCCCAGCCACCAGCCTGGGCCCTTCCGCCCCAGCTTCATGGTGGCTGCCAGGGTAATCTGCCTAAAACACAAATCTGCTCATGTTACTCTCCTGCTTAGGAGCTTTCCAGAGGGGGGGCAGGGGCGTGAGGAGGGTTCAGCTTGAGCCACAACCTAGTTCTGTAGACAGCTCTCAGCCTGAGGAACCTGTAGGTCTTTCCAGCCATGAGACAACACCTGACCAGCATGAACCAAGGGAATCCCAGCCACCACCCCCCCAAATGCTCTGCTCTCCTGCGGCTGGTGTGGGCTCTGTCCACATCAAACCCTGCCTCAAGGGCATTCCACTCAAACTGCTTGCTCTGAGTCCCACTCACCAGCTATGAGATAAGCTATAGAACCTTGGGGAGCCTTAGTTTATATGTCTGTGAACTGGGGAGAACGCGGCCTGCTCATTTCTGGCCAGTGGGAGAACCACATCAGAGGAGTTGGTCGTGTACTTCCCACAATACCCAAGTTAAAAGGCTCCCAGACTGGCGGCGGCCAGGGTCCGAGCTCAGTCTCTAGTGTGACTCACAGCCCTCAAACTACAATTCATTCCCCAGCACAGGCAGAGCTCCTCAAGGGCAGGGACTAGGGTCTTTTTACCTCCCAGCACCAGGCACGGGTTTGTCCCGCAGCCCACACCCTCTAAACGCACGGTGTGCTGGCACGTGGGACTCACCATCTTGCTAAAGTGGTATTTGCAGTAGCCACAGTACTTGACATTGTCCACTTCCAGCACTTCTTCCTCACACAGCAGACCTGCCATCTGGGCACTGAGGAGAGAGGGGAGAAGGGTGCGGCCACACTGCGAAGCAGCCTCTCACACATCCCACCCTCCCAGAGCCACGACCACCCAAAAATGGCACTGCCACCATCACCCAAGACACAGCAGTTAGGACAAACCCACTCAGTGACTGGGGACAGAGGTCTCACCAGGTGACATGGAAAGCCTGTCGACAGCCATGGCGGTTACAGGTCATGCAGGCTCCCGAGGCTGCCTTGCTCTCCCGGCCCTGCTCCTCGCAGATGTAACAGGTCTGCAGGACACAGCACAATCGTCCCCACCTCCAGGGAGCCCAATCTTGCTAGCGGAGGGATCCTCCAGCCTCCCCTCAATTCCATCCTCCCCCATCCATCATCCCAGATCAGTGCTATCTAACAGAACTTCATGCACGGACGGGAAGGGTCCAGGCCAGGAGCCACTAGTCACATGAGCCACCAAAAGCACTGGAAACAGTAACTGAGGAACTAAGTTCTGAGTGCTCGTGCTCCCGCATCTTGGTGTGACCAGCAGCTGCTGTGCTGGACAGTACAATCCTTGGTGAGATTGGACGGGGAGCAACAGTGTTAACTGGGTTGGTCTAAGCTCCCTGATATGCCCAATCCTGCTGCTGCTGGGCCTCTGGGTATGCATGGCATCTTCCTGGAACCTGAGGCCCTCCATCCTAAATGCTGGCTCTTTCTCATGGCCCAGGTCTCACTCAGCTTAAATGTCCCTTTCCTTGGTCACCTTATTTCAAGGGAGCCCCACCAGGCATGCTCTATTCTGGCATCTTGCTTACGTCTGCACTGCATTTACTTCACTTAAAGTCTTCCACGTAAGAATATGAGTTCCACTGGCCACGCAGCACATCTGTCTTGATCAATGTCAAGCACTATGTGTCTGGTACTTGTACCCGGTCTGTCTCACAGTAAGCACTCACTAAAATGTGTCCCACGAATGCATTACCAGCTAAAAGTTACCTTCTGGCTATGCCACTACAAGGGAGCCCACTTTTCCATCCCAGTTCCAGGGCACATGTTTGTATATTCATAAATGGTGATTCAGGGGACTGGAGCAATGTCTTAGCAGTTAAGGCACTTGCCTGTGCAGCCTAAGGACCCAGGTTCAATTCCCCAGTATCCACATAAGCCAGATATACAAGGTGGCGCATGCATCTAGAGTTCATTTACAGTGGCTAGAGACCCTGGTGTGCCCATTCTCTCTCTCTCAAACGCACAAGTAAATACAAAGGTGGTTCAGTAATAGGTAGCTACCTACTAAATCCCCTGAGAATATTGGATTAGGTAGAATTAAGCTATAATGGAAACAACACGGGACAGTTGGTTAGAGGAGGCCGCATGGGGTCTTGCAGAGGCTGCTGACCTTGTTGAAGCGATCATGAGGCACGTACTGCAGCACAATGGGCTCCATGGTGAGCACGTTGGCAAACTGCACCTCCGGGATGTAGAGGGCACACACCACATGGGCCCAGCCTGGGGCAGTGTGGGGGCCAGACTCAGCAGGATGACAAAACCAAGACCCCCATCCCTTCCAACACAAGGCAATAGACTGTCCCATCTCCCACAGCCTTCCCGAAAGATTCCAGTGCCAATCAGAGCAAGAAAACCCAGCCTCCAACTCCGGCCCTGATCAGGGGGCCTGGCTGACCTCGGCAGGGCCTCTGGGTCCCCTCACCTCCATTGTCAGTCCTCTTCAACGCCCCATCTTTGTGTGGGCACAGCTCACATCTCTGCCAATGCAAGGGACATAGGAGTTAGGGGAAATCGGCTGAGCTGGGCCCTCCCTGAACATATCCAAAGGGGCCCAAGATGTCATAGGATCTGGGAGGGGATAGGCTGTAGAGGAAAGACACTTGGCCGTGAGTTCATAATACTAAAGACTCAGTGATGGCGACCTGAGGGTTCATTACTATAGCCCCTATAACTCTGTAATCTTAGAAGCTTTCCGTAATAAAAACAAAAATCAAAGCTCCTAAGCATGAGGTGGGGGCGAATGAGGGATGAGCTTAGGGAGCGATGGAGCCAGTGATAGGTGTGCAGGAAACAGGAAGTCATGGGTGACAGCTAAGTCCCACCCCAACTTCTGGGTCCCCTAACCACAGGAGATGCACAGATGTGGGGGGAGGGGAGATAAAGGGTGGGGAGTCTGGAACTCACCACCCTGGCTGCTCGCTCCTGAGATTCACATTTCCGGCAGAACCAAGGTCCTGTTGGCACCTGGACGATGCCATAGCAAGCTAAGGGTGGGGGAGGAGAGTCAGAGCAAAGCTGTCAGCCACTGGCTTTTTCCCAGAGTAACTGGGGGAAGGGTGGGACTCTAAAAGACTACAGCTAGTTCCAGCGGGCGGGGAGGGGGGAGGGGGGCTCCCATAGGTCCAGGACTGCAAAGAATGCCCAAAAGCACAGAGCCAGCCTTCAGCCGCACAACCAAGCATTCCAAACAGGGGCAAAAAAGTCACGAGTCCTTGACCTTAAACTTGAATATCCTCCATCTCTCCCCCCACCCCCACAACCACCAACTCTTTCCTGGACCGGTTTCCCAACTTCTGTCCTGGTCCAGTTCCCCGCATCAGGAACAAGAAACAGTCATGATAGTAACACGTTTTGTTGTTATGGGGGGCGCACTTCTTAAAGGGCCAGTAAGATGAGGCAAGGAAGTGGGGGAGGGGGGGTCCTAAGGACCTCATCTGCTGCCTCTATCACAGACAGGTACTGGTCAAAGTCAAGGCCTAGGGCAGGTGCAGTGCAGGGACCAGACAGGAGAGTGGCGGGAAGAGCCGGCAGCCACAACATTAAAGGGTTGTCCCAGGAAGGGGAGGGGGGCCCGCTGGCTGGCTGTGCCAGACAGGCGGGAGATGCCAGCCTGCGCCCTCGGCAAGATTCCTCAAGGAGTTAACTCCCGAGCCATGTGCTGCTGGGGGAAACTCCAAACCTCCCTTCTCCTCCAATTCTGGTCCCCGGCACAACCGCTCTGCCAGGCCAGGCTCAGCTCTTCCCCGGGAGAATTTCAGGAGTCCCTTCTCCCCTGGGACCCTTCTCCTCCCTTCCCAATTCCGCTCCTCCCAGTATCCGGAAGCGAAGGGGGAGAATGACCCCCCTCCCTTGACCTCTTCCTCCCGGGAGCCGGGACCAAAATAACCGGGCGGGAGGGGGACACCTCGCAGGTAAACATTCCCCTGGCAGCCCGGACAACCGGCGGGCGCAGGGCGCGGGGACTTCTCTCCCGGTTCCCTGGACACTCTCCCCTAAACTCCCTCAACTTGAGGTGGGGGGCGCGGGACTGGAACAATAGGCAAGAAAACAATGCCTGACCCGGTCCTCCTCCAGGACCGGGAGGTGGGGGGGGTGGAAGAGAGAGAGAGAGAGAGCGAGCAAGCAAGCGAGCCCCACGCCGCCCTTCCCTTCAGGTGGGTGGGGGAGGGGCGCGCGAACCCCGGGAGGGCGCGGCCGGGGGAGGGGGGACGCCCCACGCGCGCAGCCCCCCCCCCCAGCCGGGGTCCCGCCGCTTCCCTCCTCCTCCCTCCGTGCGCCCCCGTCCGCGCTGATCACCTCCCCTCCCTCCGCGTACCTTGGTGGACGGCCACGCTGCACGCGTGCCCATCGCAGTAGACCAGCGGGTTCTCGGCCCAGCCCCTCTCGTCCGAACATACGCAGCAGCCTCCTACCATCTCCTTCATACTCCCATGAGCTCCCTCCGGGGCTGGGGCGGGGGGCCGGCCGGCGGGGGTCGGGGGTCAGGGGGGGAGGGAGGGAGCGGGGGGCCGCGCGCCTCCTCGCCCCCTCCTCCTCCTCCTCCTCCTCCGCCGCCGCCGCCGCCGCCGCCGCCGCTTCTTTTCTTTGCCTCCTCCTCCTCCTCCTTCCTCCTCCTCCTCCTCGGCGTCCTCCTCCTCCTCCTCCTCGCTCGCTCTGTCTGGCCGCCCCCCCCGCCGTGCTCTCGCCCTCATGCCCCGACGGGCTCTCCTCCACCCCCCCCCGCCCCCCAACAATGAGACTCGCGCGCGCCGGACTCCCTCTCCGCGCCGCTCGTCCGCTACCAGGGCCGCCGGGCCACCGCGCAGCCCGAGCCCGAGCCCGGCGGGGGAGGCGCCGAGTGGCACATCGCGGCCGTCCTCCCGCCCCGCGTCGCCCGCTCACGCGCCGCCCCCCCGGCCCCCCTGCCCGGCCGCGGCAGCCATGGCCGCGCGTCTCCGCTCGGCGCTCGCTCGCTCGCTCCCGGCTCGCCCGCCCCGCCGCCGGGTAAAGTCTTAGGTTCAGGGAACAAAAGCCTGACTTGGTAGGGAGCTTTTCGATCGGTCGCTCCGTGGAGCTTTTTTCTTTTCTTTCTTCGCGAACCCCCACCACCACCAACATCACCACCACCGGCTTTCTTTTTCGTTTTATGGCTCTCGGTGATAGCTTCCCCAACCCTCCCCTCTGACCACGATCTGGGTCTCCTAGTCCTCTTCGCTCTTGACCTGAGTCTCTCTTCCACCCCAGGAAGGAAAACTGGGGTCGCTAAAAGGAACTGGAGAGACATGGGCCGTTTGCCCCTTGAGTGTTCCTTTTTTTTTGGGGGGGGGGGGGCGTTTGGTTGGAAGCTCTGACCTGGGAAGCACTTTGGAGGATAGGCACAGACATACTTTTGGTCATTCAACAAATACATGTGTGTGTGTGTGTGTGTGTGTGTGTGTGTGGTTTTTCGAGGTAAGGTCTCTCAATAGCCCAGGCTGACCCGAAATTCACTGTGTAGTCTCAGGGTGGCCTCGAACTCGAGGCGATCCTCCTACTTCTGCCTCCTGAGTGCTGGGAGCCACCACGCCCGGCTTTGCTTTTTTTATTTAAAAAAACAGGGTTTCATCTAGCTCAAGATGGCCTCGAGCTCACTATATACTCAAGGATGGCCTTCATCACCTGATCCTTCCTGCTTCCACCTCCCCAGGGCTGGGATTACAGGCGTGTGTGCCACCACGCCCGCCACAAATATTTGTTGAATGCTTAAGTATCTTTCGGCCGCCAGGGTTGATATTCCTGCCCTCGGGGAGCTTCCCGTCGAGGTCAGAGACACCCAGGTACTAGGTTTTAAATCCCTTTAGAGGCACACGCGAGACACTAGGCTTCTCCAGCCTCACCACCTAGATCTTCCCAGATAGACGGCAACTGCTCCTGCCCCACGGCGTGCCCAGAGGGCCCACGCCGAGTGAAGGGACAGCAACTTCGGAGATGCTCGCAAACTGGAGACGCCTGACTGCGGCGCCCGCACGTGGAGTCCACGTCCCCGCACTCCAAAGCATTAAAGCCCCAGAATTGGGTCTGGGGTTGAGGGGGTCTGCCGCCCGAAAGGCTGCTTTCCTGAGACTACGGCGGACCAGGGAGGGAGATGAGATTCTCCCCTCCACTTTCTAAGGGCTGGGGAGGAGGAGGAGGGGGCGTCGTCCGCCGGGACCAAAGGTCAACCCTAACAGCGGGAGGTTGGGTGGCCTAGGGGAGGTGGCAGCCCCGAGGGCCTTCAGCCACACTTCAAAGACCTCTTGGCCGGGAACGCTTCCTGCGGGGGAGGGGCTGGGGGAGCGGAGATGGGGGAAGGTCAGCAGGGGGGCTGGGGGTGGAGGGGGTCAGCTCCCCCTCCAGCGCACCGCTTCCCCCCCACCCTCCCCTTGCGGACTCTTCCGCCGGGTCCGCCTCCTTTTCACCAGCACCTGTTCAACCGGAACATGAAGGGACTGGGGCCCTCGACTCCCCCCCTTCTCGTCTCCAATACCTTTCATCCTGAAAGGGGGGGGGGGGTGAATCCCCGCCCAGGAGGGGGCAGCAGGGCGGAGTAGAACTTGTCCTTGACCTGGTCTGAGGAGTGAGGGGATTTACTCCCTTAATCCTGGCGAGGCGGGGCTTTGAGAAGACGGGGAAGCTGGGTTCTGGGCGTCAGACCCCCAGCTCTGCTCGCTCTGGCGTGGATGCTGGGAGTCGTGGAGGCTGTGTCTAGACGTTCAGAACTGGGGTACCCTGTCTGCGTGGTCGAGGTCGGGGGATCCTCGCTAGGGCTGTTCTACGCCCGTTTCTGTGTGTGAGAACTCCACTCAGGAAAAGTTAAAAGACTCAGAAAAAAAAAAAAAAAAACACCTTGGAGTTTGAAACGAATTTTTATTACCAAGAATTAAATTACAGGGAAAAATGCAACAATGTCAGGCCCAAATGCGCGCCAATTTCAAAACAGCCAGAGTAGTTGCCTTCGGGACCCTCCACTGCCAATGTAGATGCAATTTCAGGTTTCGCGGGACGGGGGTCCCTCGAAGGCCCGGTGGTTCTGCCCAGGGATGGACGATCTGGGCAGAGGCCGGAAAGCCTCTTTTTGGGTCGGACCCTCCTGCGCCTGAGGAGTGGACGGATAAGGGCACTCCTATGTTTAATGTTTTAGAAACCTTATTTCGTTTAATCAACTTTCAGGACACATGTTACTATCCCTCGTCTTAGGGTTGGGGCACGGGTTAAATGACTGCCTTGAAGGTGGCGTAGCCAGACCCGGAGCTCAATCTGTCCTTCGCTGAGGCTCGTCCACCGTGTGTTGTCCCCGGGCGGAGCTGGGACGCCTTCACGCACCCTCCGCAAAGCCTGCCGTCCGGGCTCCCGGGGGATCCGGTGCGTGCTCGCCTGGGTTCCCAGCGGTATCCAGGGCTGAGCTGTCAAATGTCAGGCTCATGGCTCACCTGGCAACGATTGTCTTCCTAAGCGCCCCACTGTGTGCCCGTCCGCAAAATCCGAGCAAGGGACGGGTCTCTCGACCAAGTCGTTCAAGTTCAATGGTCACGGCGCTCATCCGGAGAGAGTCACGCGAAGCCTGGCTGGACGACTTCACGAGTGACTTCTACTCTCCTGGGCTTACCTAGGTCCCTCAGCCCGCGGGGGCATTACCCTACCGAGAGGACCGAAAACCTTTCTTTCGTTTAGACGCTAGGACGGACACACAGTAGGCGCTCAGTTCCGGCTCCTTCACTCCCTCCCCACCCGGGGAAGCGCGCCACGAGTGGCCGCGCGCTCCGGCTCCGGCTTGCCCCCTCCCACCCACCTCGCGCGTCCCGCGGCAAAGGGACTGGGGCAGAGACGACCAAACAGAAAATTATTTCCGCCCGCTCGGCCCGCCCCGCCCCACCCCTCCCGTCCCCGGAGCCAGAAGGGGATTGTGGGGCTGCCGCGGCCGCCGCCGGTGCCGAGCGGGGCGGAAGCGCGCGTCGTGCTGCTGCCGCTGCTGCTCGGGCCCGACCGCGCCGGCCCCCGCATCTCCGGGACCCCGACTGCGGGCTGTGATCGGGGACGGCCCCGGGGCCGAGGCGCTGGCTGCCCGGGCACATTTCCGCGAAATCTAGCCTGCGGGTTCCCGGAACCGAGCGGGGGAGGTTGGGGAGCATCGCGGTTTCGCTTCTTCTGCCCGGCGTTTGCTTGCGGCAGGGACTGGAGACGCGACCCTCTCCTCTTGGCCGCGGGAAGGAAGAACAGCCGGTGCCGGGAGGGTTTGCGTTTGCTTTGCGCCTCGGCTGCAAAGTGTGTGTTTCGCCCTCAAAGTGGAGCTGCTGACCTTGGGGGCGTCCTGAGAGGTTAAATGCCTTTCACGCCAGTGGGAGGTTTCTGGTGGTCGGGTGGTGGAAACGGGACGGTGGGGAAGAGTGGAGTGCGGCCGCAGAGGGTCCCAGGTTCCAGTCCTGGTAGACCTGCCACTTACTGGCCTTGGCCGTGGTTGACATGCCTTATGCTGAGACCCTCAGTTTCCCCAAAGCCGACTGTGAGTAGCAGCTGAGGGTTGATGTGGGTAAGTTCTCTTGTCTATTGCAGGGTTCCGGGAAGGGTAATTCTCATGACCCTTCTAGTAGAGGAATTGGGTGGGCCATCAGGTTCCAGTCACACGCCCTATGTGGGATGCCTGCAGGCATATCTGAAGAGGAACTGGAAGGACTGAGGGATTTCCCCAGGCCCTGGGTGGTCTGGAGTCATGATTAGCTGTGACTCTGTGTATGTGGGATTTGGGGCTTTTTACAGCTTTCAACAAGGATGTGTTATTTCAATTTACTGCTAGAGGGAGAAGAGACTTAGTTTTTCAAACTGTAAAATAGACATAATTGGATCCCACCCACCCCCTCCTCCAATTTACAGTACTTTTGGCAACTGCTGCCAGCCAAGGCACTAGCACTAGCAAGAGCTTTAAGTGCTGTTGAGTGAGCCCAAGCACTCACCGTGGCCACATCGGATCCCTGGATAGTTAGGATGGCTAGGAAGGGGAAAAGTTAGTGGAATACAGCAACTAACTGTTGGACCCAGATTTCTGAACTCCTTGGAGTCTAGTCTCAGCTTTGTCCCTAAACAGTAGGTGGCCTTGAGCAGAGCAGTTTGCTTGTCTAATATTTGGTTGGAAGTCCCCTTGGAGTTCACATTCTGTAGGTTGATCTCTCAGCTGCTGGGGAAGTTTCCAGGCAGGGGAATGACACATGACTAGTATATTTTCCCTACCATGTTCCTCTTTTCTACCAGTTCTTCCTGAAGTCTAACGTTCATTCTTCCTGTTGAAGTTACCATCAAGACGGAAGCTGGAAATTAATTATCAATTAGTTGATGATTAGTGAAGCAGTGTTTCCACAGACACTTCATTTAATCCTGAGCTGGCCGTGAGAAGTACACCAATAACACTGATGGTGGTGGGGATGACAGACATACAAAGAAATCACTAATCCCATAACTATGAAAATGCTATACACAGGACCAGAACTGTAGGGAGGAAGTCAGTGAGTTTGTGAGGAAGGCCTACACCCTGCCCCAGTGGATAAACTGGGGTTCACAGGCAGGGAGTACAGAGGCAGGAGCCGCCAAAGTCTTAAGTTGTGGGGTTTTCTTTTTCTTTTTCTTTTTTTTTTTTTTTGTTCGGTTTCTCAAGGTAGAGTTTTGCTCTAACCCAGGCTGACCTGGAATTCACTTATGTAGTCTTAGGGTGGCCTTGAACTCATGGCGATCCTCCTACCTCTGCTTCCTGAGTGCTGGTATTAAAGGCATGAGCCACCACACCCCGTAAATAATAATTGTTATCTCTGTCTCTCTCTCTCTCTCTCTATCTATCTATCTATATATATATATTGCAAGTAGAAAGAGAGAAAATGAAAATGGGTGTGCCAGGGCCTGTTGCCACTGCAAATCAACTAGACACATGTGCCACTTTGTACATCCAGCTTTTCTGGGCAGTCGAGCCTAAGCCATTAGGCTTTACAAGCAAGAGCCTTTAATCATTGAGCAATCTCACCGTATCTTTTCTTTTTTAAAAATCAACTTTTTTTTTTAAGCAAACATGTTTTGCTGGGCATGGTGGCGCACACCTTTAATCCCAGCCCTCAGGAGGCAGAGGTAGGAGGATCGCCATGAGTTCGAGGCAATCTTGAGACTACAGAGTGAATTCCAGGTCAGCCTGAGCTAGGGTGAGACCCTACCTTGAAAAACCAAAAAAAAAAAAAAAACCAAACATGTTCTAATTATGGGCTAAAAATGTCCAATATAGTAAGCATGAGTTAGAAAAATTAAGATTCAGGCTGGAGAGGTGGCTTAGCAGCAAAGCCAAAGGACCCAGGTTGGACTCCCCAGGACCCACGTAAGCCAGATGCACAAGGGGGTGCATGCATCTGGAGTCGTTTGCAGTGGCTAGAGGCCCTGACGCCCCCATTCTTTCTCTCTCTCTCTACCTGCCCATTTCTGTATATCTCTTTCAAATAAATAAATAAATAAAAATTAAGATTCCGAATACAATGCTAGAGAATTTCACAACAGGGGGTAGGGTTAAGAAAACCACACTTTTCCTATAAAAAGTTACACATTGCCCCGAGTGGTGGCTCACGCCTTTAATCCCAGCATTTGGGAGACAGAGGTAGGAGGATCACCTAATCCAAGGCCACCCTGAGACTACACAGTGAATTCCAGGTTAGCCTGAGCTAGAGTGAGACCTTACTTCGAAAAACCAAAAAAGGAAAGAACCAAATAGAAGATATGATCACTCTATTGCACACACAGGGACAAAAGGGAATCCGATCGTAGAATGATCTAGTCATCTTCCGCTCCATCATCTTCAGCATCTGTTTTCTCTCCCTGAAGACTTTCTTCCTCCTCTCTTCCCCTTCTTCAACATAAACATCATCTTTTCCATCCTGAGTTTCTTCTTTCATTAAGTATGAGAGGCCCACTTCTCCCACTTCTGAGACTGCTTCATCTTCATCCTTATCTTCCTCCTCCTCTTCACACCCTTCAGGTGGGCCAGCCTCATCTATCCCCTCTTTATCATCTTCATTTTCATCCTCTTCCGAGTCTGTGGCTTCATTATCCCCCTGATCAAATCCATCTAAGTATGTGATTTGCCACAGCAGTTCAAAATTACTTTCTCTAATCTTCCAGGTTTGTGATCTCAGCTAAACAAGTCGAGACTTTCAAATTTTTTAAGATTTTGCAGAGCTTCTGCTGTACTGAGATCTTTGATTTTGTTTCCACTCAAATTGAGGTAGGTAAGATTTGGGCATTTCTTTGCCAGGACTTCTAAGCCTTCAGAAATTACATTGTCACAAATTCCAACTGTTGAAGTTTATTTAAGCTGGGAAGCCGAGCCAGTGAGCTTAACTCCACATTAGCCATGCTCAGAAACTCTAGTTCTTGAAAAGCCTCATTCAGGTCGTTGATTTCCCTATTGACACACAGGCAATTATGAAGGACTACCTCTGTCACCTCTTCTGGGGCTCTGTTCTTAACTCCAGGCTAATCTTTTTTTTTTTTTTTTAAGAGCTTAATTTGACTTTTATTCTCTTTCTACAGAAAACACTAGCAAAACTTCGAGCCAGAAATACATGCTGATTTCACAAACTGTAAATATGTGAAAAGCCAATAAACTTTTATTTAAGAGATTTCTCATGTGCTCCCTTCATTGTCCATCGTGGTCACCTTAGTTCTGCTGAAGCTCAGTCCTTGCAAAAACTGATCCAGTTGAGCAATTAATTGGACGTATACCATTATTTCCTGAGTGTCTCTCTGGTTGAATGACAAAGTTTCTGTGGAAAAATTCATACTTCACATTACTGATCAACCCAAATAAAAGTGGGTTATATTTCATGTATCTATAGCCCACAAAACTTGCAGAGAGAATGGGCGCATTTGGGTCCTCTTGCCACTGCAAAGGAACTCTAGATGCATGCACCACTTTGTGCTTCTGCCTTTATATATGGGGTGCTGGGGAATTGAGCCCAGGCCATTAGACTTTGCAAGCAACTGATTCAACAAATGTCAAAGGTCATCTTGGTGTGATGGCATATCTGTGATTCCATAGAGCCCTGTAATCAATCATGAGCGTGCATGTCATGTCTTCATCTCCATGTCCTCCTGTTCTTTGGATGCTACTCTCTCCTTCCCCCTCCTTTTTTTCTTTTTTTTTTTTTTGGTTTCCTGAGGTAGGGTCTCACCCTAGCTCAGGCTGACCTGGAACTCACTATATATAGTCTCAGGGTGCCCTACCTCTTCCTCCCAAGTGCTAGGATTAAAGGCATGCGCCACCATGCCCTACTGTTTGTTTTTTTGAGGAAGGGTTTCGCTCTAGCCCAGGCTGACCTGGAATTCACTATGTAGTTTCAGGGTGGCCTCGAACTCCGATCTTTGCCTCCCAAGTGCTGGGATTAAAGGTGTGTTCCATCACGCCCGACTCATTTTCCCTGCCTTTCCCACCCCACCCTTCAACCCTACCATGAAAAAAAATAAAAAGACTTAGTAATGAATGAAAATAAACACAAACGTAAATGCCTGCAACCATCAAAAGGTGTGCCGAAGACAGAAAAGTAATGGAGCCCAAGGAGTTGGGACTCTTCACTGGGCTCCCCCCTACTACACCACCACCTCCTTGTGTACACACGCGTGCACACCTACACCCACCCACACACACCTTCCCCTTCAATGGCTGCTGCCAGACTGAGCCTCTGTCGCTTTTTTTTTTTTTTTCCTTCGAGGTAGGATCTCAGTGTAGCCCAAGCTGACCTGAATTCACTATGTCGTTTCAGGGTGGCCCCAAAATCACAGCAATCCTTCTACCTCTGCCTCCCAAGTGCTGGGATTAAAGGCATGTGCCACCATGCCTGGCTTAAAATTCAACATTTTGCCAGGCGTGGTGGCTCATGCTTTTAATCCCAGTACTTGGGAGGCAAAGGTAGGAGGATTGCCATAAATTTGAGACCAGCAACAGAGAGAGAGTTCCAGGTCAGCCTGGGCTAGAATGATACCCTACCTCAAAAAAAAACGAAAACAAAAATAATAATGTGGGCCGGGTGTGGTGGCGCACGCCTTTAATCCCAGCACTCAGGAGGGAGAGGTAGGAGGATTGCCATGAGTTCAAGGCCACCCTGAGACTCCATAGTGAATTCCAGGTCAGCCTGGGCTACAGTGAGACCCTACCTCGAAAAAAACAAGCAAAAATAATAATAATAATAATAATAATAATGTGGGCTGTAAACATGGCTTAGCAGTTAAGGCGCTAGCCTGAGAAGCCTTAGGATCCAGGTTCAATTCTCCAGGTCCCACGTAACCCCGATGCACAAGGTGGCACATGCACCTGCAGTTTGTTTTCAGTGGCTAGAGACCCTGGTGCACCCATATTCATTCTCTCTCTCTCTCTCTCTCTCTCTCTCTCTCTCGTCTCTAATAAATCGTGGTGGTGCATGCCTTTAATCCCAGCACTTGGGAGGCAGAGGTAGGAGGATCACTGAGTTCGAGGCCACCCTGAGACTCCATAGTGAATTCCAGGTCAGCCTGGACTAGAATGAGACCCTACCTTAAAAAACCAAAACATAAAAATAAATAAATAAATCTTTTAAAAAAGATGTAAAATAAAATGAACCTGTTTTTAAATATTTTAATTATTTTTTTAAAAAAAAGGCTGGAGTGATAGCTTACTGGTTAAAGTATTTGCCTGTGAAGCTTGAAGACCTAGGTTCAATTCTCCAGTACCCACATAAGCCAGCTGCACAAGGTGGTGCATGCATCTGGAGTTCATTTGCAGTGGCTAGAGGCCCTGGTGAACCCATTATCTACCTCCCTTCCTCTCCCTCAAATAAATAAAATAAAATATTTAATATATATTTTATTTATTTATTTATTTATTTGAGAGAGAGAAAAAGAGGCAGAGAGAAAGAATTATGTTCCCTGACCCTAGTCTTGGGGTCCTACGTGCCCTTGACTTTGAACCTCCCCTCTTAGAAGTTTTTTGTTTTTGTTTTTGTTTTTTTTTAACTTTGCTTTTTTGAGATGGGCTCTTGTTATGTAGCCCAGGCTGGCCTAGAACTTGGAACAAGTCGCCTACCCTGCTTCGCTAGTGCATAGATATGATGTACTACTCCTGATTTGACACTCCACTTTTTTTTTTACATGTTTTATTTTAATTTACTTGTTTGAGAGAGAATAGGCGTGCCAGGGCCTCCAGCCACTGCAAAATTCCACAAGCATATCCCTCCTTGTGCATCTGGCTTACGTGGATCCTGGGGGATTGAACCTGGGTCCTTTGGCTTTATAGGCAGGTGCCTTAACCGCTAAACCATCTCTCCAGCCCACTCCATTTTTTAACTTTTCTTTCTTTTTTTAAAATTTTTTGTTTTTTTTTTTAATTTATTTTTATTTTTATTTATTTACTTGAGAGCGACAGACAGAGAAAGAGGCAGTTAGAGAGAGAGAGAGAGAAGAGGGAGAGAGAGAACGGGCACTCCAGGGCCTCCAGCCACTGCAAACGAACTCCAGACGCGTGCGCCCCCTTGTGCATCTGGCTAACGTGGGTCCTGGGGAATCAAGCCTCGAACCGGGGTCCTTAGGCTTCACAGACAAGCGCTTAACTGCTAAGCCATCTCTCCAGCCCCATTTTTTAACTTTTCATTGACAGCCCCCATACACATATACAATGTACCCTAATCATAATCCCCTCCCACCACCCTCCATTGTTCCTCCACCAACAGAACCCCCTCTTTCCAATTCGTCCCTCTTTTATTTGGGGGGCTTGCCCCTCCCCCCATTATGCTGGTCTTGAGTAGGTAGCATCTGGCACCGTCAGGTCATGAAAGCAAAGGTCACTTTGTGTCTGGAATACAGCGTTCCAAAGCACCCCTCCCCATCCTTTGGCTCTTTCCTTGTTTCTACCACCTCTCCCATAATGTCCCTGAGCCTTATAGGATATCTCACGTAGATATGTCTCAGCACGGAACACTCCACTGTACTTTTCAGCGCTTTGTTGAGTTTTGAGTCTCCCCAGTGGTCACCATCATTGGAAGAAGCTTTTCTATCCAAAAGTGAGAGCAGGGCCTGGTGTGGTGGCGCACGCCTTTAATCCCAGCACTTGGGACGCAGAGGTAGGAGGATCAAAGTGAGTTGAGGCCACCCTGAAGCTACCAAGTGAATTCCAGGTCAGCCTGGGCTAAAGCTAGACCCTATCTCAAAAAACAAAAACAAACAATCAAAACTATACCATTAAGATATGAAGCTGGCGGGGCGTGGTGGCGCACACCTTTAATCCCAGCACTTGGGGAGGCAGGAGGTAGGAGGATCACTGTGAGTTCAAGGCCACCCTGAGACTACACAGTGAATTCCAGGTCAGCCTGGACTCTATAAAGTGAGACCCTACCTCGAAAAACCAAAAATAAATTAAAAAATAGAGCTGTGCCTGGTGTGGTGGCATATGCCTTTAATCCCAGAACTCAGGAGACAGAGGAAGAATCACTGTGAGTTCGAGGTCAGCCTGAGACTACATAGTGAATTCCAGGTCAGCCTGGGCTAGAGTGAAACCCAACCTTGAAAAACAAACAAAAAAAAAAAGCGAGAGAGATGGGACTGGCACGATGCCTCGGGAGGCATAGGTTGGAGGATCACTGTGAGTTCAAGGCCACCCTGAGACTACATAGTGAAATCCAAGTCAGCCTCAGCTTGAGTAAGACCCTACCTTGAACCCTCCCAAAAAGAAAAAAAAAAAATATATATATATATATATATACACAGGCATAAACATAAATATGCATAATATATCCATTTTGTAAAACAGCATTAGTAGTGATCCGCATAGGATGCCCTATTCTAGCCATGGCCAGGCTGGGAGCCATCACTTCCTCTGAGCCTCCTAAAGCTGACATCCAGCCTCCTGTCTCTCTTCCCATCAGCCTTTTTTTTTTTTTTTTTTTTTTTTTTGAGGTAGGGTCTCATTCTAGCTCAGGCTGACCTGGAATTCACTATGTAGTCTAAGGGTGGCCTTGAACTCATGGCGATCCTCCTAGCTCTGCCTCCCAAGGGCTGGGATTAAAGGCGTGTGCCACTGCACCCAGCTTCCCTAAAGCCTTCTAAGGGGTGTAGGCCATCAACCCCTTGAGCCTGCTCTCAAGATCTCACTGTCCCCTACCCCTGCTCTGTCTGGTGAGCCACATGCACAGCTCATGTTCACCCTTTGGCACTATCTCCTGCTGAAATTGTTCTGCAAAAGGTCACCACTCACCACCTGTCATGGACACTTTTTTCTTTTTTTAGAAGTTTTAGCTGTCCGGTGCCCTTTTCTATTTCAAGGGAATGTCCCATTAAATGGTACACTCAGAATTTTATTTTTTTTAAGTTTTTTTGTTCATTTTTATTAGTTTATTTGAGAGTGACAGAGAGAGAAAGAGGCAGAGAGAGAGAGAGAATGGGCGCACCAGGGCCTCCAGCCACTGCAAACGAACTCCAGATGTGCGCCCCCTTGTGCATCTGGCTAACGTGGGTCCTGGGGAGCAGGAATCCTCAGACTTTAGCCTCTGAAGGGCTGAGGTTATGTGCATGAGCCACCACACCCAGCTCTCTTTTTAAATTTTCATTTATTTGCACATAGTGGTGGGGTGCATGCCAGGGGCTCTTGCCACTGCAAAGGAATGCCTGTTTGGCTTTATGTTGGACAGTTGGGGAATTGAACTTGGGCCAGCAAGTTTGCAAGCAAACCTGTTTTTTTTTTTTTTTTTTTTTTTGCTTAATTTTTTTTTGTTGTTGTTTTTGTTTTTCGAGGTATGGTTTCACTCTAGACCAGGCTGACCTGGAATTCACTATGGAGTCTCAGAGTGGCCTCGAACTCACGGCAATCCTCCTACCTGTGCCTCCTGAGTGTTGGGATTAAAGGCGTGCACCACCACGCCAGGCTCCTACCTCTGCCTCTTGAGTGCTAGGATTAAAGGCATGTGCCACCATGCCCGGATAATTTTGGTTTTTGAGATAGAGTCTAATTCGTGATCCTACCTCAGCCTCCCAAGTGTTGGGACTATAGGCTTGGGCCACCTTGCTGGCTTGCACATGGATGTCTTCCTTTTTTCTGGGAGAGACCTTACAATAATAAAATGAACTGTGTGCAACGCAATGTCAACAGTGCTTTCTATGTAGTCTCAGGCTGGCCTCAAACAGGGTGATGCTCCTACCTCTGCCTCTCAAGTGCTGGAATGAAAGGCAGCACCATGCCCAGCTCAACAGTGCTTTCTAAACATTGGAAACTGGGTTCTGCATCTGGCCTTATGTGGGTAACTGGGGAGTTGAACCTGGGCAGGCAGGCTTTGCAAGTGAGTACTTTTAATGGCTAAGCCATCTCCCCAGCCTTTATTATTTTTTTCTTAAGACAGTTTCATTCAATTGTTTGGGCTAGCCTTGAGCTCATTTAGTCTCTGGCTGTTTCCAGGTTCTTAGCGTCTAGAATTAAAGAAAGGTACACACACACACACACACACACACACACACACACACACACACTATTTTGGGCTGGAGAGATAGCTTAGCAATTAAGGCACTTGCTTATACAGCCTAAGGACCCAGATTTGATTCCCCAGTACCCATATAAGCCAGATGCACAAGGTGGTACATGCATGCATCTGGAGGTTTTTATTTATTTATTTATTTATTTTCTTACTTACTTATTTTTAGCAGTAGTTGGAGGCCCTGGTGCACCCATTCTCTATCCATCTGCCTCTTCCTCTCTTTCTCTCCCTCCCTCTCCCTAATATATATATATATATATATATATATATATTTGTTTGTTTGTTTTTATTTTTCAAGGTAGGGTCTCACTCTAGTCCAGGCTGACCTGGAATTCACTCTGTAGTCTCAGAGTGGCCTCGAACTCACAGCGATCCTCCTACCTCTGCCTCCTAAGTGCTGGGATTAAAGGCGTGTGCCACCACGCCTGGCTCTAAATAAATATTTTTAAAGATATTTTTTATTTATTTTCAAGGAGAGAGAATGGGTAAACCAGGGCCTCTAGCCACTGCAAACAAACTTCAGGTGCATGAACCACCTTGTGCATCTGACTTTAAGTGGGTACTGGGGAATCAAACCCAGGCAGTTAGACATTGTAGGCAAGTGCCTTAAATGATAAGCCATCTCTCCAGCCCTTTTGCTAAATTATTTATTTATTTGTGCTAAGCATGGTGGCATATGCCTTTAGTCCCAGCATTTAGGAGGCCAAGGTAAGAGGATCTTTGTGATTTTTTTTATTTCTATTTTTATTTATTTATTTGAGAGAGAGAGAGAGATAGAGAGAGAATGGCCACGCTAGAACCCCCAGCCACTGCAAATAAATTCCAGATGCATGTGCCACTTTATGCATCTGGCTTACGTGGGTCCTGGGGAATCGAACCTAGGTCCTTTGGCTTTGCAGGCAAGCACCTTAACTGCTAAGCCATCTCCCCAGCCTGATCCTTGTGATTTTGAGGCCAGCCTGAGACTACATAATGAAGTCCAGGTCAGCCTGGGATAGAGCAAGACTCTACCTCAAAAAAAAAAAAAAAAAAAGAAAGAAAGAAAGAAAGAAAGAAAGAAAACTGGGCATGGTGGCACACATCTTTAATCCCAGCACTCGGAAGGAAGGTGGAGGTAGGAGGATTGCCATGAGTTTGAGGCCACCCTGAGGATACATAGTGAATTCCAGGTCAGCCTGGGCTAGAATGAGACTCTACCTCAAAAAAAAAAAAAAAAAAAAAAAAAAAAAAAAAAATTCTGAGGAAAGAGAATGAATATGGGTGTGTCCTGGCCATTTGCTGCTGCAATTATACTCCAAATGCTAGTGCTGCTTTGTGTATCTGGCTTTAAATGGATGCTGGGGAATTGAACCCAGGCCGCTAGGCCTTGTAAGCAAGCACCTTTAACTACTGAAACATCTCCCCAGCCACGAGAACTCTCTTTAATGTTTTGATTTATTCATTTATGAGAGTATGGGCACACTAGGGCCTCTCGCCACTTCAAACAAACTTCAGACTCATGTGCCATGTTGTGCATGACCCATTGAGCTGGATTAAAGGTATGTGCATCTAGTTTAGTGGGACTTGGAGAATTGAACCTGGGTCCTTAGGCTTCACAGGTATGTGTCTTAACTGCTAACCCATCTCTCCAGCCCCACTTCAAAAAAAAATTATTTATTTATTTGACAGAGAAAGAGGGAAAGAGAGAGAGAAGGGGCACGCCAGTGTCTCCAGACACTGCCAATGAATTCCAGACCCATGTGCCCCCTTGTGCATCTGGCTAATGTGAGTCCTGGGGAATCAAACCTGGGTCCTTTGGTTTTGCAGGCAAACACCTTAACCACTAAGCCATCCCTCCAGCACCCCCCTTTTTTTTTAAGCAGACCTTCTAGCCCATAATAATAGACATACTCTACTATGCCCCTTTTCTGCCTCTTTATTTATGTTTTTTGCCAGGGGTGGGGGTGTGGTTGGAGGTAGGGTCTCGCTCTAGTCCAGGCTGACCTGGAATTTACTATGTAGTCTCAAGGTGACCTCGAACTCGTTGCTATCCTCCTTCCTCTGCCTCCTGAGTACTGGGATTAAAGGTGTGCACCACCACCCCAGGTTTGTGCCACTTTTTGTGTGTAGTTTTGAGTGGTCCCTAGGGAGTTGAACCCAGGTAGGCAAGCAGGCTTTGAAAGCAAGCACCATGCACCCCAGATCCTCCACTCCTTTACTGGGCTACAGCCATGGCTTTTTCCAGAATATTCCTGCTTTCTTTGTCTTTTGTTTTTTGCTTTTAGGTACAGACTGACTGGGAATTCACTATGTAGTCTCAGGCTGACTTCAAACTCACAGCGATCCTCCTACCTCTGCCTCCTGAGTGCTAGGATTAAAGGCGGGCACCACCACACCCAGCTGCTCCTGCCTTTTTAAAACAATATTTTAGGGGCTGGGTAAATGGCTTAGTGGTTAAGGCGTTTGCCTGCAAGCCTAAGGACCCTGGTTCGATTCCCCAGGACCCACGTATGCCAGCTGCACAAGGGGGCGCATGAATCTGGAGTTTGCCTCCAGTGGCTGAAGGCCCTGGTGCACCCATATTCTCTCTGCCTCTTCCTCTGTCTCTCTCAAATAAATAAATAAATAAAAATATTAAACAAATATTTTATTTGTATTTATTTATTTGAAAGAATGAGCATATCAGGGCCTCCAGCCACTGTAAACAAACTCTAGACACCTGTGCCACCGGTTTACATGGGTCCTGGGGAATTGAACCTGGTTCCTTCGGCTTTGCAGGCAAGCACCTTAACCCCACTAAGCCATCTCTCCAGCCCATACTTCTGCCTTTTTTTTTTTTTTTTTTTTTTTTTGGTTTTTCGAGGTAGCATCTCGCTCTCTCTCAGGCAGACCTGGAATTCACTCGGTAGTCTCAGGGTGGCCTCGAACTCACAGTGATTCTCCTACCTCTGCCTCCTGAGTGCTGGGATTAAAGGCATGCGCCACCATGCCCAGCTAGCTTCTGCTTTCTCAATAAACCTTTCTGAATCCCGTATTTAATACTACCCAAGTTGGGAGTGATGATGCTTATAACCCCATCACTTGGGAGGCTGAGGCAGGAGAATTGCTAGTTCCAGGCTCACCTGAGTTACACAATAAAACCCTGTCTCATAAGCAGTTTATCAGGGGCTGGAGAGATGGCTGAGTGGTTAAAGGGCCTTGCTTGCAAAGACTGATGGCCTGGGTTCAATTCCCCAATACCCACATAAATCCAGATGCACAGTGGCACATGCATCTGGAGTTTGTTTCACTGCTTGCAAGTAAATACTAAAATACTAAAAAAATATACATGCCGGGCATGGTGGTGCCACCAGGCCTGCTAGAAGGGCTGCTTGTCCTTCCAGGGAGAAAGGCTACCTACTCTGGAGGAAGCCTTTGGCCCCTCAATCAATCCTTCCTGGAAATGCCCTCAGACCTGCCCAAGAGGCCTGTCTCTTACTCAATTATCCAATCATGTTGGCAATAGAAATTACTGTCGTGAGCTGGGAATGGCGACATTCAAGAGGCAGAGGTAGGAGATCCTTGTGCATCCAAGGCCAGCCTGGGACTACAGAATGAGTTTTTTGTTGCTGTTGTTTTTCGAGGTAGGGTCTTGCTCTAGTCCAGGCTGACCTGGAATTCACTATGCACTGTCAGGCTGGCCTCAAACTCACAGTGATCCTTCTACCTCTGCCTCCTGAGTGCTGGGACTAAAGGCGTGCGCCACCACACCTGGCTATTTACTTTTTTTAATTTTTTTTTTTATTATTTTTTTCAAGCTGGGTTCTCACTCTTTAGCCCCAGGCTGGCCTGGAACTCAGAGCTATCCTCACTGAACACCCACACCCACTGTGCACCACCATACCCAGCTTCACATGAGGCCTGCAATCCCTTTCTAAGGCTGAGTCACTGGCCAGTCCTGGATCTGTGTCTCCTTGAAGTTCTTGGTAAGTGGCACTGACCACAAGATATGCCCTTCTTCTACAGACCCCCCTTCCCTTGCCCTGCCAGCAGCCTTCCTCTGCCAGGATCCATTTTCCCTGTCCATTCCCCTGGACCCTCTTGAGGTCCACGTTACTTTTCTTGGCACAGCTTGTCTCTCCTTGTCCTTTTGACCTTGACCTGAATTCCTGTGACCTGGTCCTGATTTCAGTCCCAAGCCCCCTTTTATAGGTCTCTGTAGGCCAAATGCAGAGTCAATCATTTTTTTTAATTTTTATTTATTTATTTGAGAGCAATAGACATGGAGAAAGAGGCAAAGAAAGACAGAGAGAGAGAGAATGGGTGCATCAGGGCCTCCAGCCACTGCAAACGAACTCCAGATGCGTGCACCCCTTGTGCATCTGGCTTACATGGGTCCTGGGGAATTGAGCCTCAAACCGGGGTCCTTAGGCTTCACAGGCAAGTGCTTAACCGCTAAACCATCTCTCCAGAGTCAATCTTAACTGAGCAGATGTACACACTCACACACACACCTTAATTCCCAGCCTTCTCAGTCAAAACCGTGGGGGTCCTTCCCGGCCCCACTCTGAATCAGCCACTGATCTTTGTCCATGTCTTCTAAATCTAGAGGAGTCCCCCACTGCTCTAAGCACACTCTCACTCAGTTTAAGCACCCCTGTAGCTGACCTCAACCACTGTCTCCTTCCCATGGTCTGTCACCCATCCTCCTTGGGACTAACCTTTGAGCCACAATCCTGCTGAGCATTGACTTCAGGGCCTCCCTCTGCCCCAGGCTGCTCCCTTCTGAGGGTAGCCCACACCACCAGGCCCTACAGGCTGACTCCAGCCACAGAACAGACAGTTACTCACCATGCCCTGACATCAGTCTCTGGCCCACTTCCGCCAAAGACAAGAGGCAGACAGCTCCAGGTTCACAGGGACCCTTCTGTGACTCTCACAGAGGACAAGCCTCATCAGAATGAATGGAAGAGTGTCCTTGCATTGAATGAAACACCAATGAGGGATAACTTAAGCTAATTATCAGGCATGCTGGAAGCCAAATTATAGACATTGTCATGTTATAAACACCATTTCTCAAGAGAGTGCCTTGGAGACATCTGGGCAGCTGCTAGGGAGTCTAGCTCATTATCTTCCCCTCCAATTGGCTGTCTTTCTTCATCCCACCCAAGATGTGGGGGAGCCTCAGCCTCAGCCAGGTCTTCTGCTCTCTGGTCAGAACCTCACGGCCGATCTCCATCAAAAGCCTGTGCACTCCTGTGGTCGTCGGCTGCAGGCGCTCAGTTCATCACCTTCTGTTGCTGAGGTCTTAGGAGGACGGCTGGCAAGGCAGAGCCTCCACTTTCCTCATCTGTATAATAAACACAGTGGAGGGTTGGAGAGATGGCTTAGCGGTTAAGGCGCTTGCCTGCAAAGCCAAAGGACTCAGGTTCAATTTCCCAGGACCCATGTTAGCCAGATGCACAAGGGGGCACATGCGTCTGGAGTTCGTCTGCAGTGCCTGGAGGCCCTGGTGCGCCCATTCTCCCTCTCCCTCTTTCTCTGTCAAATAAATAAATAAATAAAATATTAAATAAATAAATAAATAAACACAGTGGAGGTGTAGTTTAGAGAGTGTGCCAAGCAGCAAGTATAGCACTGTATTCAAGCTAAGCAGTGGAAGCCAGGCATGGGGGCGCACGTGGGAGGCTGAGGTAGGGGGATAACCCTGAGCCTGGGCTACGGTGAGACCCAGCCTCGAGTAAATAAATAAATATAAATAACAGCAGTGAATAAATGCTATTTCTCTTTTGTGATCTATCTGGCTCCCCATGCCTGACCCTTCATTTTATTGAATTTGACTATACTAATTCCATTATTTCCTAGTACACCTTCCTGAAATTCTCCCTCCTACACAAAAAAGTCCAGTTTTTTTTTTTTTTTTTTTTTTTTTTTTAGAGAGAGAGAGAGAATGTCATGTCAAGGCCTCTGGCCACTGCCAACTTTATACATCTGGTTTATGTGGGTACTGGGGAATCAAACCTGTGTCTTTAGTCTTTACCATCTCTGTTTTTTTTTTTTTTTTGTTTATTTGTTTTTGTTGTTGTTTTTGAGGAAGGGTTTCACTCTAGCTGGAATTCACCATGTATTCTTAGGGTGGCCTCGAACTCACAGCTATCCTCTTACCTCTGCCTCCTAAATGCTGGGATTAGAGGTATGCTCCACCATGCCAGGCTCTCTCTCTCTCTCTCTCTCTCGCTCTCTCTCTCCCCCTCTTTTTTTTATTTTATTTTTATTTTTAAGGTAGGGTCTTGCTCTAGCCCAGGAATTCACTGTGTAGTCTCAGGGTGGCCTTGAACTCACAGCGCTCCTCCTACCTCTGCCACCACATGTATTTAAATATTACATATAAAATATTTAAAATGTATTGGGCACGCCAGGGCCTCAAACCACTGCAAACAAACTCCAGGTGCATGAACCTCCTTGTGCATCTGGCTTACGTGGGGGTCCTGAAGAGTAGAACCGGGAGCCTTTGGCTTTGCAGACCAATACCTTAACCACTAAACCATCTCTCCAGCTCTGTTTTTGAGGTAGGGCCTCGCTCTACCCCAGGATGACCTTGAATTCGTGTATTCTTAGGCTGACCTTGAACTCAGAGCTACCCTTCTATCACCGCTTCCCGAGTGCTAGGGCTAAAGGCCTGTGCCACCACACCCGGCTTTGTTACATTTTTTTTTAATGGCTATAAGCCTTTTATTATTTGTTTGTTTATTTATTTGACAGCGACAGACAGAGAAAGAGGCAGAGAGAGAGAGAATGGGTGCGCCAGTGCCTCCAGCCACTGCAAAGGAACTCCAGACGTGTGCGCCCTCTTGTGCATCTGGCTAACGTGGGTCCTGGGGAATCAAGCCTCGAACTGGGGTCCTTAGGCTTCACAGGCAAGCGCTTAACCGCTAAGCCATCTCTCCAGCCCAGCTCTGTTATATTTTTTACTTGTGTGTATGTGTGTGCTGTTCGGGGTAACCCCGTGCCCTCACCTGCAGTAGCTGGAGCGCAATGTCAGGTGTCCTGAGCTAGCTAACCCTCCTCTTCCACCCTGGCTAATCTAGGAGCTCACCCTGCTCCCCCGCACCCCTGCTCCCCCAACAGACCCAGAAATTCTCAGTCTCTGCTCCCCTGATGGGATTGGAGTTACAGAAGTGTGTGGCCACAGCCATCTGTTTATGTGGGTCCTGTGGTCTCAGATCCCCATTCTTGCACAGGAAATGCTCTTAACCACTCAGCGGTTTCTCCAACAGTGTTTATTTTTTAAAATAATGTATTTATTTATTTGAGACGAAGAGAGAATATGGGTGTGCCAGGGCCTCTTACCACTGTAAACAAACTCCAGAAGCATGCATTAATTTGTGTGCCTAGCTTAATATGTGTACTGAGGAATTGAACCCACACCCTGAGGTTTTGAAACCAAGTGTCTTTAACCACTGAGCCATCTCTCCAGCCCTGTTTATTAAATTTTTAAATGTATTCTTTGTTTTTTCAAGGTGGGGTCTCATTCTAGCCCAAGCTGACCTGGAATTCACTGTGTAGCCTCAGGGTAGCCTTGAACTCAGGCTTTGTTTATTTACTTTAAAATATTATTTATTTATTTGCAAGCAGAAAGAGACAGAGAGAGAATGAGTGCACCACAGCCTCTAGCTGCTGCAACCGAACTTTGTGCATCTGGCTTTACATGGGTACTGGGGATTCTCAGGCAAGCACTTTAACTGTGAAGCCATCTCTCCTGCCTAACCCCCCTTTTTTAGGTAGGGTTTCACTGTAGCCCAGGCTGGCCTCTAACAGTGATATTCCTATCTCTGCTTCCCAACTGTTGAGATTAAAGGCATAAGCGACCACACTCTGCTGACTTTGAGGTTCTGCTGCTCCTGCCTTTACCTCCTGAGTGCTACTGGGGTCACAGGCATGTCTAGGCCCCTGGCTTCATACCTATATACGATTATGGTTTTTGAGGCAGGGTCTCTCTCTGGTCCAGGCTGACCTGGAATTTCACTATGTAGTCTGAGGCTGCCCTCAAACTCACAGTGATCCTCTTACCTCAGTCTCCCAGGTCCCGGGATTAAAGGCATGCCACACCTGGTTTATGGGTGTGTGTGGAGATAGGATCTCACTCTAGTTCAGGCTGAGGACCTGGAATTCACTATGTAGTCTCAGGGTGACCTTGAACTCATGGCGATCCTCCTACCTCTGCTTCCCGAGTGCTGGGATTAAAGGCATGCGCCACCACGTCCGGCTTCTCTTTTTCTGTCTCTCAAAATAAATAATAAAAAAATTCAAAAAATGAATTCAAGGGGCTGGAGAGATACCTTAGTGGTTAAGATGCTTCCTGTGAAGCCTAAGGAGCCAGGTTCAGTTCCCCAGTACCCACATAAACCAGATGCACAAGGGTGGTGCATGCGTCTGAAGTTCATTTGCAGTGGCTAGAAGCCCTGGCATGCTCATTTTTTCTGTCTCTCTGCCTCTTTCTCTCTCTTTCAAATAAATAAAATATTTTTAAAAATTAATTTAAGAGGGATAAATTATGAATTATTAAGTTTATTTAGGGAGAAATCACAAATTGTGGGGTTTAAAGGAAATTGGGATATAGGAAGAAGGCTAGAGCAGAGCTATAACACATGGGAAGTGGGAAACATGAACTCAGGTGGGAAACACTGCGTAGTTAATGAGGCTCATTTAAGAGAAATAGAAGGATTTTTTGTTTTGTTTTGTTTTTTAGAGAGAGAGAGACAGAGGAAAGAGAGAGAATTAGCATGACAGGGCTTCAGCCACTGCAATTGAAGTCAAGACACTTGCACCACCTAGTGGACATGTGCGACCTTGTGCTTGCCTCACCTTTGGCTGACATGGGATCTGAAGAGTAGAATATGGGTCCTTAGGCACTAAGCCATCTCTCCAGCCCAAGAAATAGAAGTTTTTAAGGAAAGACTGGAGTAGAGCCACAGGCACATGGAAGGTAGAACTTAGGTGTGTATGTAAGGAGACAGCAGAAACACACACATAGTATCTGTCTTGTGATTCCCCGTGGGAGGAAGTTAAAGGCAAATGGTGGGAACTTAAGGAAGAATAGCAGAGGTAGCTGGGTGTGGTAGCTCATGCCTTTAATCCAGCACTCAGAAGGCAGAGGGAGGAGAAAAAGTTTCTCCAGATCAAGAAACAGTATTATAGTCTCCCCTCCACCCAGCCAGGCTGGGCTGGGGGAGAGGCCAGACTCATGTATTCCTGTGGCCAGAGCGAGGACAGGCAGGCAGAGCGAAAGAAGAAGGCTACAGCCTTTATAGTATGGAGAATGCTGGGCGTGGTGGCACATGCCTTTAATCCCAGCACTCGGGAGGCAGAGGTAGGAGGATCGCTGTGAGTTTGAGGCCACCCGGAGACTACATAGTGAATTCTTGGTCAGCCTGAGCTAGTGAGACCCTACCTTGAAAAAAAAAAAAGCAAAATTTTCAGTCCTGTTCTTTTTTTTTTTTTTTTTTTTTTTTTTTTTTTTTTTGGAGGTAGGGTTTCATCACTCTAGTCCAGGCTGACCTGGAATTCAATATATAGTCTCAGACTGGACTCAAACTCGTGGTAATCCTTTTACCTCTGCCTCCCAAGTGCTGAGATTAAAGGCGTGCACCACCATGCCTGGTGAGAATGTATTCTTTCTTTAGATTCAAGCATGTAAGGAGAAGACGCTATTAGTTTGTAGATTTGGAAGGTGGTCCTCAGAGCCGGCCCACCTAACTAATATGATAGACTGTGGGCAGCAGGGGGCACTGTAGCCAGTTGTAGATGAATCTTGATCAGACATGAGTTCCATTCCTACCAAGAGTTCCATTTGTGCCTGGGGTGGTGGCGCACGCCTTTAATCCCAGCACTCAGGAGGCTGAGATAGGAGAATCGCCGTGAGTTCAAGGCCACCCTGAGACTACATAGTGAATTCCAGGTCAGCCTGGGCTAGAGTGAGACCCTACCTCGAAAAAAATAAAAAGAGTTCCATTTGTGCCGAGGAGGAGGAGAAGGAGGGTTGGCATGTGGGGTGGTGTCTTCTGGTTCTCTCTGAGCCTTAATTTCTAACTGAAACTATCTAAAAGAAGCTAGCTTTCCGGGCTGGAGAGATGGCTTAGTGGTTAAGCATTTTCCTGCAAAGCCAAAGGATCCAGGTTTGACTCTCCAGGACCCATGTAAGCGAGATGCACAAGAGGGCGCATGCATCTGGAGTTCCTTTGCAGTGGATGAAGGCCCTGGTGTACCCGTTCTCTCTCTCTCTTTCTCTCAGACAAATAAGTAAATAAAATATTTTTTTAAAAAAAGAAGGTAGCTTTCTCCTATCTCTTTCACTCAATCCTTCCACCATAGATTTCTGTATGCTGTAATTACAGGTGTGTGTGCCACCAAGATCATCCCTATACAGTCCAAATTTATTTTTTTTTAAACCTATTCTTACTATGTAGCATTTGGGAAGCAGCAGAATTACAACTTCCTGACCAGCCTGTGCTACTCAATCCCCTGTCTCAGAAAAACAAAAACGAGACAGTAGCTGGGTGTGGTGGTGTACACCTTTAATCCCACCACTTGGGAACCAGAGGTAGGGGGATCACAGTGAGACTACACACTGAGACTACATAGTGAATTCCAGGTCAGCCTTGATTAGATCAAAACCCTACCTCAAATAAAAAGGAAGGACTGGGGAGATTGCTTAGTGGTTAAGGTGCTTGCCTGAAAAACCAAAGGACACAAGTTCAATTCCCCAATACCCACAGAAAAGCTAGATGCGCAAGGTGGTGCATGTGTTTGGTGTTCATTATAGTGGCTAGAGGTCCTGGAATGCCTATTCTCTCTCTCTCTGTCAAGTAAATAAATAAATAAAATATAGAAAGAGAGTATTTTAAAAAAAAGTATTTTGGGGCTGGAGGGATGGCTTAGCTGTTAAGGCATTTGCCTGCAAAGCCAAAGGACCTAGGTTCGATTCCCCAGGGCCCACGTTAGCCAGATGTACAAGGGGGCACATGAGTCTGGAGTTCGTTTGCGTGGCTAGAAGCCCTGGCATGCCCATTCTCTCTCTCTCTCTCCCTCCCTCTTTCTCTGTCAAATAAATAAATAATAAAATATTTTTAAGAAGCATTTTGGAGGGCTGGAGAGATTGCTCAGTGGTTAAAGATGCTTGCTTACAAAACCTGATGATCAGTACATAGGGGTCAATTCCCTAGCCCCTATGTAAAGTCAGATATACAAAGCGGCTCATGTATCTGGAGTTCATTTGCAATGGCAAGAGGCCCTGGTCCACCCATTTCACCTATCATCTCTATTTATTTATTTATTGAGGAAAGAGAATGGGCATGCCAGGACCTCTTGGGATTGCAAACCAACTGCAGACATGTGACACTTTGTGTGTCTAGCTTTATATGGGTACTGGGGAATCAAACTCGGGTCAGTAGGTTTTGCAAGCATATGCCTTTAACCAGAGGACAAGGTTCAGAAAGCTTTTATTTATTTGTTTGTTTATTTTATTTTTTTGGTTTTCCAAGGTAGGGTCTTGCTCTAGCTCAGGTTGACCTGGAATTCACTACGTAGTCTGAGGGTGGCCTTGAACTCACGGCAATCCTCCTATCTCTGCCTCCCAAGTGCTGAGATTAAAGGCTTGAGCCACCACACCCGGCTAGGAAAGCTTTTGTTGTAGCTTAGAGCTTTAAGTGAAGGGGAGTTTAAGGGAAGGAAGACATAAATAACTCCTGCCCAAAGAAGCCCACCCCAAGTAGAGTTTGTTTGTTTTTTTAATTTGAAAGCGACAGACAGACAAAGAGAGAGAGAGGATGGGTGCACCAGGGCTTCCAGCCACTGCAAAGGAACTGCAGATACATACGCCACCTTGTGCATCTGGCTTACGTGGGTCCTGGGGAATTGAGCCTTGAATCAGGGTCCTTAGGCTTCACAGGCAAGCGCTTAACCGCTAAGCCATCTCTCCAGCCTCGAGTTTTTTGTTTTGCAAGCAGAGAGGTAGAGAGAAGAAAGCTACATAGACAGAATGGGCAAACCATGGCCCCTCACCACCACTGCAAATGAACTCCAGATATATGTTCCCGTTTGTGCATCTGGCTTTACATGTGTACTGGGAAATTGAACCTGGGTCCTTAGGATTTGCAGACAAATGCCTTAACTGCTAAGCCATCTCTAGAGTGTTGCAATTCATAGCGTGAGGTGCACTGTTGGGTGGGCTGGTGCACGCCTTTAATCCTAGCACTTGGGAGACAGAGGTAGGACTACAGAGGCAGAAGGCAGAGGTAGGAGGATTGATGTGAGTTCAAGGCCACCCTGAGACTCCATAGTGAATTCCAGGTCACCCTGGCTAGAGTGAGACCCTACCTTGAAAAAGAACAAAACTAAAAATTGCCTCGCTCTTACTTCCAGGCCTCTCACCTTCCTGGCTCAGCCACACTGGTTCATTCATTCCAAAATTTCTTCCTGCAGATTACTTGCTTGTCCTAAAAGAAGCAACTTCTGGATGAAGGATTGGCCATTCCTATCAGAGCCAGCAATCAGCACTGTTATCACTGAGAGTAGAATCTGGGCACCGAGGACACCCTGGCATAGTGCAGCATGCAGTGGGAAGCAGGGGTCATCCGTGCGTGTTCTTGTGGATACAGTCAACCTTAGCCCAATCAAGCCTGTAGATCTAGTTTCCAGTTTCCAGGGTAAACACCACAGGGCTGGGCATGGTGGCACACGCCTTTAATGCCTTTAATCCCAGCCCTTGGGAGGCAGAGGTAGGAGGACTATTGTGAGTTCAAGGCCACCCTAAGACTACATAGTGAATTCCAGGTCAGCCTGGGCTAGAGTGTGACCCTAATTTGATAAACCAATATATTTTTTTAAAAAATCAATCAGCCAGGCGTGGTGGCGCATGCCTTTAATCCCAGCACTCCGGAGGCAGAGGTAGGTGGATCGCTGTGAGTTCAAGGCCACTCTGAGACTCCATAGTGAATTCCAGGTCAGCCCGGGCTAGAGTGAGACCTTGCCTCGAAAAACCAAAAAAAAAAAAAAAAAAAGCAATCAGAAGGCTGAAGAGATGGCTTAGTGGTTAAGATGCATGCATGCAAAGCCTAAGGACCCATGTTCAATCTGTCTCCAGATCCCGCAAAAGCCAGATGCACAAAGGTGATGCAAGTGCAAGGTCACACATGCGTACGAAGTGGCACAAGCATCTGGAGCTCGACTGCAGTGGCTGAGGCCCTAGCATGCCAATTCTCTCTTAAAAAAAAAAAAAAGCCAGGTGTCACCTTTAATTAAATTTAATTAAAGGCATGCGCCTTTAATGCCTTTAATCCCAGCACTTGGGAGGCAGAGGTAGGAGGATTGCCATGAGTTCAAGGCCACCCTGAGCCTACATAGTGAATTCCAGGTCAGCCTGGGCTAGAGTGAGAGAGACCCTACCTCGAGAAACCAAAAATTATACATTAAAAAATATATTGCAGCATAGGGCTGGAGAGATGGCTTAGCAGTTAAGGTGTTTGCCTGTGAAGCCAAAGGACCCAGGTTTGATTCCCCAGGACCCACATAAGCAAGATACACAAAATAGCACATGGGCCTGGAGCTCATTCGCAGTGGCTAGAGGCCCTAGTGCACCCATTCTCTCTTTCTCTCCCTCAAATACATAATTATTTTTTTATTATTTATTTATTTTTTTGCTTTTTCGAGGTAGGGTCTCACTCTAGCTCAGGCTGACCTGGAATTCACTACAGAGTCTCAGGGTGGCCTCCAACTCACAGGGATCCTCCTACCTCTGCCTCCCAAGTGCTGGGATTAAAAGCATGAGCCACCACGCCCGCCTTCAAATTTTTTTTAATTAAAAAAAAAAAAAAGAATGTTAGACATTTCAAAACTTGGGCTGGCTGGGCATGGTGGCGCACCCCTTTAATCCCAGCACTTGGGAGGCAGAGGTAGGAGGATCCCTGTGAGTTGGAGGCCACCCTGAGACTCTGTAGTGAATTCCTGGTCAGCCTGGGGCCAGAGTGAGACCCTACCTCGAAAACCAAAAAAAAAAAAACAAAAAAAAAACCTGGGCTGAAGAGATGGCTTTGCAGTTAAGGTGTTTGCCTGCAAAGCCAAAGGATCCCGGTTTGACTCTCCAGAACCCACGTAAGCCAGTTGCATGAGGGGCTACATGCATCTGGAGTTCGTTTGAAGTGGCTGGAGGCCCTGGCATGCCCATTCTCTCTCTCTCTCTCTGCCTCTTTTTCTCTCTCAAATAAATAAAATAGTTTAAAAAATATTTAAAAATTATTGCAGCAGGGCTAGAGAAATGGCCCAGCGGATAAGGCATTTGCCTGTAAAGTCTACGGACCCTGGTTTGAGATTCCCTAGTAACCAGGTAAAGCCAGATGCACAAGGTGGCACATGTGTCTGGAGTTTGTTTGCAGTGGTTAGAGACCCCAGCATAACCATTCTCTCTCTCTCTTTCTCTCTCTGCCTCTTTCTCAAATAAATAGCCGGGCATGGTGGTGCACGCCTTTAATCCCAGCACTCGGGAGGCAGAGGTAGGAGGATCGCTGTGAGTTCAAGGCCAGCCTGTGATAACCTGAGACCCTACCTCAAAAAACAAGAACAAAAATAAATAAATAATAAATTATAGATATTGTAGCAGGGTTAGAAAGATGACTCAGCAATTGAATGTGCTTCCTGCACAAGCATGAGGGCCTAAGGGGCCCGAGACTGCCCTTGTTCAAACCTCCAGATCCCATGTAAAACAGCTGCGTATGGCCATGTGTGCCTGTAACCCTAGGCCCCTCCCCCCCCATCCTTGGAGGCTCCCAAGCTCTACAACTAGTAAAATGAGACTCAAGCCCCAAACAGGCCAGGTCAGGTGTAAGAGTGATGGAGTGGGACCCCTGAAGTTTCGCTCTGATCACTGCAGATGAACATATGAGGCATTGCAAGGGCACATACATTTGCATACACTTCAGATACCACATTACACCACACTACGCATACACACACAGACATGACTAAATAAAAAGGAAATTAAAGAGCTGGAGAGATGACTTAGTGGTTAAGGCGCTTGCCTACAAAGCCAAAGGACCTTGGTTCGATTCCCTAGAACCCATGTAAGTCAGACAACGTGACACATGCATCTGGAGTTGGTTTGTAGTAGCTGGAAGCCCTGGCATGCCCTTTCCCTTTCTCTCTCTCTCTTTCCCTCTTCCCCCTTTCAAATAAATAAATAAAAATTTTTTGTTTGTTTGTTTTTCGAGGTAGGGTCTCACTCTAGCCCAGGCTGACCTGGAATTCACTTTGTAATCTCAGGGTGGCCTCGAACTCACAGTGATCCACCTCCCTCTGCCTCCCAAGTGCTGGGATTAAAGGCGTGCGCCACCATGCCTGGCAAAAATAAAAAATATTTTGTAAAAAAAAATTAAAAAATACTGCAGCAAGGTGTGGTGGAGCTCGCCTTTAATCCTAGCACAGAGGAGGCAGTGGTAGAAGGATCATGGTGAGTTTTAGGCCAGCCTGGGACTACATACAGAGTGAGTTCTAGGTCAGCCTGGGATAGAGTGAAACCCTACCTTGAAAACAACAAGCCGGGCGTGGTGGCGCACGTGGTGAGTGCACACCTTTAATCCCAGCACTCGGGAGGCAGAGGTAGGAGGATCGCCATGAGTTCGAGGCCACCCTGAGACTACATAGTGAATTCCAGGTCAGCCTGGGCTACAGTGAAACCCTACCTCGAAAAACCAAAAAAAAAAAAAAAGTTGGCTGTGGGCTGGAGATGACTTAGTGGTTAAGGCACTTGCCTTCAAAGCCTAAGGACCCCAGTTCAATTCCCCAGGACCCACGTAAGCCAGATGTACAAGGTGGTGCATGCATCTGGAGTTCATTTGCAGTGGCTAGAGGTCCTGGCGCACCCATTCTCTACCTGTCCTCCTCTCCCTCTTTCCCTCTCTCTCAAATAAATAACTAAAAAATATTGAGCCATGTTGAGGTGCACACCTTTAATCCCAGCACTCGGGAGGCAGAGGTAGGAGGATCGCCATGAGTTCGAGGCCACCCTGAGACTACATAGTGAATTCCAGGTCAGCCTGGGCTACAGTGAAACCCTACCTTGAAAACAACAAGCGGGCGTGTGGCGCACGCCTTTAATCCCAGCACTCGGGAGGCAGAGGTAGGAGGATCGCCATGAGTTCGAGGCCACCCTGAGACTACATAGTGAATTCCAGGTCAGCCTGGGCTACAGTGAAACCCTACCTCGAAAAACCAAAAAAAAAAAAAAAGTTGGCTGTGGGCTGGAGATGACTTAGTGGTTAAGGCACTTGCCTTCAAAGCCTAAGGACCCCAGTTCAATTCCCCAGGACCCACGTAAGCCAGATGTACAAGGTGGTGCATGCATCTGGAGTTCATTTGCAGTGGCTAGAGGTCCTGGCGCACCCATTCTCTACCTGTCCTCCTCTCCCTCTTTCCCTCTCTCTCAAATAAATAACTAAAAAATATTGAGCCATTGTGGTGAGTGCACACCTTTAATCCCAGCACTCGGGAGGCAGAGGTAGGAGGATCGCCATGAGTTCGAGGCCACCCTGAGACTACATAGTGAATTCCAGGTCAGCCTGGGCTACAGTGAAACCCTACCTTGAAAACAACAGCCGGGCTGGTGGCGCACGCCTTTAATCCCAGCACTCGGGAGGCAGAGGTAGGAGGATCGCCATGAGTTCGAGGCCACCCTGAGACTACATAGTGAATTCCAGGTCAGCCTGGGCTACAGTGAAACCCTACCTCGAAAAACCAAAAAAAAAAAAAAAGTTGGCTGTGGGCTGGAGATGACTTAGTGGTTAAGGCACTTGCCTTCAAAGCCTAAGGACCCCAGTTCAATTCCCCAGGACCCACGTAAGCCAGATGTACAAGGTGGTGCATGCATCTGGAGTTCATTTGCAGTGGCTAGAGGTCCTGGCGCACCCATTCTCTACCTGTCCTCCTCTCCCTCTTTCCCTCTCTCTCAAATAAATAACTAAAAAATATTGAGCCATGTTGAGGTGCACACCTTTAATCCCAGCACTCGGGAGGCAGAGGTAGGAGGATCGCCATGAGTTCAAGGCCACCCTGAGACTAATTCCAGGTCAGCCTGGACTAGAGTGAGACCCTGTCACAAAAACAAAAACAAAAACAAAAACAAAAACAAACAAACAAAAACAAAACTGGACCAGAGCCAGTAGGATATTGCTGAAGAGGCGGAGGCAGGAGGATCAGGAATTTGAGATCAGCCGGGCATGGTGGTGCATGCCTTTAAACCTAGCACTTGTGAGGTGTGAGGCAAAGGTAGAAGGATCACCATGAGTTCAAGGTCACCCTGAGACTACATAGTGAATTCCAGGTCAGCCTAGGCTAGAGTGAGACCCTAACTCGAAACCTTCCCCCACCCCTGCAAAAAAGAAAAAAAAAAAAAAGTTGGCTGTGGGCTGGAGATGACTTAGTGGTTAAGGCACTTGCCTTCAAAGCCTAAGGACCCCAGTTCAATTCCCCAGGACCCACGTAAGCCAGATGTACAAGGTGGTGCATGCATCTGGAGTTCATTTGCAGTGGCTAGAGGTCCTGGTGCACCCATTCTCTACCTGTCCTCCTCTCCCTCTTTCCCTCTCTCTCAAATAAATAACTAAAAAATATTGAGCCATGTGTGGTGGTGCACACCTTTAATCCCAGCACTCGGGAGGCAGAGGTAGGAGGATCGCCATGAGTTCGAGGCCACCCTGAGACTACATAGTGAATTCCAGGTCAGCCTGGGCTACAGTGAAACCCTACCTCGAAAAACCAAATAAATAAATAATAATAAAATAAAATAAGTAAAACTATTTTTAAAATATATAATTTTTTTAAAAAAAAGTTTTAAAAAACTGGGTGTGGCTTCACATGCCTATCACCCCAGTGCTGAGGGGGGCAAAGATAAGAAGAATGCGGGGGCTCACTGGTCAGCCAAGTCTAGCAGGGTAGGGAAGAAGCACAGTGAACTCCAGATTCAGTGAGACCCTGTTTCAGGGACATAAGGCAGAAGAGCAATAGAGAGGGACACCTAACGTCCTCTGGTTTCCACATGGGTGCACATACACAGGCACGCGCGCGCGTACACACACACACACACACACACCGAGAGAGAGAGGGGAGTTGAGTCTGGAAGGGTATCTGGGAAGCTAGGAAGGCAAGATGCTGACGGCTGGGGACCGATACTTGCTTCTGTTCTGTTTCCTGGGTTGGAATTCCTCTCCCAAGAGTCCTCTGTGAATGTCTGAGCCGTCCTCAGAACCCTTCTGTGAAAAAGACTTCCTTCCTCTAGGGTGACCCAACCTCTAAAGTCCCAGGATCTTAGCCATTTTCTTTTCTTTTCTTTTTCTTTTTTTCTTTTTTTCTTTTTTTTTTGAGATAGGGTCTCACTTTAGCCCAGGCTGACCTGGAATTCACTATGGAGTCTCAGGGTGGCCTTGAACTCATGGCGATCCTCCTACCTCTGCCTCCCGAGTGCTGGGATTAAAGGCATGCACCACCACGCCCGGCTCTTCTTAGCCATTTTCTGTTGTTACATCTCATGTCATTGTGTAATGCTCATCTCTCCTCGGTACTGGCCTCTCTCTCCATGGCGGGTATGCAGTAACTGTGGCGTGGGGTGGGGGGAGAGGAGGGAGATAGAACTAACTGTACACACGCTGGGGGAGGAGGTATAGCCGAAGGAAGCAAGCCGGGAATAATTCCTGGGGAATGTGGGGAAAAGGGAGAAACAGAGGAAAAAGGAAAAGGCTGCCTGAGTTACTGCCAAGAACGCTTAGCCCTTGAGGGCTTCTGCGGGCCAGGTGCTGAGCAGATGGGGTCCTCCAGGAATCCACTGCTGCGTGACCCCGATCCCCAGGTCACCTAGAGTGGAAACACCCTGAGGTGGGGCTGGTTTGTTTTGCACATTGATGTGCCTACATGCTAGTGTGCAGGCTAAACACATAAAACAGAATTCCAGTTATGGTTGAATTAACATAAACAAAAACAAACAAACAAAAAAAACCATGCTGCCCTGGAATTCATTATGTAGCCAAGGGTGACCTTGATCTTGATCCTTCTGCCTCTATTTCCCAATAGATGGACTTCCACCATATATATACATGAATGACTCACTCTAGTCCAGGATGACCTGGAACTCACTCTGGTCTCAAACTCACAATAATCCTCCTACCTCTGCTGCTCAATGGCTGGGATCAAAGGCATGTGCCACCACACCTGGCCTTATTATTTTTGTAATTTTGAGGCAAGGTCTCACTAGCCCAGCCTAACCTGTAAGTCACTATAGTGCAGGCTGGCCTTGAACTCTCAGCAATGCTTCTACCTCAGCTTTCCAAGTGCTAGGATTAATGGCATGTATCCCTATGCCTGGCCCTTCCATCTTTTTGTTGTTGTTGTTGTTTGTTTGTTTATTTGTTTTTCCAGGTGGGGTCTCACTCTAGCTCAGGCTGACCTGGAATTCACTATGTAGTCTCAGAGTGACCTCAAACTCATGGCGATTTTCCTACCTCCTCCTACTGAGTGCTGGGATTTGTTCATCTGATTTTACGTGTGCTATTGGAGAATTGAACCTAGGTCCTTTGGCTTTCCAGGCAAGTGCCTTAATCACTGAGCCATCTCTCCAGCCCTTTTTCTGGGTTTTTGAGGTAGGGTCTCACTCTAGCCTAGGCTAACCTGGAATTTACTATGTAGTTTCAGACTGGCCTCGAACTCATGGTGATCCTCCTACCTCTGCCTCCCAAGTGCTGGGATTAAAGGTGTGCACCACCACGTTGGGCTCCACCTTATTTTTTGAGAGCTCACTGATTGGGCTCAACTAGCTGGCCAGCAAACCCCAGGGAATCCTCCAGTCCCAGCCTACCCTCTCTGGGATTACACATTATTGTACCATACCTGGCTTTTTACATGGGTGCTGTGGGGAACCGAACTCAGGTCCTCATGCTTACTTAGCAAGTGTTTTACCTACTGAGCCATCTCCCCAGCCCCTAAACCATATTTTTAGTTTCTTGAGGGAAGATGTGACCCCTTCCTTCCTTCCTTCCTTCCTTCCTTCCTTCCTTCCTTCCTTCCTTTTCTTTCTTTCTTTCTTGGTAGGGTTTTGCTCTAGCCCAGGCTGATCTGGAATTTGCAATTGAATGTAGTCTCATTGTGGCCTCCAACTCATGGCGATCCTCCTACTTCTGCCTCCCGAGTGCTGGGATTAAAGGTGTGTTCCACCACGCCCAGCTTTATTTTTTTCCTTTATATATCATGCAGATAGAGAAAGAATGGGCACACCAGGGACTTCAGCCACTGCAAACAAGTTCCAGATGTCTGTGCCACCTTGTGCATCTGGTTTATGTGGGTTCTGGGGAATCGAACATGGGTCCTTTGGCTTTGCAGGCAAGCATCTTTACTGCTGGGCCACCTCTCCAGCCCCTCTGTTTTTTTATTTATTTATTTATTTGAGAGCAACAGACAGAGACAGAAAGGCAGATAGAGAGAGAGAATGGGTGCGCCAGGGCCTCCAGCTGTTGCAAAGGAACTTCAGATGCATGCACCACTTTGTGCATCTGGCTTTACATGGGTATTGGGGAATTGAACCCAGGTCTTTAGGCTTTGCAGACAAGCATTTTAACTGCTGAGTCATCTCTCCAGCCTGGAAGATGATATTTCTCTCTGTAAATATTCATGTTTCTGGCTGGGTGAGGTGGCGCACGCCTTTAATCCCAGTGCTGTGGAGGCCGAGGTAGGAGGATCACCGTGAGTTCAAGGCTACCCTGAGAATACAGAGTGAATTCCAGGTCAGCCTGTGCTAGAGTGAGACCCTACCTCGAAAACTCCCCTCCCCCCAATAAATAAATAAATAAATAAATTCATGTTTCTGCCCACATATGAGTGCTGCTCTTCCTTTTAGTTAGAGAAGCTTCTCTTTTCAGATAATGGTGACCACTGGGATGACTCAAAATTCATCAATGCACTGAGAACTAGAAGATGACTATTCAACACCAGATCTCTGTCACACCCTCCAATGCTCAAGGACCTTTATAGAAGAGACGGTAGAAAGAATCTAAGAGACAGGGCTGGGGACAGGGCTGCTCAACGTATAAGGGCGCTGATGCATCCATACTTGATCTCTTTCTCCTTCTCTCCCTCTCTCTCTGTTGGAAATAAATAAACGAATATATATTTTTGGTTTTTTTTTGTTTTGTTTTGGTTTTTCGAGGTAGGCTGACCTGGAATTCACTATGTAGTCTCAGGGTGGCCTTGAACAGACATCAATCCTCCTGTCTCTGCCTTCTGAGTGCTGGGATTAAAGGCATGTGCCACTATGCCCGGCTAAATACATTTTTTTTCTTTTTTTTGTGGGGGGGTTGTTGAGATTGGGTCTCACTCTAGCCCAGGCTGATCTGGAATTCACTACGGAGTCTCAGGGTGGCCTCGAACTCACGGTGATTCTCCTACCTCTGCCTCCTGAGTGCTAGGACTAAAGGCATGCGGCACCACGCCTGGCTTAAATATATTTTTTTAATATTTATTTTTATTTATTTGAGAGAGAGAGAGAGAAAGAGGCAGATAGAGAGAGAATGGGTGCACCAAGGCCTTCACCCACTGTATACGAACTCCAGATGCATGTGCCCCCTTGTGCATCTGGAGTTTGTTTGCAGGAGGGCCTATCTCTCTGTCCTCTCTCTGCTTGCAAATAAATAATAAAATAAAATAAGGCAGGGCGTGGTGGCGCACGCCTTTAATCCCAGCACTTGGGAGGCAGACGTAGGAAGATTGCAGGTGAGTTCGAGGCCACCCTGAGACTCCATAGTGAATTCCAGGTCAGCCTGGGTTAGAGTGAGACCTTACCTTGAAAAAACAAAAACAAAAATAAAAACAAAAAAGAGAAGAGGGACTGGGGCTGGAGAGATGGCTTAGTGGTTAAGGAGCTTTCTTGCAAAACCTAATGACCAGAGTTGCATTCGCCAGTACCTACATAAAGCTGGATACAAGTGGCGCAGGCATCTGCCGCTTGTTTGCAGCCACTGGAGGACCTGGTGTGCCCGTGCTTGCTTGCTCCCTCCCTCTCTCTCTCTCTCTTTCTCTCTCTGCTTGAAAGTAATATATATATATATATATATATATATATATATATATATATATATAGTTTTTGTTTTGTTTTGGTTTTTTGAGGTAGGGTCTCACTCTAGCCCAGGCTGACCTGGAATTCACTCTGTCGTCTCAGGGTGGCCTCGAACTCATGGTGATCCTCCTACTTCTGTCTCCTGAGTGGTGGGATTAAAGGCGTGCACCATCACACCCAGCTCCCTCATTTAAAAAAAATATTTTATTTATTTATTAGAGAGAGAATGGGGCAGATAGAGCAAAAGAGAGAATGGGTATGCCAGGGCCTCTAGCCATTGCAAACTAACTCCAGACGCATGAGCCCCTTGTGCATCTGACTTACATGGGTCCTGGGGAATCAAACCGGAGTCCCTAGGCTTCACAGGCAAACTTCTTAACTGCTAAGCCATTTCCCCATCCCTCCCTCATTTATTTATTTGAAAGAAAGAGAGAGAAAGAGGCAGATAGAAAGAATGGGCAAAGCTGGGCATAATGGTGCACCCCTCTAATCCCAGCACTTGGGAGGCAGAGGTAGGAGGATCGCCGAGTTCGAGGCCAGCCTGAGACTACAGAGTGAATTACAGGTCAGCCTGGGCTAGAGTGAGACCTGAGACCCTACCTTGAAAAACAACAAAAAAAAAACCCACCACCACCACCACCACCAACAACAACAACAAAAGAATGGGCACACCAGGGCCTCTAGCCACTGCAAACGAACTCCAAACACATGTGCTACCTTGTGCATCTGGCTTATGTGGGTCCTGTGGAATCAAACCTGGTTCTTTTGGCTTTACGCACAAGTGCCTTAACCACTACACCATCTCTCTAGCCCATGGTTTTCCTCTTATATTCTCATTGCAGAGTAGATTTATGGTTACCAGTGTAGATTAGGACTAGTCTGCCTCGCTTTGAATCCTGGCTCTGCTTGTTGCTAGCAGTATGACTTGGACAAGTCACTTTGTTTATAACCTAAATTGGAATAAGAATATACAATGGCAGGATTGGGGCTGGAAGATTTCCCAGTGGTTAAAGGCACTTGCTTGTGAAGGCAGCCAGCGTGGGTTTGATTCCCCAGCACCTACATAAAGCCAGATGCACAAAGTAGGGCATGTGTCTCGAGTTCATCTACACTGGCAAGAGGGTCTTCTGACACACCTATACTTTCTCTCACCTCTCACAAGTAAATAAATAAATAGAAATATTTTAATAAGCAGGGTTTAATGGTACATTGTGCCTTTATTTATTTAAATGAACTCCAGATGCATGCGCCCCCTTGTGTATCTGGCTTACGTGGGTCCTGCAGAATTGAACCTGGGTCCTTTGGCTTTGCAGGCAAACGCCTTAACCGCTAAGCCATCTCTCCAGCCTTTTTTTTTTTAATTTTAGACAGAGAGAATGTGAGTTGGCATGCCAGGGCCTCCAGCCACTGCAAACGAAATCCAGAGGCATGTGCCACCATGTGCCTCTGGTTTACATGGGTACTGGGGAATTGAACCTGGGTCCTTAGGCTTCACAGGCAAGCACATTAACCACTAAGCCATCTCTCCAGCCCTGCATTGTGCATTTAATCCCAGCATTTGGGAGGCTGAGGTAGAAGGATTGCTGTGAGTCTGAGGCCATCCTGACACTACATAGTGAATTCCAGGTCAGTCTGGGCTAGAATGAGACTCTACATCGAAAAACAAAACAAAACAGAACAAAAGAGGCAGTTCTTAGAGAAAAACTGTTGAGCACAAAATACTAGAAGTTATTGTAGGGCTGGATAGCGACTAGTTCCTTGTAATGCCTTCTACGGGAAAGGCACAACCAGACAGGCCTCCTCCTCCCTAATCACTGGACACCATCTTTTCTGCCTTGGGTGAGAACAGATGAGCAAGGACTAGAAAGATGCTTACAGGCCTGCTCCTTGCTCTCCCTGGCTGTATTTCAGACAGGACCCAAAGATTGAACCTCGTCTCCATGGGGAAGCGCTGTCCAAGAAGACCCCTGGGTCATGGGCTGAGGGCGAGGTCGGGTGTCCTCTACTGGTCACTCATGAAACTGCAGCAGCTGAGCCGCTCACGTGAGTGAGGTGGGAGGGTCACTTTGTGTTTCAGCCCTGGTGACATCGTTATGAGGGACTTCAAGACAGGCACGGGAGTATCGAGGTGACTTGCCTGGGGTTGCACAGCTTGTCTCCCCCACTCCCACCCCACCTCTGTCTTGTTGACCCCAGGTCATTTCAGCAGGTCACAGGCTCTGAATGTAAGTGCTTCCATGCCCTCTGGCTATCTTCGGAGGTGGTTCATTAAGTGAAAAGAAGAAGGGAAAGTGGGCAGTGGAGGGGCTTTTTCCTCCAGGGCAGGTCTCTCAACAGCACTGACCCTCGTGAAAACCCTAACAAAAGGCATGGTGGCGCACACCTTTAATACCAGCACTCAGGAGGAGGAGGAGGTAGGAGGATGACTGTGAGTTCGAGACCACCGTGAGGCAACATAGTGAATTCCAGGTCATCCTGAGGTAGAGTGAGACCCTACCTCTGAAAACCAAGAAAACAAAACAAAAAACCCTAACTCCAAGATGGGGACTCGGCAGGCTTGTGGGTAGGAGAAAGACGCCCTTGATCTGCATTGCTATGAGGTAACAAGTCATTTATTCATACAGAAGTCCACACTGTGCTAGGTTTAGGAATGTAAATATAAATGACAGAAAAGGAGCCTTCCAGACCAGGTTCCTGCAGTGGGCTCGAGCCCACTCCCCAGATTTCTCAGCCACAGAGGCCAGAAAAGAGTTGGAGTGAGTGAGTTTTATTTATTTTTCAGAGGTAGAGTCTCACTCTAGCCCAGGCTGACCTGGAATTCACTATGTAGTCTCAGAGTGGCCTTGAACTTCCTCCTACCTCTGCCTCCCAAGAAGTTGGAGTTGGATGTCTCTCCCCATCATGCCCCCACTACTGTGCCTCCATGATCGCCTCCTTCCTGCGTGTGAGTTCCATCTCACCTCAAGCCTGAAGCAAGCTGAGCCTCTACAAAGAGGAGAGGGAGGCGCCAGACCTACCCTTTCTCGCTCTCTCTCCACCCCGATGTTATATTTGATGTCATTTAGGAAAACAATGCCCCTGTTGGCATGGCTGGGACATTATGTGTCTCCTTACAGAAATCATCTCTTGCACATGCCTGTAATCCCAGCACTTGGGAAGCTGAGGCTGAATGATTGAGAGTTACAGGCTAGCCTGAGCTACACAGTGAGACTCTGCAAGAGAGGGAGGGAGAGAGGGAGAAGGAGAAAGACCTTTGTCCTAGCCCTGCCCCTGAGGGATATAATTTTATATCCCTCCAGCCACCTTTCACCTTCTTTTTTAAAATATTTTTTATATTTTGTTTATTTATTTGAGAGAGAGAAAGAGGAAGAGAGAAAAGGAGAGAGAGAGAATGGGCACGCCAGGGCCTCCAGCCACTGCAAACGAACTCTTTGTGCATCTGGCTTATATGGGTCCTGGAGAGTCGAACTGGGGTACTTTGACTTTGCAGGCAAATGCTTTAACTTTCTTACTCAAGCCATCACACCAAATATGTTTCGTACTTTTTTGCAGATGGGAAAAAGCCATTTTCTTTTTCTTTAATTTAAAATTTTTGTTTATTTTTATTTATTTATTTGACAGCAACACACACAGACAGAAAGGGAGAGAGAGAGAGAGACAGAGAGAGAGGGAGAGAAAGAGAAAGACAGAATGGGTGCGCCAGGGCCTCCAGCCACTGCAAACGAACTCCAGACGCATGCGTCCCCTTATGCATCTTGGGTCCTGGGGAGTCGAGCCTCGAACCGGGGTCCTTAGGCTTCACAGGCAAGCGCTTAACCACTAAGCCATCTCTCCAGCTCAGAAAAAGGCATTTCCTAACAACATGATTCTTTCTGCTTTTATTTATTTATTCTTTCGAGGTAGGGTCTCACTCTAGCCCAGGCTGGCCTTGAACTCAAAGTGATCCTTTACCTCTGCCTCCCAAGTGCTGAGATTAAAGGCATGTGCATTCACACCTGGTTTAATTCTCTATAATAATAATTATTATTATTATTATTTTGGTTTTTCGAGGTAAGGTCTCACTCTGATCCAGGCTGACCTGGAATTAACTATAGTCTCAAGGTGGACTTGAACTCACAGCAATCCTCCGACCTCTGCCTCCCAAGTGCTGGGCTTAAAGGCATGCGCCACCATGCCTGTCTCAATTCCCCTTTTTAAAAATTTTTTGTTTTATTTTTATTTGAGAAAGACAGAAAGAGTCAGAGAGAGAGAGAGAGAAAGAGAGAGAGAGAGGGAAAGACAATGGGCACACCAGGACCTCCAGCCACTGCAAAGGAACTCCAAATGCATGTGCCCCTTTGTGCATCTGGCTTACGTGGGTCCTGGAGAATAGAGCCTCGAACCGGGCGTGGTGGTAAATAATCAAGCCTCGAACTGGGGTACTTAGCCTTCACAGACAAGCACTTAGCCACTAATCCATCTCTCCAACCCTCAATTCTTTTTTGAAAAAAAAAAAAAAAGATATATTTTGGTTTTTCGGGTAGGATCTCACTCTAGTCCAGGCTGACCTGGAATTCACTATGTAGTCTCAGGGTGGCCTCAAACTCACGGCGATCCTCCTACCTTTGCCTCCCAAGTGCTGGGATTAAAGGTGTGTGCCACCAAGCCTGGCTTTTTTGAAAATATTTTTATTTATTTACTTATAAGCAGAGAAAGAGAGAGACAGAGATTGGGTATGCCAGGGCCTCCAGCCACTGCAAAAGATTCTTTTTTAAAAAAATATTTTATTTTTATTTTTTTATTTGTGAGAGACAGAGTCAGACAGAGGGAGAGAGGAGACAGAGAGAGAGAGAGAGAATGGGCACAGCAGGGCATCCAGCCACTGCAAACGAACTCCAGGTGCATGTGCCATCTTGTGCATCTGCCTTACGTGGGTCCAGGGGAGTTGAACTTCGGTCCTTTGGCTTTGCAGGCAAGTGTTTTAATAGCTAAGCCATCTCTCCAGCTCCAAAATATTCTTTTTTTTTTTTTAAGGTGTGCACCACCATGCCCGGCTCGAGTCCTTCACTTTTATTTAGTTATTTATTTTTAATAGATTTTATTTATTTAGTTAGTTAGTTATTTAGTTATTTAGTTAGTTAGTTAGTTTTTCGAGGTAGGGTCTCACTCTAGCCCAGGCTGACCTAGAATTCACTATGGTGGCCTTGAACTCACGACAATCTTCCTACTTCTGCCTCCCAAGTGCTGGGATTAAAGGTGTGCGCCACCATGCCCTGCAGATTTTATTTATTTATTTGAGAGAGAAAAGAGGCAGAGAGAGAGAGAGAGAGAGAGAGAGAGAGAGAATGGGTGTGCCAGAGCCTCCAGCCACAGCAAATGAACTCCAGATGCATGTTCCCCTTTGTGCATCTGGCTTATGTGGGTTCTGGAGAATCGAACCAGGATCCTCTGATTTTGCAAGCAAACGCCTTAACCGCTAAGCTATCTCCCCAGCCCTGCGAAAGATTCTAGATGCATGTGCCTCTTTGTGCATCTGGCCTTATGTGGGTACTGGGGAAACTGAACTTGGGTCATTAGGCTTTGTAGGCAAGTGCCTTAACTGCTGAGCCATCTCCCCAGCTCTTGATTCTTTTTATTAAGATAAATATTCCAGGACTGGAGAGATGGCTCAGCAGTTAAGGCTCTTGCCTGCAAAGCCAAAGGAACAGGTTCGATTCCCCAGGACCCATGTAAGCCACATGTACAAGGGGGTGTATATGTCTGGAGTTTGTTTGCAGTGGCTAGCAGCCCTGACACACCCATTCTCTCTCTCTCTGTCTCCCGCCTCAAGTAAATAAATAAAACAAAATATTTTTTAAAAAGTTAAATATTCCACCATCATAAGAGGAGGAAAAGATCATGACATCAAAAGTAAAAGAGAGACTGATTGAAATGGGGAGGGGATATGATGGAGAATCAAGTTTCAAAGGGGAAAATGGGGGGAGGGAGGGTATTACCATGGGGTATTTTTTATAATCATGGAAGTTGTTAATAAAAAAGTTAAATATTTCAGAGATTCCTTAACACACACACATTCATTCATAAACACTGCCAGGTCTTGGGGTAAGTATGTAGCAATGAGTACAAAACAGTGTTCTGCTGGCTAGTGGCTTCTGTGAAGCCAGAGCACCAGATCCGTCCTAGACGACTAGGAGAGACAGACACCCAGCACACGAGCAGACGTTCACGTAAGAGTAGGGCCAATTTAGTGAGAATTCATTTTTCCTTTGAGAGTTGACAGAGTCTTTATCTCCCATTTTGGTTGCTTTGGATTCACAGGGTGGAATCCTGGGATCTGAGGACTCGATTCAGATTCAGCCTTTTGGAACTCTGTTAAGTCAGAGAAAAGGAAACAGGTACCGAGAAAAACCTGTATGTCGTCTTCTATCGGTATAATAGCACTCCCCTCCTATTTTACTTATTTGGTTTTTCCGAGGTCGGGTCTCGCTGTAGCCCAGGCTGACCTGGAATTCATTATGTAGTCTCAGAGTGGCCTCGAACTCAAGGCGATCCTACCTCTGCCCCCCAAGTGCTGGGATTAAAGGTGTGCGCCACCACGCCCGGCTTTATTTATTTTTTCCTTTATAATCTTGCACACGCAACACACTGGTACGTTTTTCGAGCCCACCGTGGGCCATGTACTGTTCTGGAACCCAGAAATAACGCTATTTATTTTTTGCCCCTAACTGTCCTTCGTGTGCCAAACTTGTAACCCCCGCCCCGCCCCCAGTGGCCTCGGTCTCATCTTTTCCCTCCACAGTGTTCCTTCCCGGGATCTCTTAGAAGACAGCTAGGAATCTTCCCATTTCACAGATGCTTAAAACTGTGACTGCTACGTGCGATGTGCGCGGGGTGGGGGACGACGACAACGACCGGGGCTGGTTCTGTGACCATTCAAAGATGCCAGGACGCCGCCCAGCCACGTGAAGCGGCGCATCTGGCCCCTCGCGATCCCACCCGCGCACGCTCCCTGCTCCCCTCCATCCATCCATCCCTCCCTCCTCCCCTCCCTCCCTTCCTCCGCGCCCAGCGGCGCCGCGCCGGGTCCACGTGTGTGTATCTGTGTGCGGAATGGGGACGGGGGCGGGGCCGCGGCGGGGGCGGGGCCGCGGCTTACGTCACGGCCGTCGCCGTCCAATCAGCGGCGGGCTCGCCGCGGCGGCGCTGGTATTGGGGCAGCGAGGGGGCAGTTCTCTATAACGCGGTCTCCGGGAGCCAGCGGGGAAGAAAGAAGCCGAGAGGGCGGAAGGCGCCCTCCCCGCCGCCTGGGCCCGGGTACCGGGGTATCGGGGCCGAGGATCCTTCCTGCTTCCCCGAGACCCTCCAACCGCTTTGTTTTCCCCAGCTTCAGCATTTCGGGCGACTCGAGAGTGGGCTCGTGCCCGGCTTGAGCCGGGAACGCGGCGGCAGGAAGCGCGACTGACCGCGCCTGGACTCGCTCGCGGGGGGGACCCAGGAGTCCGGCCGCCCGGAGGGCCGCGTGACGAGATCGCCGAGGAAGCCGGAGCGCCGCGAGCCCCCGCCCGGGTGGAAGGTCGGGGGCGCCCGTGAACACTGACCTCCCCGTCGAGGGGGGGGGGCGGGCGATGTTCCCCTGGCCCGGGGGCTCTTCGGGCCACCGGGGCATCCCGTCGTTGGGACCAGGGCCCCCTCAGTGGGCACCTCCTTAGGTTGCCTTCATGGAGACTCTGTGTCCCGCTCCCCGCCTGGCAGTGCCGACGTCCCCGCGAGGGTCGCCCTGCTCACCCACGACCCGGAAGCCGCGTCGGGGGACCCAGGAGTTCTCTCCGCTGTGCCTGCGTGCCCTCGCCTTCTGCGCCCTTGCCAAACCCCGGGCGTCCGCGCTGGGCCCGGGGCCTGGGGAGCTGGCGCCGCGGGGCCCCGTGCTGCTGGGCCCGCGTGCTTCCCCGTGCACCGGCAGCTGGGCCCCGGATGGCCCGAAGCACCTCGGGGGTCAGGCCGGACGGTCCAGCGAACCCAACTCGCCGGCTCGTGAAGATGTGGACGTCGCCGTATGCAGGGGCGGCCGGGAGGAGGAAGAGGGCGGAGGCGCTTCCCCGCACTTGGGCGCCGGCTCCCGCGCATCTCCGGGTCGCTGCATCCCCGAGCCCCGGCATCCTGGGGAATCTCCGACCGACTTCGCTTCGTCTCCGCCGAGGCCAGCCCCGAGTCTGGAGCCCCAGCCTGATGCAGACAGCAGCTCGCCTCGGGAGCCCAGTTCCCGGCTGCCGCCGCCACCGCCACCGCCGCCGCCGCCGCCACCTGCGGGCCTCTCGCCCGAGCCTGCGGCTCCGGAGCCATGTCTGCCGGGCTCTGCGGCCGCAGCCGGTGGCAACCCGCCGCCGACCGCCGCCGAGGCTCCTGCGGTCAGCCCCTCGACGGCCAGCGCAGCTCCGGCCGCGCCCGACGACCTCCGCCAGGAACATTTCAATCGTCTGATCCGCCGGTCGAAACTCTGGTGTTACGCGAAGGGCTTCGCCCTGGACACTCCGACTTTGCGCCGCGGACCGGAGCGGCCGCCAGCAAAAGCCCGGGCAACGGCCAAGAAACGCCGGCGGCCGGCGCCACCCCCGCGCAGCGTGCAGCCCCGCCGCCCGGTCCCGACGCTGCCCACCACGAGCACCTTCAGCCTCCTGGACTGCTTCCCCTGCCCCCCGGCCCTGGTGGTGGAGGAGGACGGAGACTTGGGACCGGCGTCCTCGCTTCGCCTCCAGGGAGACGCCAAGCCTCCGCCTGCCCACCCGCTGTGGAGGTGGAAGATGGGGGGACCCGCTGTCCCTGAGCCGCCTGGCCTCAAGTCCTGGTGGGCCAACTTGGAAGAACCCTGAGTGTGGGACCTCGTCTGCCAAGGGAGAAAGTCGGGACCCCGGGCAAACTGAAGGCTCCAGAAGAGAGTCTTGTTTCTCACACTTGTTTGCTTCCTTTCCGTTCTTAAGGGCTTCAGGCCAAGGGACGTCAGATGACAGCGCTCCTCAAGCACCTACGGCCGCGGGGTGATGTTCCCTCCAATTCATCTTGTAGAGGAACCAAGGGACTGGAGTTGGAAGAAAGCTTGACTGGCTAGGGCTGAAGGACAAGGATTTTTGGTTCCTCCATCTCAGCTCTCTGGGGCTGAGCCCTCACCCCAGGGGAGCAAGGCAGCCTCTTCTGAAAGACCAAAAAAAAAGGACCGGGGGACCTTGGTGATGGACAAACCGGTTGTTTCCGTGTCTGAGGGCCAGCTTGGGGGTGTGGGGACTGTGATGGGGTGGGAAGGTGATTGGCAGCTCCCTGGGGGCATCCCCCACCCCCACTGCCCAAGCCTTTTAACCCATTCACTCCCCTGGGCCTTCTGGCAATTCTGGAGCCATTAGGAGAGAATGGAGCCAGATCACTTCCCCTCCTGTTGCCTTCCCACACCCCTCACCCGAGTTCAGATGACCCCCTGATTGGTGAGAGCTTGAGTCTCAGCCATCAAACTTTCCTTTTGGTAAAGCTTTGGAGTTTCCCTTTTAATTTTCCATTTGCCTTGAAAGAGAACCCCCCTCCCACCTCAGTTTCCTCCTCATACTCAGAGGAGCAGGGCTGCAGGACCTTTTGAGCTTCCCAGCCCTGCTCTTTGTTAGGTAAAGGCATCAGAGACTCCCAGAAAAAAAATAATGGAAGGTGGAAGAAGTCAGTGAGGCCAAAGAGTTGCTCTTCAAGGTCCCCTCCACGGTTTTATGGGTAGGAGAGGAAGGCTATAGAGGGCCAGCCATGTCCATTCTTTGACCACCCAAACTCAGCCCCCTTAAAAGGTGGCACACTTCCGAGGACTAAGCTAAAGGGTTCTTGGCCTCAAAGGTCTTCTGGGTTCTGTGAGGGATCTGGCCTGGACTACCTTCCGCTTGCTCTAGCCTCTGGCATTTGGAGAGTTGTCAGGGATCTGATGGATCCGAAGGGGGCAGGGCCAGAGGATTAGATTTGGGGTCAGAGGTTCTGTTTTGCAGGCCTGGAGGAGGTAGGCCGGGACCACGCCCCAGCCAGTAGGGCTCCTCGAGTCCGGGTGTGAAGATTTCTCCACCTCCGGAGAGGTGAAGTCTAGGCCTGGGTGAAGGGTGCAGTGTGGCTGGGCTCAGATGCACTCAGCAAGTTGAGGCACCCGGTGGCCCATCTGCTTGTTCTGCACGAGCATACCCTTGCCCCCCCCCAAAAAAAATCGGGGTGAGGGAGAGAAACAATTCCCACATGTGACACTGGGGAAGGACTTGTCTCCTTTTCTGTGAAAATGCTTTGTAAAAAGTTGTTATTGTTTGCATAGAGCAGATTCTTTAAAAAAAAATTCTTTTGAACCACAAAAGTGTGCACTTGTGTTTTCGAAAGTCTCCTTTCATTTTTCTTTCCCTGGCAATGGGGTGGGTGGGCATGAAGCTCTTTTTCCTTAACATCTGGCCTTTATGAACCCTGCTGACCTCCCCTCCCCCCTCCAGTTGTGTCATGGGGAGGGGAAGGAGGAGTGGGAGAGTGCTGTCCATTCTGTGGGACTCCAGGGGTACAACCTCTCTTGCCCCCCCCCCCCCATCAGCATGGAGAAGAGGAAGGAGGCGGATGTGGGGAGAAAAACTCTGAGGAGGGAGAGAAATTGGGAAAGGCTTTCACTCTGCTGGGAACTGGGGTCAGAGGATCATGCTCTGGATGAAGGAGGAAGAGGTGCAGGTTATAAACCCCTTCTTTAAGGGGTGGGAGAGAATGGGGTGGTTTGGCTCCCTTCCCCCCACTGGAAGGGTTTATCTTCAAGCTGATACCTTTTGGTCAGACCTTACTCCACCTCTGAGTAAGGTTTAATTGGGAGATTCAGACTTGTTAAGTGTTCCTGGAAATTTCTAGTCATTTTACAGAGTAGGGGGTTGAATTCAGTTTAGGGCTACCATGGCAAATTACCACAGACATGATGATGGTTTTAAAAAACAGGAGTTTGTCCACTCACAGTTGAACAGGTCAAGGCTCTAGGGGAGAGTCCTTTCCTTGCCTCCCAGCTTCTAGAAGCCACTGGGGTCTCCTCTACTTTGTCCTCATGGCTGCTCCTCTCTTCAGGGCATTTGTCACTGGCTTTAGCGCTCACCCAATAATCTAGGGTGATTTAGCTAGGTATCTTTTATTTATTTATTTATTTATTTTTGAGGTAGGGTCTCAGTCTAGCTCAGGCTGACCTGGAATTCACTCTGTAGTTCCAGGCTGGCCTTGAACTCATGTCGATCCTCCTACCTCTGCCTGTGCTGGGAATTAAAGAACTGTGCCATCACACCCGACTAGCTTGATAACTTTCCTACGTTTTTTTATTAAGTAAAAACTTTGTGTGAACACATCATGTGTTGGTACCATCATTTCCCTCCTCCCTGCCCCCATTCCACTGAGGACCCTCCTCAGTGGGGTGGTTGGTATTCACCATGGGGTTGTGGGTTATGAGTTGTGAGACCAGCAGTCAGGCATTGTATGTGTGTGTTGGGGGGGGGATGTCTGGATATTCCCTCTCACCCTGTGGCTCTTAACAATCTATCTGACCCCTCTCTGTAAAATTCCTTGAGCCATGGTGGGTGTGTTTTATGTCTGCTTCAGTGTCGAGCTCTCAGCAGCTTCTGAATTTCTGCTTTGGTGCGTGTTGAGTATCCCCAGTGTGTGTGTCCATCACTCTGGTGCAGACTCAGGCTTGCCGTGGAAGCAGCAGTCTTGCTCATCTCGCCAGCTCCTCTGTGGTTTCACCAGGGCCTAGCTGATGTGCAATGGGTGTTTCAGAGTCAGCTATCTTTTCTTGTCTTGTTGATAGATTTTGGCTGTCCTTGGTTCTCGCTGCCTTCTGAAAAAGAAAAACAGATTCTCCAACAGAGTGAGATCAGCATAGGTTAAAGGGGATAAGCATTGTTAATTAAGAAGTTTTTTTAAAAATTCATTTATTGAGGGAGAGAATGGGCATGCCAGGGCCTCCAGCCACTGCAAACCAACTCCAGATGGATGCACCACCTTGTGCATCTGGCTTACGTGAGTACTGGGGAATCGAACCTGGGTCCTTAGGCTTTGTAGGCAAGTGCCTTAACTGCTAAGCAATCTCTCCAGTTCCACACTCCCCCCCACTTTTTTTTTTTTTCGAGGTAGGGTCTCCCTGTAGCCCAGGTTGACTTGGGATTCACTATGTAGTTCCAAGCTGGCTTTGAACTCACAGCAATGCTCCTACCTCTGCTTCCTGTGTGTGCCACCATGTCCAGCTTCCTTTTTTTGGTATTATTTTTTTTTCAACGTAGGGTCTCGCCCTAGCTCAAGCTGACCTGGAATTCACTCTGTAGTCTCAGGGTGGCCTTGATTTCACGGTGATTCTCCTACCTCTGCCACTCCAGTGCTGGGATTAAAGGCCTGAGCCACCACATGCGACTTCCTTTTTGTGTTTTGACGCAGGGTCTCATCATGCCCTGGCTGCCCTGGAACTGGTTACATAGACCAGGCTGGCCTCGAACTTGCAGTGGTCCTCCTGCCTTTGCTGGCATTACAGCCTTGCATTACCACACCTGCCAAGACCCCATTTGTCAAAGGCCACATTCCACAGGTTCTGGAAGCCTGGGGGTCAGAATGCGGACTTGTCTGTGGGGATTCGAGCATTCAGCTCACTACACAAGCAGTTGCAGAGAGAAGAAAGGCCGAGGCCCTGGTAGGAATGACAGAGGTGTTGAGTTGGAATAGGCACAGCCCCTCCAGATTTAGGGCCACAAAGAACCTAGGAGAGCAGCAGAATGGGAATTGAGGTTTCTACATGACCCTCCTCCTCTTCCAGTTTGTCAGAGGTCTTGAACTCTTTTTTTTTTTTTTTTGGTTTTACGAGGTAGGGTCTCACTTTAGTTCAGGCTGACCTGGAATTCACTATGTAGTCTCAGGGTGGCCTCGAACTCACGGTGATCCTCCTACCTCTGCCTCCAGAGTGCTGGGATTAAAGGCGTGCGCCACCACGCCCGGCTAAACTCTTTTTTTTTTTGTTTTGTTTTGTTTTGTTTTTCGAGGTAGGATCTCACTCTAGTCCAGGCTGACCTGGAATTCACTATGTAGTCTCAGAGTGGCCTCAAACTCACAGTGATCCTCCTAAGAGGTCTTGAACTCCTGAGCCTCCTGCCTCAGCCTCGCAAGTGCTGCGATTACAAGCTTGCACCATCACACCAGGCTCATTCATATCAGGGTCTCTTAAAATCCTTTTCCTTTAGACCCCAGAGGGCCTCCCTCTGGGTTTCTATTCCCCTCCCCAGGGTCTCTGCAATACCAATCCCCCCCCTTCCAGTCTTCCCTGCTTCCCACCTCTTCCCCCCCCCCCCCCCCCCCCCCGTCCTGGCAGCCTCAGCTGCTCCCACACCCTCTGCCCCTTGGCTTTCCAGCCTTTATAACCCGATTTGATTCTGATTCCATCCCCTGAAGGCGCATCACTGTGACAGTCCCATCCACATATCCAGTGGCTGCTTCCTGGCCTCCTCCACCTCCCAAGGCTGTCCTGGTTCTCTCTCCAAAGGTCCCATATCTGTTTCTTTCCTCTCTTCCCAGGAAGGGTTCAGAGGGGAAGCTCCATGATGTCTAGGAGGTACCTGCCCTCCTCCCATGGCTGGCCCACCTCCAGGCAGGACTCTCTTTGCCTCTCCTGTCCTCTCTGGCCCCTTCTCCAGCCCCTCTCCTGAGCTTTGGTCCTCCATCTCCAGAAGGACCTACTGAAGACCAAGCTCCAAGCTTCCCATCCCTACCTCTGCATGTCTGTCCTGCTCAAGTCCTTACCCAGGTTACTGCTCCCCTCCCCAAGAGCTGGCACCTCGAATTGAGGGCGGACTCCTCTCATAGCCCTGGCTGTCCATTTCCAAACTGCCCCCCTTCATCCTCACGGTTTTTTTTTCTCTCTCTCTCTCTTCCTTTCCCTCTCCCCCTTCTCTCTCCCTCTCTCCTTCCCTGTCCCCTCTCTGCTCTCCTCTCCCCCTTCTTCTGTCCTCTCTCCTCTCTAACCCGAAGTAGCCTGAAACTCACAATTGTGCTGGGATTATAATTTATAATGATCTTTAAAAATTTTTTAAATTATTTATTTGAAAGAGAGAAAAAGAGGCAGAGAGAAAGAGTGAGAGAGGGAGGGAGAGAATGGTTGTACCAGGGCCTTCAGCAGCTGCAACAAACTCCGTCTGGCTTATGTGGCTCCTGGAGAATTGGACCTGGGTCCTTTGGCTTTGAAAGCAAGCACCTTAACCACTAAGCAATCTCTCCAGTTCCCCTTTCAACATTTCTTTCTTTCTTTCTTTTATTTTTTTATTTTTTGAGGTAGCCCAGGCTGACCTGGAATTCACTATGTAGTCTCAGGGTGGCCTTGAATTCATGGAGATCCTCCTACCTCTGCCTCCCGAGTGCTGGGATTAAAGGCGTGCACTACCACACCCGACTCCTTTTAGAATTTCTTGCATCCACCATCTCCACTTCAGTTAGGCCCAGTGCCCTACCTATAGGCCAGATTGTAGCAGTAGCACTTCCCAAACACTGACCCCCTTCCTTTACCTTCATTCTCAACAGTCCATTTGAAGGCTTCTCTTCCAGGGGATCTTCTTTGATTCCCTCAGTTGAATGTGACCTGTGCCACTTTGAGATCCTCTTCAGTCTCTCTCTCTCTCTCTCTCTTTTTTTTTTTTTTTGAGGTAGGGTCTCGCTCTAGCTCAGGCTGACCTGGAATTCACTATGTAGTCTCAGGGTGGCCTCGAACTCACGGTGATCCTCCTACCTCTGCCTCCCGAGTACTGGGATTAAAAGCATGCGCCACCATGCCTGGCTTTGTTTTTTTTTTTTTTTTTTGAGGTAGGGTCTTGCTGTAGCCCAGGCTGACCTGGAATTCACAGTGTAGTCTCAGGCTGGTACCACCATGCCTGGCGGAGAGGGGTAGGGAGAGGGAATGGGTACACCAGGGCCTCCAACGGCTACAAATGAACTCCAAACACATGTGTCACTTTGTGAATCTGGCTTTTCATAGGTACTGGGGAATCAAACTCGGGTCTATAGGCTTTATGGGCAAGTGCCTTAACTGCTGAGCCATTTCTCCAGTCTTCTGTGTCTGAGGAAGATGCAAAAGGGCTTTGGGGACATATATCCTGTTCCCTCCCTCCCTCCCTGTGGAAGTGTCTGTTAGTGTAGTTGGTACCTGTAGTGGCATGGGAAAAACAGGACACGTGGACTCCTTAATGGGTGGTCTCTCCACAGACAGTCGTGCTGGACTGGCTGACCTCGCTGGGCCTCGGCATCACCATCCGAAATCTCTGCTCAAAGCTTTCATTTCATGGTCTTGGCCTTAACTGACACTCACTGACGTGTAATACCTCTTCACAATCACTCCTGCACTTCCAAACGCTTCTGGGAAGACACTGGCCTTTGTGTCAAGTCCCTACATAGTGTTTACATCTTCTTTTATAAAAAAAATTAATAAAATAAGTAAAGTTTAAGAAAAATTCCTGGGTCTGGAGAGATGCCTTAGTGGTTAAGGTGGTTGCCTGCAAAGCCAAAGGACCCAGGTTCAATTCCCCAGGACCTACGTAAGCCAGATACACAAGGTAGCTCATGTGTCTGGAGTTCCTTTGCAGTGGCTGGAGGCCCTGGTGCACCCATTCTCTCTCTACTTGCCTTTCTTCCCTCCCCCCCCTCAAACAAATAAAATAAAATAAAGTTTTAAAAATATTTATATATTTGAAAAGCTGGGTGTGGTGGTACATGCCTTTAATCCCAGCACTCAGGAGGCAGAGGTAGAAGGATCACTGTGAGTTCCAGGCCACCCTGAGAATATAGAGTGAATTCCAGGTCAGAGCCTGGGCTAGAGTGAGACCCTACCTCGAAAAAAAAAAAAAAAGAAAGGAAAAAATTTATTTGAGAGAAAGAGGTAGATAGAGAGAATAGGTGCTCCAGGGCCTTTAGCCACAGCAAATGAACTCCAAATGCATGTGCCACCCAGTGCATCTGGCTTTATGTGGGCTCTGGGGAATCAAACCTGGATCCTCAAGCTTTGCAGACAAGCTCTTTAACTGGTGAGCCATCTCTCCAGCTCCAGGGTTTACATTTTCTTTAGGGGACTGAAGAGATGGCTCAGCAGTTAAGGCACTTGCCTGCAAAGCCTAACAACCTGGTTTTAATCCCCCCTCCCGTACCCATGTAAAGCTAGTGTCTATGTCTGTCTCCTCTTTATCTCTCTCTGCTTGCAAATAAATAAATAAAAATCTTTTTTTGAGGGGCTGGAGAGATGGCTTAACAGTTAAGGCGCTTTCCTGCAAAGCCTAAGGACCGAGGTTTGATTCTCCAGGTCCCACATTAGCCAGTGCACAAGGTGGCACATACATCTGGAGTCTGTTTGCAGTGGCCAGAGGCCCTGGCACACCCACTCTCGCTCTCTCTCGCTCTCTCTAATATATATATATTGTTGTTGTTTTCAAGGTAGGGTCTTACTCTATCCCAGGCTGACCTGGAATTCACTATGTAGTCTCAGGGTGGCCTTGAACTCATGGTGATCCATCTACCTCTGTCTCCTGAGTGCTGGGATTAAAGGCGTGCACCACCACGCTTGACTTAAAATAAATACTTAAAAAAAATGCCTTTAATTCCAGCACTCGGGAGGCAGAGGTAGGAGGACTCGCAGTGAGTTCGAGGCCACGCTGAGACTACATAGTGAATTCCAGGTCAGCCTAGGCTAGAGTAAGACCCTAACTGGAAAAACAAAACAAAACAAAACAAACCAAAAAACACCAGGGCCAGGAGAGATGGCTTAGCAGTTGAGGCGCTTGCTGGCAAAGCCAAAGGACCCAGGTTTGATTCCCCAGTACCCACCTAAAGCCAAATGCACAGAGTGGCACATGTGTCTGTCTGAAATTTGTTTCCAGAGGCTAGAGGCACTGGCACACCTATTCTCTCTCTCATAAACAAAATATTAAAAAAAAAAACTTGGGCATTAATGACAGGGTTGTAATTATTTGTGATTTTTTCATCTCCCTATCTCTTGCTTCATTTAACTTTAGGTCTTGTATCAGTGCCCTGTACACAGCAGGCAGCTAAGGAATGCTTGACGAGTGCTGAGCGCGCATTCTGAAAGGCTTATTTGAAGGACTTGCACTGCAACGTGCGGAGCCGGGCTTTGCCAGTATGCAGTTCCGCATCTTGTCCACTAGATGCCACTGTCTGCCAGCACCAGAAGGACAATTGGCCACGGACTAGTGGGTGGGGAAATAGATTAATTCTCCCAAGAGATTGAGCTGGCCCTCGTGCTAGTGATGAAGATGGTCTATATGTTATATGACCTCTGCACACGGAACTTAAGGCACGCACACGTCACAGGCTTTGTATGCATTAGTGTGTTTTCAGAACAATGGAGGTATTAGTATCAGAGAAGGAAATGGGACTCAGAGAGGCCAATCTAGTTGCCTGTGGAGAGGTTAGCTCTGGTCTATCTAGTTGGAATTTATTTCCTTCTCCCTTCCTTCCTCCCTTTCTTCCTCCCTCCCTTCTTTCCTTCTCCTCCTCCTCTTCCTCTACTTCTCCCCCTCCCCACCCCCTCCTCCTTCTATTGCTGTGTGCAGTATTTATGGCGTGTCTATGGTATCCACACGCGCCAAGGCCAGAGGAGAACGTTGAGTGTCTCCTCTATTGCTCCCCTGCCTTATTTCCATGAGACAGGGTCTCTCACTGAACTTGGCACTCACTGCCTTTAGGTTAAACTGGCTTCTCAGTGAGCCCCAGGAACCCTACTGTGTCAGCAATGGGGTTACAAATTTGCACAACCACATTTGGCTTTTTTTATCCTATGTGGGTCCTGGGGATGAATTTGGACGCTCATGCTTTTGCAGCAAGCTGTTCTTATCCACTGAGCCATCTCCCCAGCCCTTTGGCTCGGTTTTCTGACGGTAATTGTTCTCATAGCAATCTCTTTAATACCAGTTTCGCCAAGCCAGCCATTGTTCCCAGTTCTTTTTCTTAGTAACTTTTTTAAAAAATTTTTAATTAATTAATTTATTTTGGATTTTTTGAGGTAAGTTCTCCTTCCAGGTTAACCTGGAGTTCGCTATGTAGTCTCAAATTAGCCTTGAACTCTTGGTGATCCTCCTACCTCTGCCTCCCAAGTGCTGCTATTAAATGCATGCGCCACTACACCCGACTGCGACCAAGTACTTTTAACTATTGAGCGATCTTCCAAGCATCTGGTTGGTGTCTTTTAATTAATTTATTCATTCTAGGTAGGGTCTTGCACTAGCCCAGGCTGACCTTGAATTCTCTGTGTAGTTCTGGGTGGCCTTGAATTCTCAGTGATCCTCCTACATCTGCCTCCTGAGTGTTGGGAATAAGGGTGTGTGTGACCATACTTGGCTTATTTTATTTTATGTTTTGCCCAGGTAGGGTCTCACCCTAGCACAGGCTGTCCTGGAACTCACTCCATAGTCACAGTCTGGCCTTGAACTCACAGCAGTCCTCCCACCTCAGCCTCCTGAGTACTGGGATTAAAGGTGTGCGCCACCATACCCACCAGCCTTTATTTTTATTTATTTATTTTTTTAATTTTCAGGGTTGGGGAAATGGCTTAGCAGTTAAGGCGTTTGGCTGAGAAGCCTAAGGACCCTGGTTCAATTCCCCAGGACCCATGCAAGTCAGATGCACAAGGGGGCGCATGTGTCTGTAGTTTGTTTGCAGTGTCTGGAGGCCCTGGTGTGCCCAGTTCTCTCTTTCTCTCTGCCCTTCCTCTCTCTCTCTCTATACAATGTAAATATAAATAAATGTATATATATATACACATATATGTATATGTATATGTATATGTATATGTATATGTATATGTATTTAAAGCCAGGTGTGGTGGTGCATACCTTTAATCCCAGCACTCTGGAGGCAGAGGTAGGAGGATCACCATGAGTTCAAGGCCACCCTGAGACTACATAGTGAATTCCAGGTCTACCTCAAAAAACAAAAAATGAATTTATTATTTTTTCATTTTTTAGGGCTGGAGAGATGGCTTAGGGGTTAAGGTCCTTGTCTGTGAAGCCTAAGGACCTAGATTTGACTCCTCAGGACCCACATAAGCCAGATGCACATGGTGGCACATGTGTTTGGAGTTCGTTTACAGTGGCAGGAAGCCTTGGTATGACCATTCTTTCTCTCTGCCTCTTTTTCAAATAAATAAATTAATTAAATTTAATATTAAAAATTTTAATTTATTTGAGAGGAAGGGTCTCTTATTACTGAAAATGAATTCCAGATATATGCAGCCACTTTGTGCATGTAGCTTTATGTGGGTACTGGGGAATTGAACCCAGGCTGCCAAGCTTTTCAGGCAAGCACCAGGCCATGGTTGGTGTCTTGTTTTTGGTTTTTCGAGGTAGGTTCTCACTCTAGCCCAGGCTGACCTGTAATTCACTATGGAGTCTCAGGGTGGCCTCGAACTCGTGGAGATCTTCCTACCGATGCCTTCTGAGTGCTGGGATTAAAGGAATGTGTCAGCGACTTTTATTTTTATTTTTATATTTTTTCTAAGGCAAGTTCTCACTCTAGCCTAGGCTGACCTGCAACTCACTCCTTAGGTCCAGGCTGCTGTCAAACTCATAGTGACCCTCCTACCTCATCCTCCCAAATGCTGAGACCAAAGGATGGCGCAGGATGCCCAGAGCAACACGGCAGGTGGGAAGGAGGCAAGATCTGAGTTGAGTCTTTTTGTTTGTTTGTTGAAACAGAGTCTCATGTAGCCCAAGCTGGCCTGGAACTCACTACGTAGCTGAACTCCTGATCCTCCTGCGTCAACCTCCTAAATGCTGAGATTACAGACTTGTGCCACCTCACTCAGCACTCTGGCTTTAATTCTGGGGTTGACAGTGCTGGAAACCGGAAATGGGAGCCATCCCGAGCTTAGAGTTGGACGAGTACAGGCTGCGGTGCTTTGAGCCATCCAAGTGGCAACGTCAAGTTAATGTTTGGGTCTGGTGCTCAGGGAAGACGTGGGACGTAGATACATTGCCATGGCAGTGCCCTGGGCCTGTGTGCAGAGTGAAGCTGGGAGCTGGGTGTAGTGGCTCAGGAGCAGGGGAGGCAAGGGAAGAGGGCTCAGGATTGGTCTGGGCAGACACCCACCTGTCCCTGGAGAAGCAGTGGCAAGGGGAGGGGTGCGGGCAGGGAGCCCAGCTTGGAGTCTATGAGGACCCATGCTGTGCAGGGGCAGCTGGGAGAAGCTGCCAAGCCGGTGGGAGAGGCTTTTCTTCGGCTGCCTCTCCCAGCCTGGGGGGACAGATTGAGAGTTGGTGGAGCCCTGATGGATCCCTAGAAGTCTGGTGTGTGTGTGGGGGGATGGGGGGGAGAATGGGGCAGCTGCTTCAGATCCCGCTGCAGGGAGGCAGCTTGGCAGCGGCCAACAAAGAGCTGGACAACAGTGGCCAGGGCCTGTGTCTACAGCCTGTATAATAAAGAAGGAGCCAAGAGCGCAGTCCTGAGGGACATTCGGTGGCCCGCAAGGGGAAGGAGGCAGAGGGCTCCAGGGCTTGTTCACTGAAGCAGGTAGGTCAGGCCCACCCAGGATGACCCCTGCCAGCCTTCCCAGGCAGGTGTGGCTGCGTGACTTCATTCCCACCAGTGGGCTGCAGGGGGCAGTGGTGTGTGTGTCTCCGGGTCTGGCTTTGTCCTTTCTCCTTCTGGCTGGTTTTTGATTTTGTTTGTGGGTTTTTTTTTTTCTTTTTATTTATTTATTTGAGAGCGACAGACAGAGAGAGAATGTGCCCACCAGGACCTCCAGCTACTGCAAACGAACTCCAGACAGCGTGCGCCCCCTTGTGCATCTGGCTAACGTGGGTCCTGGGGAATTGAGCCTCGAACCCGGGTCCTTAGGCTTCACAGGCAAGCGCTTAACCGCTAAGCCATCTCTCCAGCCCTTGTTTGTGTTTTATTGTTGTTTTTAAAAATTTTTTAGGCAGGGTCTCACTCTGTAGCCCAGGCTGGCCTCAAACCCATGGTCATCCTACCTCAGCCTCATGAGGGCTGGGATTAAAGGAACACCTCACCATGCCCTGTTCCCTGTCTCCTTCTGGCTGGCAGGACCAGGGTCATCACACAATTTTGGTCATGAGACCAGGACCGACAGGGCGCATGGAAGGAACTGTGGTCTCTGCATGGCACACACAGCGCATTGACCTGCAATGTTTAGATAGAAACCCTTCCACTGTTTAAGCCAGTGTCTCTTCGTTATTTATTTATTTATTTTTGGGTTTTAGAGGCAATCCTCCTACCTCTGCCTCCCGAGTGCTGGGGTTAAAGGTGTGTGCCACCATGTCTGGTTTTATTCATTTATATCTTAATATTTATATTTTATTCTTTTTTTTAATTTGAGAGAGAAGGAAACAGTGAAAGAGGCAGACAGAAAGAGAGTGAGTATGGGCATAGCAGGGCCTCCTTCCACTACTGATGAACTACAGACACATAGACCACTTTGTACATCAGACTTTACGTAGATTCTCGGGAAATCGAACCCAGGTTGTCAGGCTTGGCAAGCAAGCAAGTACCTTTAACTGCTGAGCCATCTCTCCAGCCCTTAATTAAAAATTTTTTTTGTTTTTGTTTTTTGCTTTTTCGAGGTAGGGTTTCACTCTAGCCCAGGCTGACCTTGAATTCACTATGTAGTCTCAGGGCGGCCTTGAACTCAATGCAATCCTCCTACCTCTGCCTCCAGAGTGCTGGGATTAAAGGCATGCGCCACCACAGCCCTTAATTTTGTTTTTGAGACAGGGTCTCACTAGGTGGCCCCACTTGGTTTGGAACTTGCTATGTAAGCCAGACTGGCCTTGAATTTTCCGCTTTTGTGCCTTTGACTTCTGAATGCTGGGATCATAGGTGTGTACCACCATGCCTGACTTCTGAGCCCGTCCTTCCTTCCTTCCTTCCTTCTTTCTTTCTTTCTTTCTTTCTTTCTTTTTTTTTGGTTTTTCAAGGTAGGGTCTCACTCTAGCCCAGGCTGACCTAGAAATCATTATGTAGTCTCAGGGTAGCCTCAAACTCACAGTGATCCTCCTACCTCTGCTTCCTGAGTGCTGGGATTAAAGGCAAGTGCCACCACACCCGGTTTATTTATTTTTTATTGACAACTTCCATAATTGTAAACAATATCCCATGGTAATTCCCTCCCTCTCCCCACCTCGGCTCTTTCTTTTTTTTTAATTTTTTTTTTGGTTATTTTTATTTATTTATTGGAGAGTGACAGACAGAGAAAGAGGCAGAGAGAGAGAGAGAGAGAGAGAAAGACAGACAGAAAGAGAGAGAGAGAGAATGGGTGCGCCAGGGCCTCCAGCCACTGTGAACAAACTCCAGATGCCTGCGCCACCTTGTGCATCTGGCTAACGTGGGTCCTAGGGAATTGAGCCTTGAACCGGGGTCCTTAGGCTTCACAAGCAAGAGCTTAACAGCTAAGCCATCTCTCCAGCCCATCTTTCTTTTTTAAAAAAAGATTTTGTTTTACTTATTTGTGAGAGAGAGAGGGAGAGACAATGGGCATGCCAGGGCATGTAACCACTGCAAATGAACTCCAGACACATGCGCCACTTTGTGCATTTGGCTTTAGTTTACATGGGTCCTGGGTAATCGAATCTGGATCATTTGGCTTTACAAACAAGCGCCTTAAGTGCTAAGTCTGACCTGGAACTCACTATGTAATCTCAGAGTGGCCTTGAACTCATGGTGATCTTCCTAACTCCTTCTCCTGAGTGTTGTGATTAAAGGCGTGTGCCACTGCACCTGGCAAATAAAATATTTAAATATATATATATATATATATATATATATATATATATATATATAATTTAATTTATTTGCAAGCAGAGAGAGAGAGATAGGAGGCAGACAGAGGGAGAATGGGTGCTCCAAGGCCTCTAGGCACTGCAAATAAACTCCAGATGCATGCGCTCCCTTGTGCATCTGGTTATGTAGGTACTGGGGAATCAAACCAGGGTCCTTTTGCTTCACAGGCAAATGCCTTAACCACTAAGCCATCGCTCCAGCCCCAGTGTGGCTTAGCTGGACATAATGGCTCACATTTTTAAAAAAATGTATTTTATTTATTTATTTAAGAAAAAGAGAGGGCTGGAGCAATGGCTTAGTGGTTAAGGCACTTGCCTGTGAAGCCTAAAAACCCACATTTGATTCCCCAGTCCCCAAGTAAACCAGATGCACAAGATGGGGCATGTGTCTGGAGTTCATTTGCAATGGCTGGAGATGCTGGTGCACCCATTCTTTCTTTCTGTTTGTCTCTCTTTTTCTTTTATTTTTTAAAAAGATTTTATTTTTATTTGTTTATTAGAGACAGAGAAGGAGAGAGAGAGAGAGAGAGAATGGGCACACCAGGGCCTCCAGCCACTGCAAATGAGCTCCGGATGCATGTGCCACCATGTGCATCTGGCTTATGTGGGACCTGGAGAATTGAACAAGGATCCTTTGTCTTTGCAGGCAAATGCCTTAACTGTTAAGCCATCTCTCCAGCCCTCTCTTTTTCTTAAGTAAATAAATAAAATACATTTAAAAAAGTGTGACCCATTATGTCCAGCTAAGCCACACTGTCTTGTTTTTTCCCTTCCTGATAGGGTCTCACTTTAGCCTAGGCTGACCTGGAACTCTACATAGCTCCAAGTTGGTCTTGAACACAGACATCCTCATATCTCTGCCTCAGAGTATGAGTGCTGGGATTAAAGGCATGAGAGATGCTCATGATAGGCGGCCACTATCATTTTGTTGGATCTCTCTCTCTCTCTCTCTCTCTCTTTTTTTTTTTTTTTGTTTGTTTTTTGAGGTAAAGTCTTACTCTAGCCCAGGCTGACCTGGAATTCACTATGTAGTCTCAAGGTGGCTTTGAACTCACAGTGATCCTCCTACCTCTGCCTCCCAAGTGCTGGTATTAAAGGCGTGTGCCACCATACCCGGCCTAGATCTCTTTGTAACAGAAATTTAATTCAACTAACACAACTTGGACTAACTAAGCTAGTGCAGGGTTAGCACAACTTAGCTATATGACTAGTTCATTTAATTTAATTCAATTTAAAAACTTTGATTCTCTCTATCTGCCTCTTTTTCAAATAAATAAATAAAAGATTTTAGCCTGGCATGGTAGCGCACGCCTTTAATCCCAACACTTAGAAGGCAGGGGTAGCAGGATTGCCATGAGTTTGAGGCCACTCTGAGACTACATAGAGAATTCCAGGTCAGCCTGAGCTAGAGTGAGACCCCACCTTGAAAAAAAAAAAAAAAAACTTTTTTTGAGGCAAGGTGCTGCTCTAATACATAAGATGACCTGGAATTCACTATGTAGTCTCAGGGTGGCCTTGAACTCATGGTGATCCTATCTCTGCCACCATGTGCCACCATGCCTGACTCTGAATAAAAATATTTTGATTTTTAAAAAAATATTTACTTATTTTATTTACTTAAGAGAGAGAAAGAGGGAGGGAGAGAGAATGAATGGGCACGACAGGGTCTTCAGCTGCTGTAAATGAACTCCAGAAGCATGTGCCACCTTGTGCATCTGGCTTACGTGGGTCCTGGGGAATCGAAGCTGGGTCGTTTGGTTTTGCAGGCAAGTGTCTTAACTGCTAAGCCATCTCTTCAGCCCTAAAAATATTTTAAAAAAAATGGATCTGGCAGCTGGGCGTGGTGGCATGTGCGTTTAATGCCAGCACTTGGGAGGCAGAGGTAGGAGTATTACCATGAGTTTGAGGTCACCCTGAGAATACAGAGTGAATTCCAGGTCAGCCTGGCTAGAGTGAGACCCTACATCAAAAAACAAAAACAAAAACAAACAAACAAAAAAATGGATCTGGGTCAGGAATGGTGGCACATGCCTTTAATCCCTACACTCAGGAGGCAGAGGTAGGAGGATTGCCATGAGTTTGAGGCCACCCTGAGATTACATAGTGAATTCCATGTTAGCTTGAGCAAAAGAGCAAGACCCTACCTTGAAAACAACAACAAAAAAATTAGCCTGATATAAGAGCCAAGGGAGGGCTAAGAATGTAGCTCACTGGTAGGGTGCTTGCCAAGCATAAACAACGCTCTGGGTTTAATTCCCAGCACTCAAGAAAGAGCTGAGGCCAGGCGTGATGGCGCACGCCTTTAATCCCAGCACTCGGGAGGCAGAGGTAGGAGGATTGCCATGAGTTGGAGGCCACCCTGAGACTCCATAGTGAATTCCAGGTCAGCCTGGGCTAGAGTGAGACTGTACCTCGGAAAACCAAAAAAAAAAAAAAAAAAAAAAAAAAGGAAAAGAAAGAGCTGAGGAAGGAGGAGTTGAAGAAGGAGAAAGTGGGAGAAAATGATGAGACTTCAGTGTTGAATATTACACAAAGACCAGATAAAGTAATGGGGGTGGGGGTTCCCTGTCCTTGGCCACTGGTGGCATCAGTGAGCCCTTCTGGGGGAGGGGGAGTAGGTGTGACAGGAGGGGAATAAACTAATCCAGCAATTCTGGCTGCTCTTTTGTGGAAGGTGGAAGAGGAAGGACGGAGATGGGGAGGAGGGTACTAGGGACTCAGGAGGATCACAGTGAGTTAGGGAAGGGTGAGGGATGGACAGGGTAAGGAAGGGAGCCCTCAGAGGTGCTGAGGTCCAGAGCTCAGGGGGCCAGGGAGGGAAGTGTTCTCTTCCTCTGAAGCCCCCATGCATGGCTCGTGAGACAGGAGAACAGCTGCTTTGGGAGAGAGGCTGGTTGACATCTGTGGGAGCAAGAGGGGAGAGGCCTGCTTTCTGAGAAGTGGGGGACTAGGATGAGGGGTGTGGTGGTGGTGGGGAGGAGCAAAAGAGGACTGTGAAGAATGCAGAGAAACGTGATGTTGAAAGAATCTTCTAACAGCATGGATAGAGCTGGCACCAAGCTTTCTGGGCTGGGGGCTTTTTTTTTTTTTTTTTTTCTTCACGGGGTTCTTCTGGAGGCTAGGAGGGCAGTAGGCAAACAGCCAGACCTACAGTGGGAACTTCTTCCTACTTTAGGCAGAGGAGGTCAGGGACCGTGGGAGAGAGCAGGCTGACCCAGGAAGCTGTGCTGCACAGGACAGGAAGCCCAAGCCAGATGTGAGAGACCGGTGAGTGAGATTGTGGATTCACTGGAAGGAGGAGAAGTGGGGGGTATAGAGGCATACACAAGGGGACCAGGGACAGTGGGTCAGATCACCCAGATTTTGCAGGGTTCCAAAGTCCCCTGGGTGAGGGCAAGACTTGGGGTAGAGAGGCTCTATTAGTTACATCCTCATTACTAGGACAGAATTCTTGACAAGTATCAGTTTAAAGGAGTTGTGTTGTTAATCTCTTGCTGCCAATTTGACACAATTTAGAATCACCATGGATACAAATCCTGTGAAGGATTTTCTAGACTAGATTAATTGAAGCGGAAGGACCCACCCTAACTGTAGGCAGGCAGCACCATCCCATGGGCTGTGTTCCTGGGCAGTATAGGAAGGAGAAACCAGGCTGGGAAGATGGCTCAGCAGTTAAAGGTGCTTGCTTGCAATGTCTGACAGCCTGGGTTCAATTCCCCAGTAGCCACGTGAAGCCAGATGCACAAAGTGGCACATGCATCTGGAGTTCCTTCGCAGTGGCAAGAAGCCCTGGTGCACCCATACTCTGTGTGTGCGTGTGTCTGCCTTTCCCTCTCTCTCAAATAAATAATTTTTTTTTAAAGGAGCCAGGCATGGTGGTGCACGCCTTTAGTCCCAGCACTTGGGAGACAGAAGTAGGAGGATTATTGTGAGTTCGAGGCCACCCTGAGACTACATAGTGAATTCCAGGTCAGCCTGAACTAGAGTGAGACCCTACCTTGAAAAACCAGAAAAAAAAAAAAAAAAAGGAGAACGCTAACTGAACATTCAGCATTCATCATGCTGCTGCTCCTTCCTCCCGGCTGATGTGATAATGTGACTCCAGCTGTCTGCTTCCGCCAGGATGCACTTCGCCCTTGAAACTGTAAGATGGAAACAAAGCATTCCATGCCTCCAGCTGTTCCTAAGAGGGTATGTTGTCTCAGAAACAAGAGAATAATTGATACAAGAAGGAAGGATTTGCTGGGCATGGTGGCACATGCCTTTAATCATAGCACTGAGGAGGAAGAGGTAGGGGGGATTGCCATGAGTTTGAGGCCACCCTGAGACTACATAGTGAATTCCAGGTCAGCCTGGACTAGAGTGACTCCCTACCTTGGAATCCTCTCCTCCACAAAAAAAGGAAGGATTTATGCCTGCTTAGAGTTCCAGGTAACAGTTCATCACTGTAGAGAAGGCATGGCGGCAGGGGCATGAGACAGGTGGTCACATTCGGTCCACAGTGAGGAAGCACAGGACCATGAATGCTGGCGTGAAGCCAGCTCCTTTCTGTCAGTCAGGAACCCAGCCATAGTGGAGCAGTGAGCTTAGTCAAGATAACACCTCACAGGTTGGACAATCAATAAAAACCATCACAAGCATTTTGCAAGTCAAAGCTAGAGTCTTTGAAATCTGAGGGGTGTGGAAGGAGCCCGCAGACAGAGCGGAGCACATGGTAGCTCCCTCTCTCCCTCTGCCTCAACATCTTTCCTGGGTCCACTGCTTAGTAACTGGTCCCTTGCTTGGTCACTTAGGAAGGGCTGCCATATTCCTACGTGTGAAAGCAAGCATGTGTTTTGTTGTTATTTATTTTGCTTTTTTGGGGGTATGTGGTGTATATGTGGGGTGCAGCATACTTGGTATACACGTGTGTGTACAGAAGCATGTACCATGCACATGCATGCAGAGGTCAGAGGAGGATGTCAGGTGTGCTCCTTTATGGCTCTTCCACCTTACTTCCTTGAGACAGGCTCTCTCCCTGAGCCTGGAGTTTGCCAGACTAGACTGGCTGACTGGGGAACCTTGAACTCCTCATGTAGTCAAGGATGACCTTGGTTTCTGATCCTCCTGCCTCCACCTCCCAAGTCCTGGGATAACAGACTGATATCACCAAATCTATCCATTTTTAGTTTTTTTTTTTTAAAAAAACTTTTATTTATTTATTTGCAAGGAGAGAGAGAGAGAGAGAGAGAGAAGAGAGAGAGAGAGGGGGGGGGGGAATGGATATATCAGGGCTTCCAGCCGCTACAAACAAACTCCAGATGCATGTGCCACTTTGTGCATCTGGCTTTACATGGCTACTGGAGAATCGAACCCAGGTTGTCAGGCTCCTCAGGTAAACAAACACCTTAACTGCTGAGCCATCTCTTCAGCTCCTTTCCCCCCCCCCCCCCCCGAGGTAGGGTCTCACTCTGGTCCAGGCTGGCCTGGAATTAACTCTGTAGTCTCAGGGTGGCCTTGAACTCATGGAGATCTTCCTACCTCTGCCTCCTGAGTGCTGGGATTAAAGGTGTGCGCCACCAGGCCCAGCTCTCCAGCTCCTTTTAAATTAAGTTTTATTTTATTTTATTTATCTACTTGAAAGAGAAAGAGGCATCCAGTCAGCCAGCGGCTCCATTCTGCACTACTTCCTTTGTGTTTCTATGGCGTTTTGTCTGTGTTGCTGTTTAGAGTAAATAAACTGTTTATATAAAGAAAAAAAAAAAAAAAAAAGAAAGAGGCAGAGAGAGAGAATGGGTGCCCAGTGGCCTCTAACCACTGCAAAGGAACTCCAGTTGCATGCACTACTTTGTGTATCTATTTGACTTACCTGTGGTCTGGGGAACCAAACCTGGGTCCTTAGGCTTCACAGGCAAGTGCCTTAACTATTAAGCCATCTCTCCAGCCTTTTTTTTTTTTTTTCTTTTTTTTCCCCTTCAGTTTTTCAAGGTAGGGTCTCACTCTAGCTCAAGCTGACCTGGAATTCACTATGTAGTCTCAGGGTGTCCTTCAACTCTCAATGACCTTCCTACCTCTGCCTCATGAGAGCTGGGATGAAAGGCATGTGCACCATGCCTGGCCATTTCTTTAATTTTAGAAATATTTATCGAAGCAGAGTCTTGTTATGTAGTCTATGCTGTGCTGTCCTCAAACTCACTGCCATCTTCCTGCTTCAGGACCCATGGAACTGGGATTACAGGTGTGCCCCACCACACTCAGGTTTATTTATTTTTATTTTTTTATTTTTCCAGGTAGGGTTTTGCTCTAGCCCAGGCTGACCTGAAATTCACTATGTAGTCTCAGGATGGCCTCAAACTCACAATGATCCTCCTACCTCTGCCTCCCTAGTGCTGGGATTAAAGATGTGTGCCACCACGCCCAGTGGCAGCCCATTAAAAAAAAATTATTTATTTATTTGAAAGAGAGACTGAAAGATGAAGATAGAGAGAGAATGGGGTGCGTCAGTGCCTCTAGCCACTGCAAATGAACTCCAGACCCATGGGCCACTTTGTGCATCTGGCTTTACATGGGGAATCAAACCTGGGTCCTTTAGCTTTGCCGGCAAGTGACTTAATCTCTAAATCATCTCTCCAGCCCCATTTTTTTTTTGTTTTCCCTCCGGAGGTAGGGTTTTACTCTAGCCCAGGCTGACCTGGAATTCACTATGTAGTCTCAGGCTGGCCTCTAACTCGTGGTGATTCTCCTACCTCTGCCTCCTTAGTGCTGGGATTAAAGGCTCTCTTCTATTTTTATAAGGTCATGTGACCACATCTATGCTGAGTACTGGAGGAGGGGTAAGGAACCCTGAGGAATACTGAACTGCCTACTCCATGTCTCTCTGTTTTGTTGTTTTATTTTTTTAATATACATATTTATTTATTTGCAAGGAGAGAGAGAGAGAAAAGACAGAGAGAATGGGTGCTCCAAGGCCTCCAGCTGCTGCAAACGAACTTCAAATGAATGCGCCACTTTGTGCATCCAGTTTTACATGGGTACTGGGGTATGGAATCAAACCTGAGCCCTTTGGCTTTGCAGGCAAGTGCCTTAACCACTAAGCCATCTCTACAGCCCTGTTTTTTGTTTGCTTTTTAACATTTTTATTTACTTATTTATTTACTTGAGAGAGAGAAAGAGGCAGATAGAGAGAAAGAGAATGGGCGTGCCAGGGCTTCCAGCTGCTGCAAATGAACTCCAGATGCATGTGCCACCTTGTGTAGCTGGCTTACGTGGGCCCTGGGGATTTGAACTGGAGTTCTTTGGCTTGAAAGGTAAGTACCTTGACCACTAAGCTATCTCTCCAGCCTTCTCCAGCCCTGTTTTGTTGTTTTCTGATTTTTTTTTTTTTTGCTTCAAGCATAAAAATTTGGAACGCTTCACGAATTTGTGTGTCATCCTTGTGCAGGGGCCATGCTAATCTTCTCTGTATCGTTCCAATTTTAGTATATGTGCTGCCGAAGCGAGTCTTTTTTTTTTTTTTTTTTTTGAGACAGGGATAATTTATATGTAGCTCAGGCTGGCTTCAAACTCACTGTGTAGTTGAGGCTAGCCTTGAACTCCTGATCCTTTGGCTTTCACCTCCGAAGTGCTAAGATTACAGGTGTGCACAACTATACCTAATTTCAGTTATTACTCTGTTAAAAGTATTATTTAAAGCTGGGTGTGGTGACTTATGCCTTTCAATATTTTATTTTTATTTATTTATTTGAGAGAGAGAAAGAGGCAGAGAGAGAAAGAGAGAGAGAGAGAATGGGCACGCTAGGGCCTCTAGCCGCTGCAAATGAACTCCAGACACACGTGCCACATTGTGCATCTGGCTTCCTGAGGACCCTGGGTACTTTGGCTTTATAGGCAAGCGCCTTAACCACTAAGTTGTCTCTCTAGCCTGACTTAGGCCTTTAATTCCAGTTCTGGGGAGACTAAGGTTGGAGAATCACTGTGAGTTCAAAGCCAATCTGAGCTACACAGAGTGAGTTTTAGGTCAGCCTGGGCTGAAGTGAGACCATACCTCAATAAAAAAAATCCAAAATATAAACCCCAACAAGGGCTGAGGAGATGGCTCAGTGGGTACAAGCACCCCCTGTGTAAGCCCGTGAAGAGCTGCGAGAGGCAGAACCCCGGAGCCCGTGTAAAGCCGGATGAAGAACAAGAACTTGTCCTCCCAGCAATTCTGTAGCAAGATGGGAGGCAGACTGGAGAATCCCGGAAACTTGAAGACCAAGCATCTTGGCATTCCGAGCCGTGAACAAGAAGAGACCCCATGTGGGGCTGGAGAGATGGCTTGATGAATCATTAAGCGCTTGCCTGTGAAGCCTAAGGACCCTGGTTCGAGGCTTGATTCCCCAGGACCCATGTAAGCCAGATGCACAAGGTGGTGTATGCATCTGGAGTTCATTTGCAGTGGCTGGAGGCCCTGGTGCGACCATTCTCTCTCCCTCTCTCTCTTTCTTTTCTTTTCTTTCTTTCTTTTTTTTTTTCGAGGTAGGGTCTCACTCTAGCCCAGGCTGACCTGGAATTCACTATGGAGTCTCAGGGTAGCCTTGAGCTCATGGCGATCCTCCTACCTCTGCCTCGTGTCACCACGCCCGGCTTCTCTCTCTCTCTCTCTCTGTCGCTCTCAAATAAATTTTTTAAAAAATTAAAAAAAAAGAAGAGACCCCCCCCATCTCAGACAAAGTGGAAGGTGAGGACTGACACTTGAGGTACACCATGGTATGCATACACTCCACACCCACAAAACACTCCCCCCCCATAGCCCTCCTCCACACAGTCTCTTCTTCCTCAGAACAAAAAGGCTGATATCCCTCCTGCACTATTCCTAGGAAGGAGCTGGGTCAAGGGCGGTTCCCTCAACTTGTCCTCTAGTCGACTGCTCACAGGGAGAGTTACAGTTAGAGCCTGGTTCAGAAGAGGCCTGAGGGGCATCTGACTGACGGGCGAGGGGACTAGACTTAGTTAAGTTAGTGGGGTGCGGCACCTCACCCCAGCTCCCTGGGAGGCATTTGCTGCGGCTCTGCTCTGTTTGTTCCCTTCTTATCCCTGCGGAACAACACCGGGGTCAGGGCATCTGCTTAGAGACCTGTGGCATGGAAAGGGTCTTCTGTCTCTGGAAGGAGAGTCCTACAGCCACAGACCAGCCAGCCAGAACGATGCCTGCCAGTCTGTCCTGCGTGCCCCCTGCCCGCCAGTGTTGGGCAGCCCTCACCCTGGGATCTATAAGCCCTCACCCCATTTGCCCCATGTGCTCTGGGTATAACGGGGAGTGTGAAGGACACAGAGAACAGGGCAGTGGGTCCTCCTGGTGCCAGGCCTCCTGGGAGACAGCTGCTTTCTCCATGCCCGGGCTCCGTGCCCATCCTGCCTCCTGCTTCCCACTTCCTCCTCTGTCTGAGTTGGCGCAGCGGCAGCAGCACCTCCACTCAGCACCTTCCAACTGGGCGCAGCCAAGTAGTGCTCAGCCCCCAGTAGCAGGCAGCTCACAGCAGCCCAGAGCTGGCAGGCTCTCCGGCACCCACCCCTCCCCCCTCCAGCCTCTTCCTCTTCTATCTTCTGCATCCTGAGGGTTTGCAAAGGCACTGTTGTTTTTTTGTTGTTGTTGTTTGTTATTTGTTTTTGTTTTTCCAGGTAGGGTTTCACGCCAGCTCAGGCTGACCTGGAATTCACTATGTAGTCTCAGGGTGGTCTCGAACTCATGGCGATCCTCCTAGCTCTGCCTCCTGAGTGCTGGGATTAAAGGCGTGCGCCACCACACCTGGTACTGTTGTTTTTGTTTTTGCTTTTGTTTTTGTTGTTTTTGTTTTTGAGGTAGGGTCTCACTCTAGCTCAGGCTGACCTGGAATTCACTATGTAGTCTCAGGGTGGCGACGAACTCACAGAGAACCTCCTACTTCAGCCTCCCAAGTGCTGGGATTAAATGTGTCTGCCACCATGCCTGGCTCCCCAGTCCAACCCCCCCATTTTTTTTTTTTTTTCGAGGTAGGGTCTCACTCTAGCCCAGGCTGACCTGGAATTCACTATGGAGTCTCAGGGTGGCCTCGAACTCACAGCAATCCTCCTACCTCTGAGTGCTGGGGTTAAAGATGTGCGCCAGCCCCTTTTGTAGGTTCTTATCAGTACTAGCTCCTGTGGCCATTGCAGGTTGCAGCGCATTCTGAGCCAAGATGGGCTTTATTTCTGCCTAACCCGTCATGGGCTCCATAATATTCGAGAGGAACATTGGCACCCCACTAGCTATCCCTTGGGCACCAAGTCACTCCAGGTGCTGGGTGCTTGTCTTCATGTGGGCCAATGTTTGTGCCATGGATTTCTTAGCCCTAGACCTACTGGACGCTGTAGACAGATGACTCATGTAGGGTCACACATACTCCAGGGGCCCCTCCTTGGGCACAGTCCCAGGGGTCTTCAAAATCCTTGGATTTGTTGTGCCCACAGAGCTCAGCGAGGCTGTAGTTCGGGGTGCACCCTTGGCTGGTCCTCCCCTTCCCCACTGTGTCTTCTGGGTCAGAGTCAGCAGTGTCACAAGAGCCCTGGTGATCCCATTGAGAAGCGCCATCGTCAACCTGAATGGAGGCCCAAACCCTGTGGATGGATTCTTGTGTGTTCCACGCCACCCGTAGGAAGTCCTGTGGCCCAGGCAAATTGAGATGCGTTCCCTGTGACCTCACGTAGGTCCCCTCCTCTGTCTTTGCCTTTTTGCTTTGCAGCCTTTAGCCAGCCTAAACCAAGGACCTGGTCCCCTGCTCTGAGTCTACAGCCCCTCCCCCCCCCAGGACAGAATGAAAGTACAAAGGGCTTTTGTCGTCTCCCCCCCCCCCCAATCTCTGAGCTCAGCTTTGGGGCTCCTGCGCCGACCTCGGGCCACCCCAGCTGGAGACTGCTGTGGTATACTGGTACTTTTCCATGGCGCTGCGCACGCGTTGCACAGGCAGAGCCAAAGCCTATGTCTATATATACCTCCCCCACCCCCGGACGGCGTGCTCCTCCTTTGCCAGGCTGCGGTCGTGCAGTCTGTCGCTCGTTAAGGCACTGTCTCCGATTTGCATGTTTAATATTTTATCCAGGAAGTGCTGCTGGCTGTTCTTCAGGCTGGTGGTGCGAAGCTGACAGGATGTTAGGTCCTGGACTGGTTGCTCAGGGGTGGTGGCAAGCAGGATGAAAGTCTAGGGGCCTAGAGAAGGGTGACACCAGCTCCTGACTGCTGGTCCCGGATTCAAGGTGGCACTGGTGAGACCATATTGTCTTTGCTTACTTACCTTTTTTTTTTTTTTTTTCCTGAGGTAGGGTCTCACTCTAGCCCAGACTGACCTGGAATTCACTATGTAGCCTCAGGGTGGCCTCAAACCCTCTTCAATCCTCCTACCTCTGCCTCCCGAGTGCTGGGATTAAAGGCGTGCGCCACCACGTCCGGCTTGTTTTTTCATTTTTTTTTAAATTTATTTTTTGTTTTTTTTTTTCAAGGTAGGGTCTCACTCCAGCCCAGGCTGGCCTTGAACTCATAGCAATCCTACCACCTCTGCTTCCTAGGTGCTGGGATTAAAGGTGTACACCACCATGCCTACCTTTTTTTTTGTGTGTGTGTGTGTTTTTTTGAGGTAGGGTCTCACTGTAGCTCAGGCTGACCTGGAATTCACTATGTAGTCTCAGGTAGCCTTGAACTCAAGGCGATCTTTCTACCTCTGCCTCCCAAGTGCTGGGATTAAAGGTGTGCACCACCATGTCCGGTTTTATTTATTTATTTATTTATTTATTTATTTTGAGACAGGGTCTCATGCAGCTCAGGATGGCCTCCAACTCATTACATAGCAGAGGGCATCCTGAAGTAATGATCCTCCCGTCTCCACCTCCAGAGTGCTAGGAAGGCTTACGCCACCTTGTCCAGCATAGGCCACGCTGGGCTTTGTGCATGCTAAGCAAGCACGCTACCAAGATACACCCGAGTACCTGCGGGACCATCGAACATTCCTGCTGGCGTGGTGGTACCTCCTTTAATCCCTGCCCTCGGGAGGCAGCGGTAGGAGGCTCGCCGTAAGTTCATGAGTTCTAGGCTATCCTGAGACTACATAGTGAATTCCAGGTGGTTAGCCTGAGCTAGAGCGAGACTCTACCTCAAAAACAACTAAAAAAAAAAAAATTCATTCTTTGAGACACACAGCAACAAATGAGTACTATTCAAAGTGACTTCTTGGTCACATCAGTGTTGGGGAAGGAAAACTGTGTGGGGATCAGCAGGTCCGGCTGGTGGTATGTGACGTCAGGGTCCCTGAGCCCTCTGGGTTTCTGTGGGTGACCAGGGAGAGCCATCTACATCGAGCTTCCACCCTGGCGTACTGTGGAAAGCACACACAGTGCCAGCCACACGGAAAACCAGCGACAAGCCCTCTGTTTCCAATTGTCCATGAAGGACATAGTGGGCAGGAGGGGCAATGAGTGAACAAGAGGAGGCTACGGCCCCGGGGCAGATGGAAAAATCTGGAGATGGGAGGGGGGTGGGGAGCAGACAGACACTGGCCTTTCATTCTGACCTTGCAAGGCATGAAACGCCTGATTGTGCCGGAGTCCAGAGGGAGCCGTGGTCAGAGGGACAGGGAGAGCTCGCTCTGACCGCCCCCCCACCCAGGCCCCCAGGGAACAAGATCCCCACACATCCCTTTGCGCCTGTGGCTCAGACAGACAAGGGTTCTCAGAGGCAGTGTGATGGGGTGTGGCCCCAGATCCTGTCTCCACCCCACCCCACCCCCGGCCTGAAGGTTTATCTGTGCAGGATTTCTGCACTCAGCCCTGGTGGTGAGTAGGGACCAAGGAAGGGGTAGAGGCAGGAGTGTGGCTGTCATTCTCCCTTAGCCTTCTACTCCAGAAAATTCCGTATCTGCTCCCAAGTGCTCCTCCTCCATGTGCCTAGTTGGGAAGTTCTTCCTGGTGTCTAGCCTCAGTTCTTTTTTTTTTTTTTTTTTTGGTTTTTCAAGGTAGGGTCTCACTCGTGCCCAGGCTGACCTGGGGAGGGGATATGATGGAGAATGGAATTTCAAAGGGGAAAGTGGGGGGAGGGAGGGTATTACCATGGGATTTTTTTTTTTTTTTTTTTTTGGCTTTCTGAGGTAGGGTCTCACTCTAGCCCAGGCTGACCTGGGATTCACTATGGAGTCTCAGGGTGGCCTTGAACTCACTGCGATCCTCCTACCTCTGCCTCCCGAGTGCTGGGATTAAAGGCGTGCGTCACCACAGCCCACTTAGCCTCAGTTCTTTCTATTGCCTCTTAAATGCTATGACAGTTCTGCTGTGGGGTGGTGGGTGATTAAGGAGTCTCATCATGGTCTGCTGCTTCAGTCTGGAACCCTCCTATCCATTCCCTACGACACATAAATAGAGCCCTTGACTGCCAGTCCCCAGTGACAGGAGCTGGAAAGGAAGTCTCTGAACAGCCACCATAGAGTCACCGAGCTATTCACTCAAGTGTAGACGCACCCCAGGAGCTCTCAGTTTGTAATTCCCCCATCTAGCTCAGCGGTTTGCGACATCCCTTTGTCAGGTCCTGTTCCATCCCGCTCGTGGGTATGGTCTCAATCTAGCCCAGGCTGACCTGGAACTCACCGTGATGCTCTTACCCAAGGGCTGAGATTTTAAAAAAATATTGTATTTATTTATTTTGAGAGTGAGAGAGATAGAAGAGAGACAGAAAACTAGCACACCAGGGCCTCCAGCCACTATAAATGAATGCCAGATGCATGCGCCACTTTGTGCATCTGGCTTCATGTAGGTACTGGCAAATTGAACCCTGGATGTTAGGCTTTGCAGGCAAGTGCCTTAGTCACTGAGCTATCTCTCCAGCCCCAATCTACTTTCTATCTTTTTATTTAATTAATATTTTGTATTTATTTCTTTGAAGCAGAGAAGACAGACAGACAGAGAGAATGGTTGCATAAAGGTCTCCAGCTACTGCAAAAGATCTCCAGATGCATGGGTCACTTTGTGCATCTGGCTTTACGTGGGCACTGGGGAATGGAATCCTGGTTAGGCTTTGCTGAGCCAGCTCTCCAGTCCCCAATCTACTTTCTTTTTTAAAAAAAAATATTAAATTATATTATATTATATATTTATTTAAGAGACAGAGAGAAAGAAGCAGAGACAAAGAGGCAGATAGAGAGAGAATAGGTGCGCCAGGGCCTCCAGCTACTGCAAATGAGTTCCAGATTTTGTGCATCTGGCTTACGTGGGTCCTGGGGAATCAAACCTAGGTCCTTTAACTTTGCAGGCAAGCACCTTAACTGCTAGGCCATCTCTCCAGTCCCCAATCTACTTTCTTTCTTTCTTTCTTTTTTTTTTTTTTTTTATCAAGGTAGGGTCTCACTGTAGTCCAGGCTGACTTGGAATTCACTATGTAGTCTCAGGGCGGCCTCGAACACACGGCGATCCTCTTACCTCTGCCTCCCGAGAGCTGGGATTAAAGGCGTGCGCCACCACGCCCGGCCTAATGTACTTTCTTACCATCAAAGGTGAAGATAATGATGGAGCCAGGCTCCACGGCACAGGACGAGCAGAAAGGCACTCATCAGCAGCCTTGCAAATCCAAAGGGGTCAGCAGAGGAGGCACTTAGTTCCGGGGGTGATCTTCATTGCTCAAGACTCTCTGTGGCTGGGCTGAATCACAGCCCATGCTCACAGTGTGGGCTGGACTGATCAAGGCAAGATTGTGACCGGTGCAAAGAAATTAATTAAAAGAGAGATGTGAAAGCCTGCGCTTTACAATGGCTAAGATGCAGACACGAGGAACAATGAGTCCTTAAGGTTAAATCCTTAGCTCCTGGAGTAAGTAAGGGCTCATAGCCTTAGATGTCTGAGTTGTGTTTTGGAGACAGGATCTCATGTAGCACAGACTGGCCTAGAACTCACTGTGTAGCAGAGGCTGATCTTTCTGCCTCTGCCTTCCAAGTGCTTGGATTGCGGGTGTGTACCACTAAGACTGGCTTGAATGGTGGCTTTCAAATGGAAATGATTTTGCACCTTTCCCCACATTAGGCCAGGTCTGGGGATATTTTTGTTTGTCTCCAAGATTCTGCTAAACATTCTATTGTACCCAGGAAACAAACACACCCCACGAACAACTTCTACAGAGATGAAGTTGAGAAAGTCTGTCTGGTCTAGATGCTAAGATATTGGAATCTTGATTTTTTTTTTTTTTCCTCCTGTAGAGGGAATGCACCTAGAAGTTAGAAATAGTGAGCCCTTAACTTGTCTCCTGCAACTGCCTCATCCTCCTATACTGACTAATGCTTTACAAGTGCTTGTCAGATATATGTGTGAATAAATGACTCACCTCCTCATGGTGGGCAGGGCTTCCTTTCCTACCCAAAACTAGGCTGGCCTTTGGGCAGGCCTGCCCACTTCTCCTCCACCAGGGTTCTGACCCTGGCAACCCTAGGGAGAAAGCGGAGGAGGCCTCACCCAAAAGTGCCTGAGCTATTGATTCAGAAATAGCAGATGCTCATTCCCATGAAATTTGCATTTCATTTGCATGCTGCTTTGAATATAATTTGCATATTGCTCCTTTAATGTCAAAGGCATGGATTGCTTGGCCTCTGTCAGTGCCTTTCTCATTTCTTTATTTTTCCTTCCTTCCTCTTTCTTTCTTTCTTTCTTTCTTTTTTTTTTCTCTCGAGGTAGGGTCTCACTCTAGCCCAGGCCTGACCTGGAATTGTCTGTGTAGTTTCAGGGTAGCCTCGAACTCACGGCAATCCTCCTACCTCTGCCTCCTCAGTGCTGGGATTAAAGGCAGTGCGCCACCATGCCTGGCCTTTCTCATTTCTGTACAGACCGCTGTCTGACTGCAGCCATATTTCTTTGCTCCCATTCTAGGAAACACCTACCTGGTGGGACCCACATTTGCTAATTTTGTTTTGTTTTGTTTTTGTTTTTGTTTTTTTGAGGTAGGACCCTGCTCTGGCCCAGGCTGACTTGGAATCCACTATGTAATCTCAGGGTGGCCTCAAACTCATGGTGATCCTACCCCTGCCTCCCAAGTACTGGGACTAAAGGCGTGCACCACCACGCCCAGCTAACATTTACTAAATTTCTACAGAGCCTGGCACAAAAAAATGTTTAAGAAGCCAGTTAATGGTGAGACTCGAAGGCAGGCAGGCTCCTTGAACTCTACCTGCTCCTTATGGTTGAGATCACAGTTTTGGGTATCAGCTCAGTCTCTGTCACTCAAACTGTGTGATTTTGCAAGTCTCATCTGGGAAGTGAAGATTATGATATTCACCACACACAGTTACCACTGGCTTCTCTCCTCTTCCTCCTCCTCCTTCTTCTCAGTCTTGCTGTGCAGCTCGGGCTGGCCTTGAATTCTCCATTCTCCTGTCTCAGCCTCTGGACTGCGGGAGTTGCAGGCGTGTACCACTACACCCTTCTGAGATTGTATGTAAGGAACAGAAAGGATTGTGCTCATTGGGAGCTCTGGTTTCTCTGAAGCCACTGTTGCCAAGGAGAAGCTGCTTCTCTGATCTTCTTGCTGACCACTCTTTCGCTCTTTTTTTTTGTTTGCTTTTTTTTTTTTTTTTTGGTTTTTCGAGGTAGGGTCTCACTCTCGCCCAGACTGACCTGGAATTCACTATGTTGTCTCAGGCTGGCCTCGAACTCTCAGCGATCCACCTACCTCTGCCTCCCGAGTGCTAGGATTAAAGGCGCGCGCCACCACGCCCGGCTCTTTCGCTCTTTTTGTTTGTTTGTTTTTCGAGGTAGAGTCTCACTGTCGCTCAGGCATTCTTGGAATTCACTATGTAGTCTCAGGGTGGCCTTGAACTCTCTGAGGTCCTCCTACCTCTGCCTCCTGAGTGCTGGGATTAAAGGCATGTGCCACTACGCCCAGCTCTTTATTTTATTTTAGTTATTTATTTATTAGAAACAGAGAGAGGGAGACAGAGAGAAGGAGACAGAGAGAGGGAGACAGAGAGAGAATGGGTGCGCCAGGGCCTCTAGCCACTGCAAATGAACTCCAGATGCATGCGCCACCATGTGCATCTGACTTATGTGGGACCTGGTGAATCAAACTAGGGGTCCTTAGGCTTCGCAGACATGCGCCTTGACGGCTAAAAGCATCGCTCCAGCTCTGCTCTTTGATCTTGGGACATTCTTGGCTTTGAGTGTCTGAGCCTTCCCGCCTTGCCTCACTGATTCCTACATCTGAACTTTGGAGAACCTCAACATCCTTCATCTTTTCTCTCTGAGTGCTCCCAGCCTTCAACTATTGCTGCATGCCAGACACTCCTACGCCTTTCTCCAGTCGGCTGCTGAAGAAACAGTCACTTCCCATCTCCACCTGGCTGTCTAAAAGGTACCTCAAAATCAACATGGCTAACACAGTATTGTGATTTTGGAGAAGGGTGGTTCTGGGACGGAACTCAGGTCTAACTATGCCCGGCTTTATAATTTTTTTAAAAATATTTTTAGGTTGGGTGTGGTGGTGCACGCTTTTAATCTCAGCCCTCGGGAAGCAGAGGTAGGAGGATCGCCATGAGTTCAAGGCCACCCTGAGACTACATAGTGAGTTCCAGGTCAGCCTGGGCTAGAGTGAGACTCTACATTGAAAAACCAAAAAAAAAAAAAAAAAAGGCCAGGGTTTGAGGGATGGCTTAGCGGTTAAAGTGCTTGCCTGCAAAGCCAAAGGACCCAGGTTAAATTCCCCAGGACCCACATAAACCAGATACACAAGGTGGCACATGCATCTGAAGTTCCTTTGCAGTAGCTGGAGGCCCTGGCATGCCCATTCTCTCTCTCTCTCTCTCTCTCTTTGTCAAATAAATAAATAAATAAATAAAAAATAAAATAGTAAAACAGGCCAATCTGTTGGGCTTGCTTCAAAATATTTATTGAATTATTTGTAAGGTGAGAGAGAGAGAGAAAATGGGTATACCAGGACTATTTGATGTTGCAAACATGATGCATGTGCCCTTTGTGCATCTGGCTTTATATGGCTACTGGGGAATTGAAGTCGGGTCACTAGGCATTTTAGGCAAGCACCAAGATGTCTTTTAAAATATTTATTTAGCCGGGTGTGGTGGCACATGCCTTTAATCCCCCAGCACTCGGGAGGCAGAGGTAGGAGGATCGCCGTGAGTTCGAGGCCACCCTGAGACTACATAGTGAATTCCAGGTCATCCTGGGCTAGAGTGAGACCCTACCTTGAAAAACCAATATATACATATATATATTTATTGTGTGTGTGTATGGGTGTGCCAATGTCTCTTGTCACTGTAAATGAATGTGGTGGGTTTTGTAAGCAAGTGCCTTTAATTGCTGAGCCATCTCCCCAGCCCTCTAAAAGATATCTTTTTTTCCTTATGCAAATTTGTCCTTTATTTTTCATGAGGAAAAATTCTTTTTTTTTTTTCTCAATTTTTATTAACATTTTCCATGATTATAAAAAATACCCCAAAACTGGGCGTGGTGGTGCATGCCTTTAATCCCAGCACTCGGGAGGCAGAGGTAGGAGGATCACTGTGAGTTCGAGGCCACCCTGAGACTCCATAGTGAATCCCAGGTCAGCCTGGGCTAGAGTGAGACCCTACCTCAGAAAGCCAAAAAAAAAAAAAAAAAAAAAAAAAAAAAATATCCCATGGTAATACCCTCCCTCCCCCCACTTTCCCCTTTGAAATTCCATTCTCCATCATATCCCCTCCCCCTCTCAGTCAGTCTCTCTTTTATTTTGATGTCATGATCTTTTCCTCCCCTTATGATGGTCTTGTGTAGGTAGTGTCAGGCACTATGAGGTCATGGATATCCAGGCCATTTTATGTCTGGAGGGAGCACGTTGTAAGGAGTCCTACCCTTCCTTTGGCTCTTACATTCTTTCCACCACCTCTTCCTCATTAGACCCTGAGCCTTGGAAGGTGTGATCGAGATGTTACTCAGTACTCCAGTCACTTTCCAGCACTGATACCTTCTGAGTCATCCCAAGGTCAGTGCCAGCTGAAAAGAGAAGATTCTCTACCCAAAGTGAGAGTAGCATTAATATAAGGGTATAAATATTAAGAGAAGTGCTTACTGGGCAGTTTGATAAGCATAGTATATACATTTTTCCAGACATCAGCAGATGTTACACCCCTAGGGCTCATGACTACCCCTGTTTTAAGTTTTCAGTATCAGGGATGTATTCTCCCCCATGGAGCGGGCCTCCAGTCCAATTGGAGGGCAGTTGGTTTCCACCATGACAGACGTGCCACTATTGCACCCGTTGACTCATTTGGCCTGGCTGGCCAATTATAAGGCTTGCAGTGTCCACTGTTGAGTATCTTCACTGGTGGTCTCTCTTTCTCCCATTGAACTACATATTTCTCTCAGCTGGTCTACATGGAGGAGGTTATCAGCTCAGTTCCAGCAGGATTTCTCAGTGACCTTGCAGCCCAAGTATGTGGAGTCTTCAGCAATAGGGTCTTACCATCTATTCCTGGTGGGAAACCAAGGGCCTTGGCAATGGCCTATAATGTTTTGGGGGCATCAGGGACCTCCCTGGCCAACAACTCACTGGAGGTTTCCCATCCCTGGCACTGAAAATTTTCTAACAATGATCTATGGCTCCTGAGTGTTCCATTGTCCAAAACCGGAGGATTCCATATGATTTTTTTGCATCCTCTTAGATTTTGATTAGCCCTCCCTCCACCTTTCCTTTACTCAGTCTCTTCCCCTGACCTCACTTTGGGCCTTTTCACCCCTGTTAATCTATTCTTCTACTTACATATATACAATACCAACCTATTAAGTACTCTCCTCCATTCCTTTCTCTTCCCTTTATATCTCCTTTTTAACTTACTGGCCTCTGCTACTGCTATTTCTTTATTTATTTGAGAGAGAGAGAGAGGAAGAGGCAGAGAGAATGGGCATGCCAGGGCCTCCAGCCACTGCAAACGAACTCCAGACACATGCGCCCCCTATGCATCTGACTTACGTGGGTCCTGGGTCCTTAGGCTTTGCAGGCAAACGCCTTTACTGCTAAGCCATTTCCCCAGCCCTCTAAAAGATGTCTTGAATTACCTACTTCACTCCATCTCCACCGTTACCATACTTACCTGGCCACTACCATCACTCCCCTCTGTGGCGACAGTGGCCTCCTTAACTGGCTTTCTTTCTTCCTTTCTTTTTTTTTTTTTTCTTTTTTCTTCTCTAGCCCGGGCTTACCTGGGAGTCACAATCACTAGGTAGTCTCAGGGTGGCCTCAAACTCATGGTGAAGGGGGGTTAGGGTTTGGCTGACTGGAGCCCTGAAGGTAAAAAGGGCAGGAAAGTTTTTCTTATCTCTTGCCTAGGTCCAAACAATTATGTTTTCACAAACAGGATCCTTCCTGGGAGGGAGGTCTTTCATAGGATTTAAACATTGTGGTTGGTCAAGTTCAACCCCCAGAGCTATACTCTTCCTGAGACAGCCCCTAGTCCTAACCAACCAGCTGGTTCACTTGCGCCAAAAGACAGCCTACCACCCCAAGGTTATAAATACCTTTGCAAGGGGAGGGCAGGCTCTCGCTCTCTTATCACTTAGAGCTTTTTTCCTTCGGCTGGCTCCAGGCCTAGGCCTAGCCAGGAGGGGATCTACCTAGGCCTTAGCAGGCCCAGCCGGAAGGGACCCCTAGCCCTTCCTCTTTGCATGGGTTCTTTATCCCCTCCAGCTCCCCCACATGGCAGGAGCTCCTTGAACTTTCTTTTTTCTTTCTCTCTTTCTTTCTTTCTCTCTTTCTTTCTTTCTTTCTTTCTTTCTTTCTTTCTTTCTTTCTTTCTTTGTCAGAAGAGGGAGAGAGAGAGAGAATAGGTGTGTCAGGGCCTCCAAAAGAATTGGCAATTTTAGATTTAAGAGAATGATTCTGGTTTTTTGAGGCAGGGTCCTGCTCTCATTCAGGCTAACCTGGAATTCACCATGTAGTCTCAGGGTAGCCTCAAACTCATGGCGATCCTCCTACCTCTGCCTCCCGAATGCTGGGATTAAAGGCCTGTGCCACCACGCCCGGTATAAAATTGCCAATTCTTTAGTTAGTTTGCAGATATGAACTCAGGGCTTGGGGTTCCAAAAAGCACCCCAGAACTGCAGTTTCCCTGTCACAATGGCAATCCTCCTACCTCTGCCTCCTGGGATTAAGGGTGTGTGCCACCACACCCGGCTGGCTTTCTTGCTTCTGCTCCTGTCCCTTAGCAATCCATTCTTCACACAGCAGTGGGACGGCCTTTGTACTTCATGACTCAGCTGCGGTTCTTCTGCTTAATGAAGATGAATGGCATACACCTTCATCCTGCGCCCCTTGAAGACCCCCATTAAAAACGTAGTAAAGGGCTGGAGAGATGGCTTAGCAGTTAAGGCGTTTGCCTGCAAAGCCAAAGGATCCCGGTTCGACTCTCCAGGACCCACGTAAACCAGATGCACAAGGGGGCGCATGCATCTGGAGTTTGCAGTGGCTGGAGGCCCTAGCCTGGTGTGCCCGTTTCTCTCTCTTCCTCCTCCTTGCTCTCTTTTTCTCAAATAAATAAATAAATAAATAATATATATATATATTTTAAAAAGATAGTAAAGCAAGAAGGCAGGTAAAAAAATAAATCCCGATAACAAAGAAAGTGGTCTCTCCTCACATAAAGGGCTTCAGCATTGTTCTGGAAGACTGCAAGCAGATCAAGGAAGAATCAGATTTAGTGACCAGGATAAAGAAACACAGAATCAAGAGGGGAAAAAAAAAGGGGGGGGGGCTGGGCATGGTAGTATGTGCCTGCCTGTTAATTCCTGCACTACAGAGGCTAAGACAGGAAGACTGGGAGTCCACGGTCAGTCTGAGCTGCATAACAAGACCCTGTTTCAAAGATAAAAAAGGCAGGGTTGGCTGGAGAGATGGCTTAGCGGTTAAGGTGCTTGCCAGCAAAGCCAAAGGACCCAGGTTTAATTCCCCAATACCCATGTAAAGCCAGATGCACAAGGTGACACATGCATCTGGAGTTTGTTTGCAGTGGCTAGAGGCCCCTGACATGCCCATTCTCTCTATCTGCTCCCCCACCTCTCTCTCTGTCAAGTAAATAAATAATATGAATAATTTTGGGGGCTGGAGAGATGTCTTAGTGGTTAAGGTGCTTGCCTGGGAAGACTAAGGACCCATGTTTGGCTCCCCAGAACCTGTGTAAGCCAGACACACAGGTGACACGTGCACATAAGATAGCACATGCATCTGGAGTTTGATTGCAGTGGCTAGAGGCCCTGGTGTGCCAATTCTCTCTCTCTTTCATAAATTAAATATATATGTACAAAAAGCAGCCGGGCGTGGTGGTGCATGCCTTTAATCCCAGCACTCGGGAGGCAGAGGTAGGAGGGATTGCCATGAGTTCAAGGCCACCCTGAGACTACAGAGTGGATTCCAGGTCAGCCTGGGCTAGAGTAAGACTCTACTTTGGAAATCAAAAAAAAAAAAAAAAAAAAAAAGGAAAAGGAAAAGAAAAATGGTAGGTAGTCTGGGGAGGTGACTCAGTGGATGAAGTACTTGCCATGAAGATGTGAGTACCTGAGTTTGGGTCCCCAGGACCCACATAAAGCTGGACACTGTAACACTAGTATCTGTGATCCCATGCTAGGGCGAGAAGGGAGGTGGAGACAGGGGAATTGCTCAGAAGCTTGGGGCCAGCTAGTCTGGCATTCACAGTGAGAGAACCTGCCTCAAACAGGGTAGAAGGAGAGGGCTGACACCCAAAGTTGTCACTCACACAGGTGAGCATGCGTGCACACACACACACACACACACACATGCGCGCCGGGGAAAGTGACTTGGAGATGCCAGATTTGACAGTGGGAAGGGTAAGACATATGGTGGACAGAGGTTGACCCCGTGTCTACCGCTGCCCTGCATAGAAAGGCAGAAAGAAAATTTTTGCCTTTAGGCGGAACACCAAAGTTGTCTGTCTGTCTGTCTTTCTTTCTTTCTTTCTTTCCTTCCTTCCTTCCTTCCTTCCTTCCTTCTTTCTTTCCTTCTTTCTTTCTTTCTTTCGTTCCTTCCTTCCTTCCTTCCTTCCTTCCTTCCTTCCTTCCTTCTTTCTTTCTTTCTTTCTTTCTTTCTTTCTTTCTTTCTTTCTTTCTTTCTTTTGCCAGGTAGTGTCTCGCTGTAACCCAGGCTGACCTGGAATTCACTATGTAGTCTCAGGGTGTCCTGGAACTCACAGATATCCTCCTATCTCTGCCTCCCAAGTGCTGGGATTAAAGGCATGAGCCACCACGCCTGGCTCAAAGTTTTCTTAACTGGAGAAATTGAAAAACTTCAAAAAGTAATTCCATATCCTAACATTTGGAAGGTTCCCAGTGAAACTGTTGGCCCTCTGCCCAGTCACGAAAGAGCCAACTTCACCAGTATAATGCCTGCGTCATTTGCACCTACCCAACAAACTTTCGGTCTGCTTTCTAAGGCTTTTCCCGTAAATGCCAACCAAGGATCACCTGACAAATGAGGAAAACTCCTGCATTCGTGCCAGTTCTCAGGTGGTCTGCTTCCCTCAAAGCTTTGGGACTAAAGGCTTCGTTGTTAGCCTGTGGTGCTATTGGGAGACAGTAGAACCTTTGGGGGGGGGAGGGCTTCCTTTAATGAAAGGAAGTTAGGTTATTGGGGGGGCGTGACCTTGAAGGGGATGTTGGGACTTCTGCCCTTCCTCTCTAACTCTTTTTGCTTTTCAGCCTCCATGCAGCAGACGACCTCCTCCCTCACATGCTCCTGACATGATGTGCCGTGTCACCACAGGCCCAAAGACGCTGAGGTGGGGGGCCATGGACGGAGACTATGAGCCAAAACAGACTTCTGCTCTTACTAAATTGACTTATCTCAGGCATTTGTTACAGCCACGGAAAGCTGACTAACCCACCCAGGAGACAGCTAGACCTGTGTTCGATTCCCCGGCACCTGTGTAAGGCCAGACGCAAAGTGGTACACGCGTGGGGGATCCTTATGCACCTATGATGCTGGGAAGGGAAGCCGGGAGAATGCAGAGCTCACAGGTTGGCTAGGCTGGCTTTGTTTGCAGAGGCAAGGGACCCCTTCTCAAAGAAGGGGGGAGAACAAAGATACCTCAAGGTTGTCCTCCACACGCGTGCCACGGAACATGTGCACCTGTACACACACATGCATACACATGCAAACAGGCCAATTTAAAAACAAAATAAACCGGGCGTGGTGCGTCACACCTTTAATCCCAATACTCAGGAGGCAGAGTAGGAGGATCGTCATGGGTCCGAAGCCACCCTGAGACTACATAGTGAATTCCAGGTCAGCCTGGGCTAGAGTGAGATGCTACCTTGAAGAAACCAAAATAAATAAATAAATATAAATAAAAATAAAAAATAAGAGGCTGGGAGATGACTCCGTAGTTAAAAGCACTTCATTGCAGAACCTGTTCACCAGGGTTTAATTCCTCAGCCACCTACATAAAGCTGGCTGGGCATTTATATGTAGAAGCATGATATCCCGACACACCCATGCACACACATGCACACAAATAAAAATGAAATAGCTCAGCATGATGGTGCATGCCTTTAATCTCAGCACTTGGGAGGCAGAGGTAGGAGGATCACCATGAGTTTGAGGCCACCCTGAGACTACATAGTAAATTCCAGGTTAGCCTGGACTATAGCAAGACTCTACCTTGAAAAACCAAAAAATAAAATAAAATAACATAAAATAAAGCTAGGCATGGTAGTGCACGCCTTTAATCCCAGCACTTGGGAGACAGAGGTAGGAGGATTGCCATGAATTCGAGGCCACGCCAAGACTACATACTGAATTCCAGGTTAGTATGGGCTAGAGCGAGACCCTACCTCGAAAACCCAAAAATGAATAAATAAATAATAAGGAAAAGCTAAAAAAACTGCATGTAAACACACTCTGATAGTAAATATCCTCTAAAGACTGTATTTCAAGGATCATTTCTTTTGTTTTTTTCTTCTTTGGTTTTTCGAGGTAGGGTCTTGCTCTAGCTCAGCCTAACTCTGTAGTCTCAAGGGTGGCATTGAACTCACGGTGATGATGCTACCTCTGCCTCCCAAGTGCTGGAATTAAAGGTGTGCGCCACCGTGCCTAGCTCTTTTTTTTTTTTCCCCCAAGGTAGGGTCTCATTCTAGGCCAGGCTAACCTGTAATTCACTGTGTAATCTCAAGGTGACCTCGGACTCACAATGATCCTCCTACCTCTGCCTCCCGAGTGCTGGGATTAAAGACATGCGCTACTGCCAGGCTCAGGGATCATTTTAATAGTTTGTAAATATTCTCCAGTAAGTATAAAAGAAAAACCAAAGCAAAACATGAAACCCTGAGAATAGAATGCAATGAAAAATAGAGTCATAAAGAATAACATAGAGCCGGGCATGGTGGCGCACGCCTTTAATCCCAGCACTTGGGAGGTAGAGGTAGGAGGATCACCTGAGTTCGAGGCCACTCTGAGACTACATAGTGAATTGCAGGTCAGCCTGGGGTAGAGTGAGACCCTACCTGGAAAACACAACAAAACAAAACAAAACAAAACGAAACAACAACAACAAAAAAAAACCCAACCAACCAACCAAACAAACAAACAAAAAGTAGAGCATTTGGAAATTAAATTAAACTTCAAGAAATAAGAAATTAAATTAAGCAGGAAGTTTGGGGAGGAGATAAAAAAAATCACCCAGAACAAAAAGGTGAAATTTTTTAGTCATGTAAATATTAAAGATTGTTGAGGGCTGGAGAGATGTCTTAGCGGTTAAGTGCTTGCCTGTGAAGCCTTAGAACCATGGTTTGAGGTTCGATTCCCCAGGACCCACGTTAGCCAGATGCACAAGGGGGCACATACGTCTGGAGTTCGTTTGCAGTGGCTGGAGGCCCTGGCGTGCTCATTCTCTCTCTCTCTCTGCCTCTTTCTCTCTGTCTGTCACTCTCAAATAAATAAAAATAAACAAGAAAAATAATTAAAAAAATATTTGTCGAGCTGCCATTCTGTGTTAGACATCATTCTAGGCTCTGGGAATGAGAAGCTCACAGAACTGGCAAAGCTCTGATCTGTAGGGCCTCTCAGAGAAGAGGGATACGTGGAGCTGGGGTAGAAGATTTAGGTTAAACCAGGCACGATGGTGCAGGCTTGTAATCCCAGCACTCAGAAGTGAAGTCAGAAGGATCAGAAGTTTAGTTTAAGGTCAAGTCGGGCGTGGTGGTGCACCCCTTTAATCCCAGCACTCAGGAGGCAGAGGTAGGAGGATCACCTTGAGTTCAAGGCCACCCTGAGACTACATAGTGAATTCCAGGTCAGCCTGGGCTAGAGTGAGATCCTACTTAAAAAAAAAAAAAATTCAAGGTCATCCTTGGTTACATTTTAATTCAAGATTAGACTGGGCTACATGAGAGGCTGTCACAAACAAGCAAGCAAACAAGACTTTGTTTGGTGGGTCGCCAGCCTCCAACTAAAAGCTGTTGGGATGGAAGATGGATGAAGACAGTAGGGAACCAGCAACAAATACAAAAGAATTCCACAGAATCAAAGGACCTTAACCTCTAGAACGAACGTGTCTGCCGAGTCTGACCACCAAGATGCTATACACATCTTTTTTTGTTTGTTTGTTTTGTTTTGTTTTTCTTTTCTTTTTTTAAAATTTTTTTGTTTGTTTATTTATTTATTTGAGAGCGACAGAGAGGAGGAGGCAGAGAGAGAGAGAATGGGCGCGCCAGGGCTTCCAGCCTCTGTAAACGAACTCCAGACGCATGCGCCCCCTTGTGCATCTGGCTAACGTGGATCCTGGGGAATTGAGCCTCCAATTGGGGTCCTTAGGCTTCACAGGCAAGCGCTTAACCGCTAAGCCATCTCTCCAGCCCTTGTTTTGTTTTTCAAGGTAGGTTCTCACTCTGGCCCAGGCTGACCTGGACTTCACTATGGAGTCTCAGGGTGGCCTCGAACTCACGGCGATCCTCCTACCTCTGCCTCCCGAGTGCTGGGATTAAAGGTGTGCGCCACCACGCCCGGTTTATACACATCTTTTATATAGACGCCGGTGGGTGCTGATTGGTTGAGTGTATGCACATGAAGTGAAAGCCCACCAGCCTGAGAAGGGAAAGTAAAGTCCACCAAAAGATGGAGGCTCCAGTCCCCCTGCTGGCCAAGACGGTGTCAAGCTCTGCCTGCTGTCAATGCAAGTGGCCATCACTCTTACCTTCAATAGGCTACATGGTGGGGGGGGTGTTGCACAGGAGGGTCTCCTCCTTCCCTCTTAATCCCAGCACTCACGAGACCGAGGCAGGCGGATTGCAAGTTTAAAGCCGGTCTGAGCATCATAATGAGACATTATCTCAGAAAGAACAAGAGGCTGGGGGCGTATTTCAGTTGGGAGAGTGCTTAAGAAGCATTCGTAAGTCCCTGGGTTCGACCTCCAGCACATAGAAAACCAGGCACGCTGGCACATGCCTATAAATCCTAGCCACGGGAGGATCAGAAATTCAAAGTTGGGCCTGGAAAGATGGCTCAGCAGTTAAAGGCACTTGCTTGTAGCTCAGGTCTTATTCCCCAGCCTCCATGTAAAGCCAGAAACACGAAGCGGTAAATGCATCTGGAGTTTGTTTGCAGTGGCAGGAAGCTTTGGTGTGCCCAGTCTCTCTCATTAATAAATAAGTAAATAACTAACTAAATAAATTCTTCTGCTAGGCATGGTGGGACACTCCTGTAATAGAGCACTCTGAGGCAGAGGTGGGAGAATCACTGTCTGAGTCAACATAGTGAATTCCAGGTCAGCCTGGGCTAGAGTGAGACCTTGTCTAAAAAATAAATAAATAAATAAATTTTTAAAGCAACTAAAAACCATGTCCCCAGGGGAGTGCTCAGCACTGAAACATCTCTATCGCAACTTCCAAGGCTCAGGGTCTGTTGTGGAAGAGGTAGCAGAAAGAATATAAGAGCCAAAGGAAGGGTAGGACTCCTTACAACGTGCTCCTCCAGACACAAAATGGCCTGGATATCCATGACCTCACAGTGCCTGACACTACCTACACAAGACCATCATAAGAGGAGGAAAAGATCATGACATCAAAATAAAAAAGAGATACTCGGGAGCCTGAGGTAGAAGTATCGCCATGAGTTTGAAGCCACCCTGAGGTGACATAGTGAATTCCAGGTCAGCCTGGGCTAGAGTGAGACCTTACCTCAAAAAATAAATAAATAGGGGGCTGGAGAGATGGCTTAGCGGTTAAGTGCTTGCCTGTGAAGCCTAAGAACCCCGGTTCGAGGCTCGATTCCCCAGTACCCACGTAAGCCAGATGCACAAGGTGGCGCATGGGTCTGGAGTTCGTTTGCAGTGGCTGGCAGCCCTGGCGTGCCCATTCTCTCTCTCTCTCTCTATCTGCCTCTTTTGCTGTCTGTCGCTCTCAACTAAATAAATAAAAATGAACAAAAAATATTTCAAATAAATAAATAGGGCTAGAGGGATGGCTTAGCGGTTGAGGCGGTTGCCTGCAAAGCCAAAGGACCCTGGTTCGATTCCCCAGGACCCACATTAGTCAGATGCACATGGTGGCGCATGCATCTGGAGTTAGTTTGCAGTGGCTGGAGACCCTGGCAGGCCCATTCTCTCTCTCTCTCTCTCCTTCTTTCTCTGTCAAAAAAATAAATAAAAATAAAATATCAAAAAGAAATAAAGCCTGGTGTGGTGGCGCATGCCTTTAATCCCAGCACTCAGGAGGCAGAAGTAGGAGTATTGCCATGAGTTCGAGGCTACCCTGAGACTCCATAGTGAATTCCAGGTCAGCCTGGGCTAGAGTGAGACCCTACCTCAAAAAAACAATAAATAAATAAATAAATAAATAAATAAGACTCCACATACTTGGACTGCGAGGGCACTGAGAAATCCTGCTGGAACTGAGCTGATAACCTCCTCCATGTAGACCAGCTAACAGAAAGCTGGAAGAAGCCATTCTGCATGCAGTTCAATGAGGGAGAGAAATCACCACTAAAGGTACTCGACAATGGACACTGCAAGCCTTATATTTGGCCAGCCAGGCCAAATGAGCCAACGGGTGCAATAGTGGCACGTCTGTCATGGTGGAAACCAACTGCCCTCTAATTGGACTGGAGGCCCGCTCCATGGGAGGGAATACATCCCTGATACTGAAAACTTAAAACAGGGGTAGTCATGAGCCCGAGGGGTGTAACATATGCTGCTCTATGACTAAATGTATATACTATGCTCATCAAACTGCCCAGTAAGCACTTCTCTTAATGTTTATACCTACATATTAATGCTACTCTCACTTTTGGTAGAGAATCTTCTCTTTTCAGATGGCAGTGACCTTGGGATGACTCAGAAGGCATCATGGTGCTGGAAAGAAGTGACCAGAGTGCTCAGTACTGCAATATTTCTATCACACCTTCCAAGGCTCAGGGTCTATTGCGGAAGAGGTGGCAGAAAGAATGTAAGAGCCAAAGGAAGGGTAGGACTCCTTACAACATGCTCCTCCAGACACAAAATGGCCTGGATATCCATGACCTCACAGTGCCTGACACTACCTGCATAAGACCATCATAATAGGAGGAAAAGATGATGACATCAAAATAAAAGAGAGACTGATTGAGATGGGGAGAATGGAGTTTCAAAGGGGAAAGTGGGGGGAGGGAGAGTATTACCATGGGATATTTTTTATTTTTTATTTATTTTATTTATTTTTGTTTGTTTTATTTATTTATTTGACAGCGACAGAGAGAAGGAGGCAGAGAGAGAGAGAGAGAGAGAATGGGCGCGCCAGAGCTTCCAGCCTCTGTAAACGAACTCCAGATGCATGTGCCCCCTTGTGCATCTGGCTAACGTGGGGGTCCTGGGGAATTGAGCCTCGAACCAGAGTCCTTAGGCTTCACAGGCAAGCGCTTAACTGCTAAGCCATCTCTCCAGCCCAGGATATTTTTTATAATCATGGAAGTTGTTAATAAAAAAATTTTTGAAAAATAAATAAATAAATAAAAGAGACTGATTGAGGGGGGGGGAAGAGGTATGATGGAGAGTGGAGTTGCAAAGGGGAAAGTGGGAGGAGGGAGGGAATTATCATGGGTTATTGTCTATAAGTATATGGAAGTTGTTAATAAAAAGTTAATTTAAAAGAAAGAAAGAAAGAAAGAAAGAAAGAAAGAAAGAAAGAAACCATGTAGATCCTAATGAGAACGATCAGTTGATAAAAATAGACAAGGGTTGTGTAGCAATTTCCTTAGAATTGAAACATTCCATCCTGTAGGGAGGCTCTCCTTCTGACTTGAGGAGTAAACTAAACTTGTAAGGTTAAAGAAATAAGCAAAACTCAAGTCTGAGGAGGCTCCTGAAATGGACAAGATTCCAAGGTTCTATCAGCAGTCACAACTGCTCTTGTGGTGAGATTGTCCAGCTCAGTCACCCTGAGCTGCCTGCAAGTCATGCACTGCGCTCCAGTGACACAGCTTTTGACTCTTGCAGTTGCCTTTGAGTCACCCAAGCTCCTGTTAGTAGCCCTAATAAACTCATCCGTTCACGAAGTTAGAATTGGGTGGAATTATTTCTTTGGTCTGTCATTGGTGGAAAAACCCCATAGCAATGACACATTTAGTAAATGAGGTAATTAAATTGGTTGTTGTAAGTAGATTCCATATCTTAAAAAAAAATTTATTTGAGAGAGAAATAGGCAGGAATATATAGAGAGAATGGGTGTGCCAGGGCCTCCAGCTACTGTAAACTAACTCCAGTCACATGCGCGCCTTTGTGCATCTGGCTTTACGTGGGTACAGGGGAATTGAACCAGGGTCCTTTATCTTTGCAGGCAAGCGCCTTAACCGCTAAGCCATCTCTCCAGCCTTTTATTTTTAATTTTTTTGTTTTTTCTCAAGGTAGGGTCTCAATCTAGCCCAGGTCTAGCTGACCTGGAATTCATAATTCAGGCTGGCCTCAAACTCACAGCAACCCTCCCACCTCTGCCTCCTGAGTGCTGGGATTAAAGGTGTGTGCATCAGGACCTCCAGCCACTGCAAACGAACTCTATATGCCACTATGTGCATCTGGCCTTACGTGGGTACTGGGAAATCAAACCTGGGTCCTATGGCTTTGTAGGCAAGTGCATTAATCTCTCCAGCCCAGATTCCACCTCTACCTCCCCGAGTGCTGGGATTAAAGGCATGCGTAACCACGCCCAGCTTAGATTCCATATCTTTGAGAGCTTGTTTTTGGCAGCTACTCATATCCTTGACCAAAGACGGGTGGAGAAGTGGTCATCTTCCCCTGAGCATGCAGCTTTGGGAGGGACATCCACGGAACAGTACAGGAGGAAGGAGATCCCCATTTAGCCCACCAGATCAGATGAATCAACCCTGACAATCAATGGGGTAACAGATGTCGCAGCCAGATTGCCCTTGCATCCGAATCCACACCTTAAAATTTAAATAATGAGGGCTGGAGGGATGGCTTAGCGGTTAAGGTGCTTGCCTGCAAAGCCAAAGGACCCAGGTTCAATTCCCCAGGACCCACTTTAGCCAGATGCACAAGGAGGCACATGCATCTGGAGTTCCTTTGTAGTGGCTTTGGAAGCCCTGCTACGCCCATTCTCACTCTCGCTCTCTCTCTCCCCCCTCTCTCTAACTCTGATAAATAAATAAAAATTAAAAATATTAGAAAAAAAATTAAATAATTAGTCTGGTATGGTGGCTGACATCTGTAATCCCAGAATTTGAGAAGCTAAGGACTTTGAGACCAGCCTGAGCTACAGAGTGAGTTCCAGATTAGCCTGGGCCAGTGCAAGATCCTGCCTCAAAAATAAACAAATAAATAAATAAATAGAAAAACCCAATGTGGTGGCACACTCCTTTAATTCCAGCACCTGGGAGGCAGAGGCAGGAGGACTGCTGTGGGTTGGAGGCTGCTCTGAGACTACATGGTGAATTCCAGGTCATCCTGGTCTAGAGCAAGACCCTACCTCCAAAAGCAAAAACAAACAAGATAATAATAATGAAAAAGAATGCTTGAGTCCTACTGGTGACACACTCCTTTAATCTCAGCACTCAGGAGGACAGAGGTAGGAGGATACTGTGAGTTCATGGCCAGCCTGGGGCTACACAGAGAGAATTCCAATATCAGCCCTGGGCTAGAGTGAGACCTTGCCTCAAAAAACAGAAAACAAAAAACAAAAACAACAACAAAAAAAACAAACTGGAGAGACGGCTCAGCAGTTAGACACTTGCTTGAAAAGCCTGATGGCCTGGATTCAAATCCCCAGCGCCCACATAAAACCAGATGCACAAAGTGGCACATGCATCTGGAATTCATTTGAAGTGGTAAGAGGCCCTGTCATGCCCATTCATTCTCTCTCTGCTTGAAAATAAATAAATGAAATTTTAAGAAATGTTTGAGCCTGGGCGTGGTGGCGCACACCTTTAATCCCAGCACTCGGGAGGCAGAGGTAGGAGAATCGCCATGAGTTCGAGGCCACCCTGAGACTCCATAGTGAATTCCAGGTCAGCCTGGGATAGAGTGAGACCCTACCTCGAAAAACCAAAAAAAAAAAAAAAAAAAAAAAATGTTTGAATATGTTAGGGGGCTGGGAAGATAGCTCAGGAGTTGAAGGCACTTGCTTGCAAGGTAGACAGCCCTGATTCGATACCCCAGTACTCATGTAGAGCCAAGTGCGTAAAGTGGCACATGCGTCTGGAGTTCACTTGCAGTGGCAAGTGGAAAATGGAATGTGAAAGGAATGGGATGATCCCTCTATGCAATGTACCATGACCTCCCTGTATCTCTTTGTTTCTAGAGATCGTTGTGATTACATAGCATAGAATGTTTCTTGCCTCAGTTCCGCCTATGTAACCTACGTAACCTTGTGACTTCTTGTAATAGCCCCCTGCTTGTTTATCACTATGCAACTTTGTGGTTTAACTCCTGATGCAGTTTTTTCTATAAACATCATGTGGTTATTTCCAATAAAAGCTGACACTCCCAACAGATCAGGGCTGCATCTTGAGATCCAGAACTCTGGGATGAAGACCTGGTGCTCCAGTTTTCCTCTTTTTCTTTCTTTCTACCCAATAAAACTTGGCCTCACATTCTGTGAGTCGATGGTCTTACTCGTGTGACACCAGACCCCGTAACAGCAAGAGACCCTGGCATGCCCATTTTCTCTCTGTCTCTCACTCTGTTTCTGCTTGCAAATAAATTGATAAATACATACATAAATAAATAACTTTTTGTTTTGTTTTGTTTTTATGGAGGTAGGGTCTCACTCTAGCTCAGGCTGACCTGGAATTCACTATGTAGTCTCAGGGTAGCCTGGAACTCACGGCAGTCCTCCTACCTCTGCCTCCTGAGTGCTGGGATTAAAGGCGTGCACCACCACTCCCAGCAATAACATATTAAAAAAAAAAATCTCCTGGAGTGGTAGTGCATGCCCCAGGACTCAGAAGGCTGAGGTAGGAGGATCACTGTGATCACTACATAGTGAATTCCAGGTCAGCCTAGGCTAGAGAGACCCTACCTCAAAAAGAAACCAACAAAAAAGACAAAGCAAAAATAAAAACAAAAGCGGGGCTGGTTGTGGTGTACATGCCTTTAATCCCAGCAATGGACCCTGAGCCTTGGAAGGTGCAATAGAGATATTGCAGTTCTGAGCACTCCTGTCACTTCTTCCCAGCACCATGATGCCCTCTGAGTCATCCCAAGGTCACTGCCACCTGAAAAGAGAAGATTCTCTACCAAAAGTGAGAGTAGCATTAACATATGGGTATGAACATCAACAGAAGTGCTTACTGGGCAGTTTGATAAGCATAGTATATACATTTAGCCAGACAGTAGCAGACGTTATACCCCTAGGGCTCATGACTACCCCTGTTGTAGGTTTTCAGTATCAGGGATGTATTCCCTCCCATGGAGTGGGCCAGTCCAATTAGAGGGCAGTTAGTTTCCACCATGACAGATGTGCCACTATTGCACCCGTTGGTTCATTTGGCCTGGCTGGCCAAATATAAGGCTTACAGTGTCCACTGTTGAGTATCTTCACTGTTGAGTGATTTCTCTCTCTCCCATTGAACTGCATGCAGAATGGCTTCTTCCAGCTTTCTCTCAGCTGGTCTACATGGAGGAGGTTATCAGGTCAGTTCCAACAGGATTTCTCAGTGTCCAGCCCTATTTTTTTTTTTTTTTTGTGGGAAAAAAAAGGTTTATTTTGGTTTACAGGCTCGAGGAGGAATCTCCATGATGGCAGGGAAAACGGCATGATCTGAGGGTAGACATCACCCCCACAGCCCCAATTTTTATTTATTTATTTTTTAAAGTTTTTAGCTGGGCATGGTGGTGCACACTTTCAGTCCCAGCCCTCTGGAGACTGAGGTAGGAAGATCACTGTTATTTCAAGACCAGCCTGAGATTACATAGTAAATTCCAGGTCAGCCTGGACTAGAGTGAGACCCTACCTTAAAAAAAAACAAAACAAAAAACAAAGTTTTTATTTATTGGGCTGAAGAGATGGCTTGGCAGTTAAGATATTTGCCTGCAAAGCCAAGGGACCCAAGTTTGATTCCCCAGGTCCCACGTAAACCAGATGCACAAGTTGGAGCATGTGTTTGGGAATTTGTTTGCAGCAGCTGAAGGCCCTGGTATGCTCATTCTCTCCGTCTCTCTACTTTTCTCCCTCACTCTCTCAAATAAAATAAAATAAAATACATTTAGAAAGCAGTTTACATTTATTTATTTATGAAAAGAGAGAGAGAGAGAGAGAAATGGGCTCACCAGAGCCTCTAGCCACTGCAAACATGCAAACTCCAAACGTATGTGCCACTTTGTGCATCCAGCTTGCGTGGGTGCAGGGGAATCAAACCTAGGTTCTTTGGCTTTGGAGCAAGCACCTTAACCACTAAGCCATATGTCCAGCCCTTTAATTAATTAATTACTTAATTTGCAAGTAGAGAGAAAATGGGCACACCAGGGCCTCTACACCCTGCAAATGAACTCCAGATGCGTGTGCGACTTTGTGCAGCTGGCTTTACAGGGTTCATCAGGCTCTGCAGGCAAACGCCCCTTAACCATTGAGCAATTTCTCCAGCCCTACGCTTTAAAAAATAATTTTATTTTTTTATTATACATATATATATAGAGAGAATGGCTATGTTGGGGCAAAGTGGAGAGATGAGCAAGAATGCTGCTTCCTGACAATCTTGCCAGGGTGAAGGAGACAGACGCTGAGAATACTGAACACCTACCAAAGCAGAGATCCAGAGGCTCCTAGGAGCTCATCACTGAAGTGGCTTAAAGCACACCCACCACGGCTCAGGGGAGTTTGCGGAAGAGGGGGCGGAAGGTTGTAAAAGACACAAGATGGTACGTCATACCCAGAGGCACTGCCTCCCCCAGTAACTTACTGTTGCTCTCACAATGCTACCCAATCCCATGGGTAATACCAGCAACCTCACTGAGGAAGGCTCCCTGTGGAATGAGGGCAGTGAGGAGGGAAAAGATGGTACCAACACATGATATGTCCATACAAAATACGTTCTTAATGACAATAATAATAAACAGCATGATGGAACACATCTTTAACCCTAGCACTCAGGAGGCAGAGGTAGTAGAATTGCTGTGAGTTCGAGGCCAGTCTGAGACTACAGAATGAATTGCAGGTCAACCTGGGCTAAAGCGAGACCCTACCTCGAAAAACAAAAACAAATTTTCTTTTCTATTTGTGAGTGTGTGCATGTGTGCTCAGCGCACACGCGCCATAGTGGCACGCAGCGGTCTGAGGACCTCTGGGCCAAGGACTTCTGGGAAATTTTCCTGTCTGTTTCCCATCTCACAGTGAGCATTCTGGGATGACAGGAGCTAGCTAAAGCTTCTTGATGTTTGACACGTGGCCTGGGCACTGAACTCAGCTTTTCCAGCTTGAGTGGGCAGTGCTTTGTGCCCTGAGCCTTTTTTTTTTTTTTTCTTTCTGTTTTTTTGAGAGAATGTCTCACTTTAGCCCAGGTGACCTGGAATTCACTATGTAGTCTCAGGGTGGACTAGAGTTCATGGTGATCCTCCTACCTCTGCCTCCCTAGTGCTGGGATTAAAGGTGAGTGCCACCACGCCAGGCTTTCACCATGTTTTAATAGCAAAATTGTAATAGCTTTATAACATGACTTGTGGCATGCTTCTTTTTAATCTGGAAGATTTGTGGTATAAGTTTGATCTCGCTTCATTAAATATTTGGAAGAATTTGCTGGTGAAACCATCTGGGCCTGGAGTTTTCTTTATGATTAGGCTTTTAATTTCTGGTTAAGTTTTTTTTTTTTTTTTTAAACACATGTAAAACAAGGTCAGAGTTTTCTTTCTCTATCTATCTTCCTTCCTTCCTTCCTTCCTTCCTTCCTTCCTTCCTTCCTTCCTTCCTCTCTCTCTCTCTCTCTCTCTCTCTCTCTCTCTCTCTTTCTCTTTCTCTCTCTCTCTCTCTCTCTCTCTCTTTCTTTCTTTCTTTCTTTCTTTCTTTCTTTCTTTCTTTCTTTCTTTTTAAGGTAGGGTCTCACTCTAGCCCAGGCTGACCTGGAATTCACTAGGTAGTCCCAGGGTGGACTCCAATTTATGGCAATCCTCCTATCTCTGCCTCCCAAGTGCTGAGATTAAAGGCATGCACCACCACGCCTAGCTACTTAAAATATTTTTTATCTATCTATTTGAGAAAGAGAGAGAAAGAAGCAAAGAGAGAGAGAAAAAAGGGCATGTCAGGGTCTTTAGCCACTGCAAATGAACTCCAGACATATGTGGCACCTTCTGCATCTGGTTTACGTGTCTACTGGGGATTCCAACTTGGGGCCTTTGACTTCTCAAGTAAGCACCTTAACCACTAAGCCATCTCTCCAGCCCTTAATTACTTAAAAAAAATTTTTTTTTTTTGTTTTCTGAGGTAGGGTCTTGCTCTAGCCCAAGCTGACCTGGAATTCACTATGTAGTCTCAGGTGGCCTCGAATTCACAGCAATCCTCCTCCCTCTGCCTCCTGTGTGCTGGGATTAAAGGCGTGCACTAACGAGCTCAGTTTATTTTATTATTATTTTTATTTGGAATTCACTATGTAGTCTCAGGGTGGCCTCCTTACCTTTGCCTCCACTGAGATTAAAGTGCTAGGATTAAAGGTGTGAGCCACCACACCTGGATTTTTGTTTTGTTTGTTTATTTTATTTATTTTTTTATTTTATTTTTTATTAAAAAAGGACTAAACTTTATTGACAAACTGCTGCAGACATTTTGACAAAGTTTAAGTTACCTATTTAGGCAGACTTACACATGTAGCATTTAATCTTCAGAGAACAAAATGGGAGGACGGTACAAATCCATTAGGACTTTAACTTATGTACAAAGTGGAGTTTGATTCCTTTTTCATTCAGCTGCAGTGTCCCTTTTTATATCATCCTAGTGTTGAGACATACTTGACTAACTACCTTGGGAACAGTTCAATTGATTGTTTGTTTATTTTAAAACATATTTTTATGTATTTGCAAACAGAGATAGAGAGAGAAAGAGAGAGAATAGGCAAGTCAGGACCTCTTGCTACTGCAAACAAACTCCAGACACGTGTACTACTTTGTGCATCTGGCTTGACATGGGTAATGGGGAATTGAACCCTGGTCATTAGGCTTTGTAGCAAGTGCCTTAACCACTGAGCCATCTCTCCAGCCCCAGATTTTTTTTTTAATAAACTGTTTACTTGGAATTTTTTTGTTTGTTTGTTTGTTTGTTTGTTTCTTGAGGTAGGGTCTTACTCTAGCCCAGGCTGACTTGGAATTCACTATGCAATCTCAGGGTGGCCTCAAACTCATGGCAATCCTCCTACCTGTGCCTCCCAAATGCTGGGATTAAAGGTGTTCATCACCACACCTGGCCTTTTTTTTTTGTTGTTGTTCTAGAGAATGAGAGCAAGAGAGAGAAAGAGAGACAGAGAGAATGGGTGCCCCAGGGTCTCCAGCCACTGTAATAGAACTCCAGAGGTGTGCACCACTTTATGCACATGTGTGACCTTGCCTGCTTGTGTCACCTTGTGCATTTGGCTTATGTGGGACCTGGAGAGTTTAACATGGGTCCTTAGGCTTTGCAGGCCAGTACCTTCCTTTCTTTCCTGCTGTAGTGTTAGTGGCTGAACCTAATGCCACATGCATGCTAGGCAAGTGCTTTACCACTGAGCCATATTTGTATGTCTCCTTTGCTTTTTTTTTTTTTTTTTTTTTTTTTGAGAGCGAGAGAGAGAGAGAGAGAATGGGCCCTCCAGGGCCTTTCAGCCACTGTGAATGAACTTCAGATGTGTGTGCCCCCTTGTGTGCATGTACGATATTTCACTCTTGTGCCACTGTGTGTCTGGCTATGTGGGACCTGGAGATTTGAACATGAATTCCTAGGCTTGCAGGCAAGCATCTTAACCACTAAGCCATATCTCCAGCCCTACTCACAATTAAAAATTTTTTTTTTGCTTATTTTTATTTATTTACTTGAGAGTGACAGAGAGAGAAAGAGGAGAGAGAGAGAGAGAGAAAAAAAAAAAAGGTCACACCAGGGCCTCCAGCCACTGCAAACGAGCTCCAGATGCATGCACCACCTTGTGCATCTGGCTTATGTGGATCCTGGGGAATTGAGCCTTGAACTGGGGTCCTTAGGATTCACAGGCAAGCACTTAACCACTAAGCCATCTCTCCAGCCCTGCTCTAGTTTTTTTTTTTTTCCTACTTGTCATTTTAATTGTTTTTTTTTTTTATTATTGACGACTTCCATAATTAAAGACAATAAACCATAGTTCCCTGCCCCTGCTTTCCCCTTCATAATTCTACTCTCCATCATCTCCCCTCCCCCTTTTAATCAGTCTTTCTTTTATTTTGATGTCATCATCTTTTCCTCCTATTATACTGGTCTTATGTAAGTAGTGCCAGGCATTGTAAGGTCATGGGTATCCAAGCCATTTTTTTTTTAGATTTTATTTTATTAAATTTTTTGTTCATTTTTATTTATTTATTTGAGAGTGACAGAGAGAGAGAGAAAGAGGAAGAGAGAGAGAGAGAGAATGAGAGAGAGAGAGAGAGAGAGAGAGAGAGAGAGAGAGAGAATGGGCGCGCCAGGGCCTCCAGCCACTGCAAACAAACTCCAGATGCGTGTGCCCCCTTGTGCATCTGGCTTACATGGGTCCTGAGGAATCGAGACTCGAACCGGGGTCCTTAGGCTTCACAGGCAAGCACTTAACTGCTAAGCCACTCTCCAGCCCCTTAGATTTTATTTTTATTTATTTCTTAGAGACAGAGAGAGGGAGAGAGAGAGTGAGAGTAGGCACACCAGGCACTCTAGCCACTGCAAACGAACTCCAGAACCATGTGCCACTATATGCATCTGGCTTACATGGGACCTGGAGAATTGAAGCTGGGTCCTTAGGCTTCGCAGGCAAGCGCCTTAACTGCTAAGCCATCTCTCCAGCCCTATCCAGGCCATTCTGTGTCTGGAAGATTGTAAGGAGTCCTACCCTTCCTTTAGCGCTCACATTCTTCCCGCCACCTCTTCCGCAACGGACCCTGAGCCTTGGAAGGTGTGATACGAGAACTTGCAGTGCTGAGCACTCCTCTGTCACTTCTCAGCACTATGGTGCTTTTTGAGTCATCCCAGAGGTCACCACCATCTGAAAAGAGAAGCTTCTCTAACCCGAAAATGAGAGAAGAATTAATGTATGGATATGAACATTAAGAAAAGTGCTTACTGAGCAGTTTGGTAAACATAATACGGAGGTTGTTTTTTTTTTTTTTAAACTTTAATGAATGAAGTACATTAATCTATTACTTCTTTCTCTCTATGCTTTTTGAGTCACGGTCTCATTCTGTAGCCCAAACTGGTCTTGAACATGTGGTGATCCTTCTACCTTAGCCTCTCAAATGTTGGGATTATAGATATGAGCTACCATGCCTGACTACAATCTATTACTTTATGGTTAGTGTTTATTTATTTATTTATTTATTTGGTTTTTCAAGGTAGGGTCTCGCTCTAGCCCTGGCTGACCCTGGAATTCACTATGTAGTCTCAGGGTAGCCTCGAACTCAGTGCAATCTTCCTACCTGTGCCTCCCGAGTGCTGGGATTAAAGGCGTGCACCACCACGCCCTGCATGGTTAGTGTTCATTGTGTTCTGAATAAGAAGTCTTTAGTTATTTTGTGTTATTTAGTTATTTGTTTATTTTGTTATTTGTGTCTATGTTTATGTAGAGCAGGTGCACATGTGTGTCAAGAATGTAACACTTCGTATCCAGTATCCAATGTTTACATTGGTGCTAAGGGGCTGGGGAGATGGCTCAGCAGTTAAAGGGCCTTGCTTGCAAAGCCTTCTGGGACGGGTTTCATTCTTCAGTACCCATGTAAAACTAGATGCACAAAGTAACACATGTGTCTAGATTTCATATACAGTGGCAAGAGGCTTTAGCATGCTCATTCTCTCTTTCTCAAATAAATTTTAGGGCTGGAGAGATGGTTCAGCGGTTAAGGCGTTTGCCTGCAAAGCCAGAGGATCCCGGCTTGACTCTCCAGGACCCACGTAAGCCAAATGCACAAGGTGGCACATGCGTCTGGAGTTCGTTTGCAGTGGCTAGAGGCCCTGGCATGCCATTCTCTCCCTCTTTCTCTCTCTGTGTCAAGTAAAAATAAAAACAAAATAAGATAAAACAACAAACTTTTTTGGCTGGGTGAATCCCAGCACTCGGGAGGCAGAGGTAGGAGGATTGCTATGAGTTCGAGGCCAGCCTGAGACTGCAATAGTGAATTCCAGGTCAGCCTGGGCTAGAGTGAAACCCTACCTTAAAAAAACCCTGAAAATTAAAAAAAGAAAAGAAAAGAAACTCTTTTGGAGTAGCTAAGCATGTGTTTATTTATACTCTGATGTTATTATATTAACATTCTACTCTAGATCTTTGTTACATTAAAAATTATTTATTTGCACCTGTGTGCACATGTATACGGGCATGCCAGGATCTCTCCATACTGCAAACAACTGCTCATTTGATTTTGTGTGGGTGACAAATTGAACTTGGGCTAGCAGGCTTTTCCAAGTAAGTGCTTTTAACTGCTGAGCTAGCTCCCTAGCCCTTTACTCATTAACTTTTCTTCTTTTTTTTTTTTTCAAGGTAGGGTTTCACTCTAGCTCAGGCTGACCTGGAATTCACTACTTATTCTCAGGGTGGCCTCGAACTCACAGCAATACTCCTACCTCTGCCTCCCGTGTGCTGGGAGTAAAGGCATGTGCCACCACATCCAGCTTGCTTTTAAATTTTTTTTTTTTAAGGGGGCTGGGTATCACATAGCCCAGGCTATCCTTCAACTCTCTATATATCAGGCAAGCACCTTAGCCCCTCAGCCATCTCTCTAGCCTCTCCCTATATATCAGAAGTTTAAGTTGAGCTTCTGGTTCTCTGGCCTCTACCTTTTGAGGGCTAGGATTACAGGCATGTGCTACCATACCTATATGCAGTGCTGGGCTTTGAACCCACAGCCTCGTGCATGCTAGTCGAGTGCCTACTGAGCTACCCCTCTTCCTCAAAATTTTCTAGCTCTATTCCCTGAGGACCCATGCCTTCTTCTTTAGTTTTCCACTGTTCCAGTGTCATCTCAGGAGCCAGTTTTTCTGCTTTTGTTCCTTGGAGATGAGGACAGACCTGTGAATCTCCTGTGCCACCTCATCCTGGCTACTGGGTGCTTGCATAGTGCCCCACTGGGCTCCTCCATGCCTCTCCCTAGACTCCATATGGACTCTCAGCTCCAGAGGCAGCAGGTGTATCCCTTATCCAGCAGGAAGGCTGTGGCTCAACCCTGCTTGGCTGTGTGTGAAGCTATAGTACAGATGGGGATGTCGAAAATATCTGTGACATATTCCAAACTGGCCTACTTTCCTATCACGAGAGAGTCTGAGACGGAATGAGAGTTTGAGTTTGGGACCTGTTCCCGCCTCTCTCCTACCTCAGGTGTTAGACAGAAGAGGGGTCCCCGCAGCCTTCCCTGCAGGAGCATCTCTTCTGGGACTGCATGGCTCTGGTGTTTGGGGGTGGCACCAGGCAGCAGGGGTGCCGCCGGGCTTGGGGGACGTGGGTGGAGGAAGGAGGCCATGATCCTGTCCAGGATGCTTCTAGCTCAGGAGGGTAAACAGAGGCCATCTCATTGGATGTGGGGACAGAAGGCCTACGCTCAGGTCCAGGCTGTCCTGAGGCCTTGGACAGGATTCTGATCCACACAGTGGGTTATTCATCATTCTTGCTTTGCCCGCTCAGAAGCAGTGACTGCGGGGTGCTTTGGGGGGAAGATTAAACTCCAGTCCCTGCTTTAGTAATCCAGCTCTCAGCCTTTAACCTCCAGCTAGGCAGGACCCTCAACAGGGCATCTTAAGTGGTCCCCTGCTCAGGGCCTCCAGCCTCCCAGCAGGCCTGGCAGGGCCTCCACCCTTAATCCCAGTTTAATGAGCTTCTTGTAGCGACTCCCCCAGAGTCCTTCTACCCTGCTGGGCCTGCATCATCTCTCCTGCTCTGCCAGGAAGTTCACACTCAGAGCTAATTTCAGTCTCTCTTGCTGAAATGAAAGCCCTGGAGTGTTCTGCTTGCCTCCTCCGTTGTTACACACACTAACGAGGTGATTTGTTATTTTAGTTTCTCCCTTTTCAGGAGAGACAAGCCCTCCTTCCCTGGTGGGCTGGATGCTGGAGGCATTTTTCTAACTCTCCCTAAGCTGGGCTTCTTCCTGCATTCAGGCCCCTCTATGGTTTAGACAAATGTCCCTCAAACAGGGACTGGGAATGGAGCTTGGTGGCAGGTCCCCCCCCTCCTCCCCAGGTGGGGTTTCACTCTAGTCCAGGCTGACCTGGAATTCACTATGTAATTCTCAGGGTGACCTCGAGCTCACTGTGATCCTCCTACCTCTGCCTCCCTAGTGCTGAGATTAAAGGCGTGCGCCACCACGCCTGGCATTATATATATATTTTTAACTTGAGTTGGGGGCTGGGGAGATGGTCAGTGGTTTAAAAGGAGCTTTTTTGCAAAGCCTGTTGGCAAAGGTTCATCAACTACCTATGTAAAGCTAGATGCAAAATCAAAAAGTGGTTGGGGGCTGGCTCAGTGGTTAAAGGAGCTTGCTTTGAAAGCCTGACCCCCCTGGGTTTGATTCCCCAGTACCCATATAAAACCAGATGCACAAAGTGGTCCATGCATCTGGAGTTTGTTTGCAGGGAGCCCTGGCATTCTCTCTCTCTCTCTTTCTCTTTCTCTTTCTCTGTTTCTCTCTCTCTCCCTCCTTGCAAATTAATAAGTAAAATATTTAAGCCCTGATATACCTATTCTCTATCTGCCTCTTTCTCTGTCTCTTTCTCGCTGTCTCTCAAATAAATGAATAACAAATAAACCTTTTTTTTAAAAAAGTGGTTGGATAGCCGGGCGTGGTGGCACATGCCTTTAATCCCAGAACTCAGGAGGCAGAGGTAGGAGGATCTCCGTGAGTTCGAGGCCACCCCGAGACTCCATAGTGAATTCCAGGTTAGCCTAGGCTACAGTGAGACCCTACCTCGAAAAACCAAAATAAATAAATAAATAAATAAATAAAATAAAATAAAGTGGTTGGAGAGCGGGGCATGGTGGTGCACGCCTTTAATCCCAGCAAGCGGGAGGCAGAGGTAGGAGGATCGCCATGAGTTCGAGGCTACCCTGGGCTAGAGTGAGACCCTACCTCGAAAAACTGGAAAAAAAAAAAAAGAAAAAGATAAAGAAAGAAAATATCTCATGCCTTTAATCCCAGCACTCAGGAGGCAGAGGTAGGAAGATCACCGTGAGTTCGGGGCCACCCTGAGACTACATAGTGATTTCCAGGTCAGCCTGGACTAGAGTGAGACCCTACCTCAAAAAACAAACAAACAAAAAAAAGGAGCCAGGTGTGGTGGCACCCTACCTTGAAAAGACAAACCAAAAAAAAAAAAAAAAAAAACCAAACTAATAATAGATTTTAAAATATTTTATTTATTTGAGAGAAAGAGAGAATGAGTATGGGTGTGCGAAGGCCTCCAGCCACTGCAAATGAACTCCAGACACATGCCACCAAATCTTGTCTTTCTGGGTGTACACGAAGACTTCATTGTGTCAACATGACTGATGGAATGGGGAAGCCTTGCACTACGTAACCAATGAGATTCTTGAAAGTTCCTTCCCCCCTGGTATGAGGCAGGAGCTCTCTAGAATGAGGTAGTCCTGTGACCTGTTATTGGACAATGTAGCCATCCCAGAACATCTCCACCCGCCTTCCTCACTCAGAAACCCACACATGCGCTCTGGCAGTGGTTCCTCGCTGGGCTCGCCTCACACCCACCCAGCTTTCCTGGCTGTCCTCTCGGCCTAGATGAGACAGGGCTTGGTTCCTGTTCCGCCCCTCTGGCCTCTCTACCCTCCAAAGTGTCCAGTGCTGGGCTGGGTGGATTCTGGCCACCCTGCTAACTGTAACTAAAGGGGAGGGACGTTAGTGTTTCCAGGACCATCCTTGGGGAAGGGAAATTAATTTGTATGGCCTGTCTTGAGGAAGCAGTCATGATCCATGAACAAACCAAAATCACCACCACTGCCAAATAGACGTCACACATATCTCCCGGTAGTGCTTCTCAAACTCTGAAGCCCTTGCTTTTTTAAAAAGTATTTTATTTTTATTTATTTATTTGAGAGAGAGAGAGAAAAAAAAAGAGGCAGAGAGAGAGAGAGAGAGAGATTGGGCACGCCAAGGCTTCCAGCCACTGCAAATGAACTCCAGATGCATGTGCATCTTGTACATCTGGCTTACGTGGGTCCTGGGGAATCGAACCTGAGTCCTCAGACTCTGCAGGCAAGTGCCTTAACCACTAAGCCATTTCTCCAGTCCACCTTAGCTTTTTTAAAAATTTTATTTATTTATTTATTTATTTATTTGGGGAGGAAGAGAGAGAGAGAGACTGGGCACACCAGGGCCTCTAGCCACTGCAAATGAACTCCAGATGCATGTGCCACCTTGTGCATCCGGCTTATGTGGGTGCTGGGGAATTGAACCTGGGTCCTCAGACTTTGCAGACAAAAGCTCTCCAGCCCAAGCCCTTGTCTTTTTCCTTTTGCTTTTCTTTTAGAGAGTGCAAGAGAGAGAGAAGACAGAGGGAAAGAGAGAGAATTGGCACGCCAAGGCCTCAGCCACTGCAACTGAATTTCAGACGCTTTTGCCATGCAGTGGGCATGTGCGACCTTGCACTTGCCTCACCTTCGTCGGTCTGGCTTATGTGGAATCTGGAGAGCCGAACATGGGTCCTTAGGCTTCACAGGCAAGTGCCTTAACTGCTAGCTATCTCTCCAGCACAGCCTTTGGTTTTTAATTTCCAAATGGTTATGCACCTGTGCTTTCATGAAATACAGCCAAACCGGTCAAGGGCCTCCATGTTGTAGCAATGTCAAACAGCTGTACAGAGTTCCCCAGATTTCTCCAGGCTGGCTCTGGTCCAGGGACCAGATTTTTTTAATTTATTTTTATTTTTATTTATGTATTTGACAGGGAAAGACAGAGAGAAAGAGGCAGAGAGAGAGAGAGAGAGAATGGGCGTGCCAGGGCTTCTAGCCACTGTAAACAAACTCCAGACGCGTGCGCCCCCTTGTGCATCTGGCTAATGTGGGTCCTGGGGAATCGAGCCTCGAACCGGGATCCTTAGGCTTAACAGGCAAGCACTTAACCGCTAAGCCATCTCTCCAGCCCAGGGACCAGATTTTGAGTAACTTGCACCCTAAGGGTCCTTGCATGGACCATAGAGTCAGAAAGGCCTGGGCATTTGTTAGACAGGAGCATGTGTGTCCATTTGTCTATGGAGAAGGTGCAAAACTGTCAGGACCTTAAAGGGTCTGTGTAAGGAGTGGGATCTTTGGTGGGAGAGTCTGTAATGGGGAGCACTGTGCACGCACAAGTCGTTTTGGAACATCTCTCCAGGTCTCCTGCACCATGAGCAGTCAGCCATGACCCAGAACATGGGGCAAGGAGAGGGGCTGGGAGCAATGAGAGATCCCAGAGAATGGGAGCTTCATCTAGGGGAGAGTGAAATAATGGTCAAGCAAACAGAGGGGTCACTTGGCAAGCCTACTACTGAGCTACACCCTTACCACTTTCAAAAATTATTTAGGTGGAATGTAGTGGCACATACCTTTAATCCCAGCACTCAGGAGGCACAGGTAGGTGGATCGTCATGAGTTTGAGGCCACCTTGAGTCTACATGGTGAATTCCAGGTCAGCCTGGGCTAGAGCGAGACCCTACCTCAAAAAACCAAAAAATAATAAATAAATAAATTTTTAAAAATAAAAAAAATATTTTGGGGCTGAGAGATGGCTCAGCAGTTAAGGCACTTACCTGCAAAGCCAAAAGACCCAGGTTCAATTCCCCAGGACCCACGTAAGCCAGATGCACAAGGTGGTGCATACATCTGGAGTTCATTTGCAGAAGCTGGAGGCCCTGGTGTGCACATATCTCCCTCCCTCTCTGTCTTTCTCTGCCTCTTTCTTTCTCCCCCTCTCTCTCAAATAAATAAATAAAAATAAAATATTAAAAAACATTTGTTTTGAAGGATGTGGTGGTAAATACCTCTAGTCCCAGCACTTGGGAAGCTGAGATAGGAGTATTGCTGTGAATTTGAGGCCAGCCTGGGACTACAGAGTGAGTTCAAGGTCAGTCTGGACTAGAATGAGACTCTACATTGAAAAAAAAAAAAGTAAAATAAATGGTTTATGAAAAATATTTTGAGGAGCTGGATATAACGGCACAGGCCTGTAATTCATTACTTGAGAGGTGGAGGCAGGAACATAAGGAGTTTGAGGACATCCTCAGCTGCATAGACAGTTCAAGAACAGCCTGGTCTACATGAGATGAGATTCTGTCTTTAAAAAGTATTCTTAGGGCTGGAGAGATGGCTTAGCGGTTAAGGCATTTGCCTGCAAAGCCAAAGGACCCAGGTTCACTTCCCCAGTACCCACATATGCCAGATGCACAAGGTGGCGCATGCTTCTGAGTTTGTTTGCAGTGGCTGGAGGCCCTGGTACAGCCCATTCTCTCTCTCTGTCTCTGTCTCTCTCAAATAAAAAATAAATAAATAAGAATAAAATAAAAATAGAAATATTTTGAAACAGTTTCCCAGTGAATTGTCCAGGCTGACCTCCAATTCAGGACCCTCCTGCTTCAGCCTCTGGAGTGGCTGGGATTACGGGCATGTGCGCCCACACCTACCCAGCGGGCTTTGTAAAATGAGGTTCAGAGCAAGATGACTAGGGAGAGGTGGGTCTGCTGCTGCTGCAGATGGCACAGTGTTGCCGAAACGTGAAGCTGAGCTCCTCCGTGCATACCAGTGTGTGCCACCTGTTTGGGAAGTAGCAGGACTTAGAAGTGGGATGCCATAGGAGTGGGAGCCTGGCAGAGGAGGCAGCTTTGGGCGGGGCTGCCTCAGTCCTAAAAACAGCATCCTGGGGTCTTTTGAGCATCTTCAGGGCAGGTGGCTTGGGGCCCAGGGCATTGGGAAAGGCTAGACAGAAATGTTCAGATGAGCTGGCTCAGTGACCTCCTTAGCCAACTCCTGTGCACAGGGTCATATTTATGAATGAGGGTGTGTGCGCCCGCGTGTGTGGCGCTCAGAAGACAATTTCAAACGCTGATTTTCCCTTTCCGCCTTGCTTGACACAGGGCCTCTCCTAGCTGCTCACCACTGCCTGTGCCAGGCTGGCTGCCCCTGAGCCTCTGGGGATATTCCTGTCTTCACCTCGCACCTGGACGTAGGGAGTTAACGATCAGTCTAGGCTACAAGAAACCCTGTTTCAAAACAACAAACAAACAAACAAACAAACAAACAAACAAACAAACAAACAGAGGTGTTTGGGGGCTGGAGGGATGGCTTAGCTGTTAAGGCACTTGCCTGCAAAGCCAAAGGACCCAGGTACAATTCCCCAGGTCGCATGTGAACCAGATGCATAAGGGGATGCACACGTCTGGAGTTTGTTTGCAGTGGCTAGAGGCCCTGGCATGCCCATTTTCTTACTCTCTCGACCTCTTTCTCTGTTAAATAAATAAATAAATAAATATAAAAGAGGTGTTTTGCCAGGCATTGTGGCACACGCCTTTAATCCCAGCACTCAGAGTCAGAGGTAGATCACAGAGAATTCAAGGACAGTCTGAGACTACATAGTGAATTCCAGGTTAGCCTGAGCTAGAGTGAGACCGTACCTGGAAAAAAATATGTTTTTATTAATTTATTTGTGAGAAGACAGGAGAAAGAAATAGAGAGAGAGAATGGGCACACTAGGGCCTTTGCCACTGCAAATGAACTGTAGACGCATGTACCATCTTATGCATTGGGCTTTATGTGGGCACTGCAAATAGAAACTAGGCCATAAGGCATTGTAAGCAAGTGCCTTTAGGGGCTGAACCATCTCTCCAGCCCCTGATTTGAATATATATATATATCTCCATGATAATTCCATCCCCCGGTTTTTTTTTGTTTTGTTTTGTTTTGTTTTTTTGAGGTAGAGTCTTGCTCTAGCCCAGGCTGACTGGAATTCACTATGTAGTCGCAGGGTGGCCTTGAACTCACTGAGATGCTCCTACCTCTGCCTCCCAAGTGCTGGGATTAAAGGCGTGCTTCATCATGCCTGGCTAAAATTAAGTCTTTAAAAAACACAAAGTTGGTTGTGAGCCGCAAGAGTTGGACTTGTGGCCCACCTGGGCCCCAGGGGCTCATAATATAAGTCCTCTCAAATACGGATACAGATTGCCTGTTCTTTCTCCCTGCTCTGTTCCTCTCTCCTCCCCTATCTTTTCTTCTTTCCCTCTTCCTTCTCTCTCTCTCTCTCCCTACACGGTGAAGGTGGGTCTTTCCTCCTTAATTAACCTAATCAAGATAATCTCTCACAGCTCAGCACTGAGGCCAATCTAATGTACATAACCCCATACAGGTAATTCTAGGTCCTTTTAACCTGACAATGGGTATAAATGATCACACTCAGGCTCAAAGGTCAAGGTCAAGGCCTAGGGAAGGAGTGACTGAGGATGCTATGGCTGCTAGGAGCTGCCTTGGAGGTTCTAAATTTGGGTTTGAGAATAGAGAGGGACTGTTGCTTGGGGCCCAATATACAGGAAATATACAGGAAATATATGTGTGTGTGTATATATATATATATGTATATGTATATGTATATATATATACAGGAAAGAAAATGATAGGATCCAAAGTGAACGGAAAAAAAAAAAAAGCTTTGGGGGCTGGAGAGATGGCTTAGCGGTTAAGCACTTGCCTGTGAAGCCTACGGACCCCTGTTGGAGGCTCCATTCCCCAGGATCTATGTAAGCCAGATGCACAAGGTGGGGCATGCATTTGGAGTTCGTTCACAGTGGCTGGAAGCCTTGGCACACCCATTCTCTTTCTATCTATATGCCTCTTTCTCTCCCTGTCTCACTCTCAAAAAAAAAAAAAAAAAAAAGCTTTGGGAAGCCCAATAAAGGAAAGGTGGTGGATATAAAGCTTTTCAAGTTGGGCCTGGTGGTACAACCTTTAATCCCAGCACCAGGGAAGAGTTTAGATAGGAGAATCACCATGAGTTTGAGGCCAGCTTGAGTTCCAGGTCAGCCTGGGCTAGAGTGAGACCCTGCTTCAAAAACAAAGTTTTTTTTTTTTTTTTTTTTTGTTTTGTTTTTTGAGGTAGAGTCACGCTAGCCCAGGCTGACCTGAAATTCACTATGTAGTCTCAGGGTGGCCTCGAACTCGTGGTGATCCTCTACCTCTGCCTCCCAAGTGCTGGGATTAAAAGTGTGCGCCCCCACGCCCGGCCCTAAACAAAAGTCTTTCAGGATGGAGCTAGCAGATGTTGCACTGGGAGGGAGCAGCCTTGCTTGGGACATTTAGGACTTGACCTGTTGAAGCAGGATTTTGGGGTTCAGGAGGAGTTCCCCCAGATTTATGAACCCCAAGTTTTGGGTTCTGTTCTACCTTTAATAAATAATTAATAGAGACAGACTCAAGAAGGATAAATTATGGATTTTTAAGTTTGGGGGAAATCGCAAATTGTGGTGTTTATTTAAGGGAGATTGGGGTCTAGGAAGCAAGGCTAAGCGCGTGGGAAGTAGGAAACATGCTCTCATGTAGAAAACTAGTCTGTGAGATCCATTTAAGAGAAACTGAGGCCTTTAAAGAGAGATTAGAGTCAACCTGCAAGCATACAGAAAAGGAACTTAGGTCTTTTTTAATGTTTTTTTTTCTGATTTATTATTTATTCATTTATTAGAGACAGAGAGAAGGAGAGAGAGAGAGACAGAGAGAGAATGAGTGCACCAGGGCCTCTAGCCACTGCAAACGAACTCCAGATGCATGCGCCACCATGTGCATCTGGCTTACATGGGACCTAGAGAATTGAACCTGGGTCCTTAGTCTTCACAGGCAGTGCCTTAACCGCTACGCCATCTCTCGAGACCTGAATTGAGTTTTTATGTTTTTATTTTATTTTTATTTATTTATTTTGGTTTTTCAAGGTAGGGTCTCATTCTAGCTCAGGCTGACCTGGAATGCCTTGAACTCACAGAGATCCTCCTACCTCAGCCTCCCAAGGGCTCGGATTAAAGGCACGCGCCGCCATGCCCGGCTTGAATTGAGGTCTTTAAAGAGAGACTAGAGTAAAGCCGGGCGTGGTGGCGCATGTCTTTAATCCCAGCACTCGGGAGGCAGAGGTAGGAGGATCACCCTGAGTTCAGGGCCACCCTGAGACTCCATAGTGAATTCCAGGTCAGCCTGGGCTAGAGTGAGACCCTACCTCGAAAAACCAAAAAAAAAAAAAAAAGAGAGACTAGAGTAGAGCTGCAAGCATATGGAAACTGAGGCTTTAAAAAATAATTTATAAGAGGGAGAAGCCGGGCGTGGTGGCAGAGCGACTTAGAAAAAATATACATTGCATCTGCCGTGTATTTTCCTGAAGAGGGAAAATACCAGAGCAGAGACCAAGAAATTCAGAGGAGAAATGAGCCTTAAAAAGGGTTACACTCAACCGGGAATGGTGGCGCATGCCTTTAATCCCAGCACTCAGGAGGCAGAGGTAGGAGGATCACTGTGAGTTCAAGGCTACCCTGAGACTACATAGTGAATTCCAGGTCAGCCTGAGCTAGAGTGGGACCCTACCTCAAAAAACTAAAAAAAAAAAAAATAAAAAAAAAGGGTTACACTCATGGTTACCCTGAGTTTAGAGTAACTACATGGGTATGTGGGGGTAGAGGCCAGATTCACGTGTGTCGGAGCAGCACAGGGTAAGAGCCAGAGAGCCACCCGCACCTGGAGGTCACAGGAGAAGAGAGCCTTTACAGCATCAGATTCAGGTATGTAAGGGGGAAGGCCTAATTGGCTGGTAAATTCGGAGGATGGACCCGAGGGTCAGCCCACCTGGGCCAGCCAACCCAGATAGTACGCTAGACTGTGGGCAGCAGGGGGCGCTGCAGATTAGTCTCAATCAGACACCAGTTCCATTTCTGCCAGGAGTTCTGTTCTTGTGCCAGGGCAAGGTGACAGGTGACGTGGGTGGCATCTCCTGGTTCTCTTTGGGCCTCAATCTCTAACTGAAACTGCCTTTAAAAAACTAGTTTTAGCGGCTGGAGAGATGGCTTAGCGGTTAAGGCATTTGCCTGCAAAGCCAAAGGATCTCGGTTTGAAGAACCAGGGCCCACACAAGCCAGATGCACAAGGAGGCATATGCATCTGGAGTTCGTTTACAGTGGCTGAAGGCCCTGGCGCACTCATTCTCTCTTTCTTTCTCTCTGCCTCTTTCTCTGTATATATGTATTTTAAAAAGCTAGCTTTGCTGGGCGTGTTAGTACACGCCTTTAATCCCAGCACTCAGGAGGCTGAGGTAGGAGGATCGCTATGAGTTCAAGGCCACCCTGAGACTACAGAGTGAATTCCAGGTCAGCCTGAGCTAGAGTTACTGAGCTACCTCGAAAAAACAAAACAAAACTAACAAAATAAAGCTGGCTCTCTGGCTGGAGAGATGACTTAGTGGTTAAGGTGCTTGCCTGCAAAGCCAAATGACCCAGGTTCAGTTCCCCAGGACCCACATAAGCCACATGCACAAGGTGGCAAACACGTCTGAAGTTCATTCGTTTGCAGTGGCTGGAGATCCTGGCATGCCCGTTCTCTATCTTCTTTCTCTCTTTCAAATAAATAAATAAATAAATAATCTTATATGTGTGTATGTATATAAAAGCTAGCTTTCTCTCATCCTCCTTCACAGTGACCCCAGCCTACACGATCGTTTATTTGGAGTACTGGCTAAACTCCTTTGGGGAAGTGAGGCTTGGAATGTCACCTGTCCACCCAGGGCCAGAGGACTTTGTTTCCCTGACCAAAAGGAGTTAGTATTCCTTACCCAAAGCTCAGGGGGCAGTGGGGTTTAACAATGAGGGTAAGTCACAGACCTGGGAACATTTGGGGGTGCCTGTCACAGCTTTTAACAGGGATAAAAGAAGCAGCTTGCCTGAAACCTACCGGTGGTATGGTGTGAGGAAAGAGACAGGTGCATCACCAGAACCAGAAAGACCTCCTAGACACTCCCATGTAGGCCAGGCCCTGCTGGGACTTGCCTCAAAGCCACCTCTCTGGGCAAAGCCCTAAGCTAGGAGTGCCAAGGGAGTCCCCATCCCACTGGTTCTACAAGTGTGACCCACCGACCAGCAGCAGCTCTCCTAGGGAACTTGCTGGGAATGTGTACGCCCAGGCAGCTCCCCGAACTTAGGACTCAGAAACTTCCAACAGTCCCTTCAAGGGACTCTGCTTTTCCAATAACTATGCGAGGCCTAGTTTAATGAAGGGGCACATTCTGACAGCAGAGATAGGTAGGACCCTTGCCATCAAAGAAGGAAGCCAGAGACCTGGGCTCAGACAACACCCACTCAACTGGGATAGTCCGCCTGCCCCTCCCAGCAGGAGGCACCTGGATGAGAGTTTTTGGAGGGCGTGGGACCGCTGAGAAACCCTCCACTTTCTCTCCCCATTCTTCACAAACCAGTTTGATGTGCTAATGAAGGCATCAATTATTGAGTGCCATTTGCATTCATTACAATAACAAGCAGGGGGTGAGGGGACTGCGGGGAATCCGGAGGGTCTTTTGAAATTTACTGACACTTACTCCTCTCCTGTAGAGTGGGAGTGGGGAGGGAGGAACGTGGGAGCCGAGGCTCCCTGGAACCCCCCCGTGGTCTGGAAGCCCAGATGCAGGCCTGGCTGAGGACAGCTGGCCACATTCCAGCTCCTGTCGCGTCACTCTGCCCATCATAGAACCGGGTCCCCGACCCTCGCCGCCTCAGTCCATGTGGATGGCTCCGTGGAGGCTCATGAAATGTCCTCTCTAGACAAGTAGGGAATGAGGGGCCTTTCCTAGGGGATCTTGAGGAGCTGGCCCAAGTGGGCAGTTCAGGAATCCAGTCCTGATCTCCACATCACCCTCTTCCCGGGGTCTGCTCCTGGAGTCCCTGCACTTCTTTTTGCCCAGATGTTTGGCCAGGTGCCACCCCTGCTGCTACTGTCTCTGGGAACGGATGAAAGAGCGAGATTCTCTCTACTCCAAGGTGTTCCCCTCTCTCCCTCCTTCTCCCCATTTCACCCTCCTTTCCCCCGCCCCTTTTCTGGAGGATCCCAGAATGGGCCAAGGGGCTAGTGTGTTTGGGAAGGGGTTCTGCTCTTATGACCCCCAAACAGGCCAGCTGCAGGCTTCCAAGGAAGGAGCTGCCCGAGCCACAGGGGACGAGGGCCAGAGGGAAGTTACCTGTTGAGGAATGAGAGGCGGCCAGGTGGCACCTGAGGCATTTCGGGTGGAGGCAGCTGGCACACGGATTGCGCTGGGCACCACGCCAGTTTATAGAAGCCATCCTGCTCACCTTGGCTGGAGAAGGAACACCCGGCTGCTTGTGCCCAGCCAGCCACCTCCCTACGGCAGCATCATGTGGAGGCTTCATGGGAGAGAAGGGGCACCTATCTTCCCAGGAGGCTGGGGGAGCAATAAGGTGGTTCATGAAAGGTTAGGGGTCTATAACATCTATCTTTTGGCTCTATTTGGGGCCATTTATTCCTATTGAGGAAATGATTCCTTCTCACTCCATCATGAGGCCCTTGGGGTAAGCTGTGGTGCATGTGTGTGGATGTGCTGGGTGAAGTATTTTCAGACAGTGTGTGTGTGTGTGTGTGTGTGTGTGTGTGTGTGTGTGTGGTGCACGCGCGCGCGCGTGAGAAAGAGACCGAAGAGTCTGGAGAGATGGCTCAGTGATTAAGGCGTTTGCCTGCAAAGTCTAATGATCCAGATTTGATTCCCTAGTACCTACCTAAGCCAAATGCACAAAGTGTCGCATGCATTTGGAGTTTGATTGCTGGAGGCCCCCATGCACCCATTCTCTCTCTCTCTGCTTGCAAATAAATAAATAAATAAATAAAATGAATAGATAAATAAATTCTTGAAAAAGTGATCTAAGCTAGTCATGGTAGCACACACCTTTGATGCCAGCTTTGGAGATGCTGAGGAAGGAGGATCCCTATGAGTTCAAGACCGTCCTGGAACTACAGAGTGAGCTCCTGGTCAAGTTGGGCTAGAGTAAGACCCTGTCTCAAAAAATAACTAAATTAATTAATTAAAACTTAAAAACAAAGCAGGGTGTGGTAGCGCATGCCTTTAATCCCAGCATTTGGGAGACAGAGGTAGGAGGATCGCTGTGAGTTCAAGGCCACCCTGAGACTACATAGTGAATTCCAGGTCAGCCTGAGGTAGAGTGAAACCCTACCTCAAAAAACAAAACAAACAAACAAAAAATTTTAAACAATTTTTTTTTTTTTTTTTTTTTTTGATTTTCAAGGTCGGGTCTCACTCTGGCCCAAGCTGACCTGGAATTAACTATGTAATCTCAGAGTGGCCTCAAACTCTTGGTGATCCTCCTACCTCTGTCTCCCAAATGCTGGGATTAAAGGCATGCGCCACCACGCCTTGCTATTTATTTATTTATTTATTTTTCAGTGTTAATTTTTAAATTTTTATTTTTTTTATTAACAACTTCCATGATTATAAACAATATCCCATGGTAATGCCCTCCCTCCCCCCACTTTCCCTTTTGAAACTCCATTCTCCATCATATCCTCTCCTTTTTTTAATTTTTTAAAATTTAATTAAAAAGTTTTTTTTATTAACATCTTCCATGATTGTAAAAAATATTCCACGGTAATGCCCTCCCTCCCTCACTTTCCCCTTTGAAATTCCATTCTCCATCATATCCCCTCCCCCTCTCAATCAGTCTCTCTTTTGTTTTGATGTCATGATCTTTTCCTCCTATTATGATGGTCTTGTCTAGGTAGTGTCAGGCACTGTGAGGTCATGGATATCCAGGCCATTTTGTGTCTGGAGGGAGCAGGTTGTAAGGAGTCCTACCCTTCCTTTGGCTCTTACATTCTTCCCGCCACCTCTTCCACAATATATTTATTTTTATTTTTATTTATTTATTAGAGAAAGAGGGAAAGAGACAGAGAATGGGCATAACTTTAGCCCACTGCAAACGAACTCCAGATGCATGTGCCACCATGTGCATCTGGCTTATGTGGAATCTGGAGAATTGAACCTGGGTCCTTAGGCTTCACTGGCAAACACCTTAACCACTAAGCCAGCTCCCCAGCCCTATTTTTTTTTTTTTTTAAATGAGCTACAGAGGCTGGCTGTTCTTGCCTAGCATGTGAGGCCCTCCATTCAATCCCCAGCTGTGCAAACAAAACAAAAAGTGAAATAAAGGTTAGAGAGACTTCTTAGCAGTTAAGGTGCTTGCCTGCAAAGTCAAAGGACCCAGGTTCAACTCCCTAGGACTCATGTAAGCCAGATGGTGCATATGTCTGGAGTTTGCAGCAGCTGGAGACCCTGGTGTGCCCATTCTCTTTCTCTCTATCTGCTTCTTTTCTCTCTCATTCTTTCTGAAATAAATAAATAAGTAAATAAATAAAGACATTTCTTTAAAAACAACAACAACCCCCCCCCCCCAAAAAAAACAGTCAATTTAATCCCAGCACTCGGGAGGCAGAGGTAGGGGGATTGCTGTGAGTTCGAGGCCACCCTGAGACTCCATAGTGAATTCCAGGTCAGCCTGAGCTAGAGTGAGACCCTACCTTGAAAAAAACAACAAACAAACCAGTGAAGCCAGTGTGGCGGCACATGCCCGTAATGCCAGCACTCACTCGGGAGGGCAGAGGCAGGAGGATCATTGTGAGCTCAAGGCCAGCCTGGGACTAAATGAGATCCAGGTCAGTCTGAGCTAGCATGAGACACTATCCCCCCCCCCCCCCACACACGACAAAACCAGCCCTAAAACAAAACAACAACAAAAACAGAGCTCCAACAAACCAGGCTAGTGGTACCGATCTTTAATCCCAGAACTAGGAAGGGTAAAACAGGAGGATTATGAATTTGAGACCCATCTGCGCTACATAGCAAGTAAGGCCCTATCAAGAGCAAGAAAATAGCCGGGCGTGGTGGCGCACGCCTTTAATCCCAGCACTCGGGAGGCAGAGGTAGGATCGCCGCCGAGAGTTCGAGGTCACCCTGAGACTACATAGTGAAGTCCAGGTCAGCCTGAGCTAGAGTGAGACCCTACCTCGAGAAATAAAAAAACAACAAAAAGAAAGAAAGAAAAGAAAAAAGAACAAGAAAATAGCTACACAAATGAATAATACTACCTAAACCTGACTGTGTCCCTCACTATGGAGGTCCCCTCAGGAGGGAGCTCCTCTTAGGAGGAGAGAATGTGTGCTTTGTCCTGGTGACACCTAGGGACATTTTGCAATTGCAGGGGGGGGGGGGGGAGTGATCCATGGACCCTTTCCCACCTACTTGGTGACCAGTGGCTTCTTGGTGATTCTAGTGTAAGGGCAGAAAAAAATCTCCATGCAATGGGACAAACATTTTTCCAATCCTTAGGGCTGACAGAATACCTTCCCAGGCCAACTCCCTCTGTGTTCCTCCCCCAGGAAACAACTGTGTGAGTATGCAGAGTATGCAACTTAGGGTGCCAGCACCCTGCTTCTGGTGGCCACAAGTGAGCTGGAGCCAGGTCTGAATTTCCCCTAGGAAACAGACTGGGCAATGGCCTCACTTTCCTTTACTTTTTGTTCGTTTTGTTTTTAGGCAGGGTCTCCCTATGTAGTCCCTGACTGTCCTGGAACATTCTATGTAGACCAGGCTGGCCTGGGATCCTCCTGCTTTTGTCCTCACAAGCGCTGGGATGACAAATTCACCGATGTGCCCTGCCACTATTTCTTTTTTGTTTATTTATTATTTATTACAGAAGGGGGGGGGTGAAGAATGAGCATGTCAGGGTCTCTAGCCACTGAAAACAAACTCCAGATGCATGCGACACTTTGCGCAACTGACTTAGGTGGGTGCTGGGGAATCGAACCTGGGTCCTTAGGCTTCACAAGCAAGCAAGCACCTTAACTGCTGAGCTATCTCTCCCCCAGTCCTCTATTTCTTTTCTTTTCTTTTTTTTTTGTTTTTCGAGGTAGGGTCTCACTCTAGCCCAGGCTGACCTGGAATTCACTATGTAGTCTCAGGGTGGCCTCGAACTCACGGTGATCCTCCTACCTCTGCCTCCCAAGGGCTGGGACTAAAGTTGTGCGCCACCACGACCAGATTATTACTTTATCTTTTTATTTTATTTATTATTTATTATTTTTTAATTTTATTTATGAGATAGGGTCTTGCACTGAACCTCGAGCTCCCTGAGATGGCTAGACTAGCTAGTCTAGTCTAAGCAGTGAGCGCAGGGATTCTCCTCTCTGCCTCCCCAGCCCTGGGAAGGTGGGGGGTGGGGGTGGGAATGGAAGTCAAGTCCTCAAGCTTGAGCAGCAATCATTTTAGTCACTGAGTCACCCCCCCCCCCCAAGCCTCACTTCCATTTATTTTTAATGTGTGCTGAAAATGCCCAGGGGGTTGGCAGAGTGAAATTAAGAGAGCATGGGTAAATTGGGGGAGGGAGGAGATCTCATCCCTTGGCTGCCATCTGAATTGGGGGAGGGGAAGGGCAGAGGAATGTTACTTAGTTGAGCCGGGGGGCCTGAGAGCAGGAGCAGCCGCGCGTCTGGCCTCTGGACTCCAGAGACTTACCGTCTGTGACACCTCCCCTGCGCAGGGCCTGCAGCCTCCTGGTGCCCATCCTGGGCAGGCAGCCAGGCGGGGATTTGGAAGAGTGCCTACTGCGTGCCCAGAGGCCAAAAGATGGGCACCATCCAGTTGGCAGAGAGAGGAGCAGCTGGCTCTGGAGGGGAGAAGTCAGGGTGCCTACTTGCTGGGGTTGTGTGCTCAGACCGTGTGTCCAAAACGCAGCTCTTGGCTCCTCTTCTGAGCTCTTGGGGATGAGAGGCGCCCACTCTCCCAGCGCTGCCCAGCCACCTGAGTTAGGGCAACCTGACATTGATCTGTAAGGGGTATTTGGGACCTTGCCCCTAGCTGGGCATGTGGCTGCCTGGCTCAGAGGCAGGCCTGGGGGCGGGCAGAAAAGCTGGAGAGCCCAGATTAAGACTGAGACTGGGTAGATGAAAAAGTGGGGAAACCGGTTTGTCATCTGGGCCACTTGGGGTGGGGTCTCCTCTCCGGGGCTCTGTTTGCCTGCCACTCTGCCTGGTGGACTACAGCGAAGAGATGTAGGTACTGTGCCCTTTCTTGATCATATGAAGTGGCTTTGGGAATGCCGGAGGTAAATATAACAAGCTGGGGACTCAGTCTACCTGCCTCTCCTCAAGAGAGGCCAGAGAAAGAAGAGACTGGCTAGAGGACCCGAGGGAGGGAGCGAGGGAGTAAGCCAGACCACGCGTAGGGGGGGGGGTCAGTGAGTGGGTCAGAGCAGTAGACCTCTGCCGGAGCCATCAGGTAGGCCAATCAAGGTGGGCCAGGGTGGCTCACGGGGCCGAGCTGGCGCTCTGCCGTGGAGATGGCAATGGCGTCTACAGGGAGAGACGGACGAGAAGAGTGTGTCTGGAACGGCCTACTTTTAAGGTCCACTTGAAAGGGGCCGGTAGTCTCTCCGCTCCAGCACGCGCCCCTGCAGTTCCCGCACGCGCCTGCAGAAGGGGCGCGAACCCGAACTGGGGGAGGGGGAGGACGAGGAGGCGCTCCAGCAGGGGGCGCCGGGGAGCCGGATCCCTGGGCGAGCCGGGGCTGGGGGGGAAGGGGGAGGGGCAGAGGTGAGGGGGCGCGCCCGCAGAGGCTGACAGGGGTCCCCGCTCTGCCTGCGTAGGGCGGCGGTAGCTTTCCGAGGTCACCTTGGCTGGAGTAGGACTCCTCCTCTCACCGCCCCCTCCCCGCCGTGCCCGCCCGGAGTGCTTTTTTTTTTTTTTTTTTTAACATCCCAGGGCGCGCTGGTGCACGGACACCCTGGAGTCACCTATGCTCAAGATGTCCCTCCTTCTCGGGGGCCCTCCTTGGAGGCCAGTCCTCGATCAATCCGTCTCAGTCGCGGCGCCGGAGACAGCTTCGGGTGTGTGCGTGTTGGGGAGGGGAAGCAGGTGGAGTGGAGAGCGGCGCGTGAGCGCGCCCCGCATCCCGGGCCCGGCGGCGCGCCGCGGGATCCCGCCGTGCAGCTGGAGGGCGCGAGAAGGCGCCGAGCCCCTTCCCCGCTCCCCGGCTCCCCGCCACCCCCCCCCCACCCAGAGGCCCTTTGTACCATCCGGCCACACGCGCGTGCCCGCGCCGCGCGCGCTCCCGCCCGCAGTGACACGCCAGCGCGCACTCGCGCACACGCGCACACACACACACACACATACACGCACACACTCGCTCTCGCACACTCGGTGACACGTTCGCGCGCGCGCGCGCGCGCACCCACACGCCCGGCCGCCGGCACCCTCCCAGCTGGTCCACCCCGGCGGGGCCCGCGCCCCCTTCCCCGGCCCGCCCCGCCTGGCACCGCGCCCCTGGGCTGGGGCCGAGCGAGGAGCCCGCGAGGCAGCGAGAGGGCGAGCGCCAGGCAGGCCGGCCCGGGGCCCCCGCCCCCCCCGAGCCCCCGCCCGATGGGGAACGCTCCGTCCCAAGGCATGTCCCTGTCTCTCTCCTCCCTAATGTGCCTCCATGCTTAAGTGGAAGGTATTTCTGTTTTCTTTGTGTGTTTTCCCCTTGGCCGGGGGTGGGGGCGGCGGCCAGGCTCGGGAGGCGGCGGCCGGCGGGCTAGGGATGCTCTGGGCGCAGGTGTTTGGGGTGGGCTGTTGGGGGGGGGGGCGATGGTGGTGGTGGCAGGGGACCGCTGCGCGCCTTGGCCTGGGAGGACCCGAACGGGAAGCGTGCTGGGAGCCTAGGGCGTCTGGGGTTGGGGGGCCCGGAGACAGGGCGAGGAGGGCCTCGGCGGTGCCTGGGGGAGGGGACTTGGGTTACATTGTAGAGGGGCTTGTGTGCAGAGAGGGCTGGGAGAAGAAGGGGGAATGGTGAGGAGAGTTGGGGGAGGGGAGTGGTCCTTGTGAGGTGGAGGCCGGGGATGTGGCTAGGGAGGGGAAGAAGATGAAGTGAAGAGCATCCTTCCCTCTAGCTCCCTGGATGGGATGCCGGCGCCGGGACTGCTGGTGCTGGACCCTTGGCACCAGCACCCCTAGGGAAGCATGGGCCGAGCGCGTTCTGGGGTTGGCGATGTTGCCAGGATACCAGGCTGTGTTCCACACCCCACTCCCTGCACCTCGAGGCCTTAGCCCTGGAGACCTAGGAGCCTCCGCAGCAGTTGCAGAAACTGGGGACCCGCTCCCCGCTCGGAGGGTGGGAGGGCCCTCCGGAGGGAGGGACCGGGGGGAGGGGCCACTTGATCGTCAGCCCTCCCCCTTGCAGCGTCCAGAGGGCAGGGGAGGGCGCCCCCAGCTGGGGAGGGCGTCTGGGGTGGATGAGGAGGTGGGGACTGCAAGGGGGCTGGAGGGGCAGAAGGCGGGACTGGGGAGGGGCTCGCCGTGGCCCCCCCTCTCCTCCCACGCACCCCCCTGCTACGTCAGAAGCTCCTGGGCCAGCTCCGAGTCCCGTCGGTGGGGGCAGCAGGATGCTGGTGGCAGTAGAGGGGGCCGGCCGGGTGCCTCCGCAGCTCGGCTGGCAGGGCCCGGCGGGGTGTGTGCGGCTGCTGGTGCGCGCCCCCCTGCCCCACGCCTCCCCATGCAGCCCTGGCAGTGCCTCCGGCGCTTTGCCCTGGCCTGGTGGGAGAGGACCGCCGAGGGTCGCGCCCGCTCACCCAGGGAGGAGGCTGGACCAAGGGACGCCGGGGGCCCAGGTGAGCCGGTTGAACCTGAGTAGTGAGGGGTGAGGGCAGTCTGAGCCACCATTCTTAGTCGCTGTCACCAAACATTGCCGGTCCTAGAGACCCTGCAGTCCCCGACTCTGAGTTCCAGTGCTGGCCCTTCCAAAGAGCAGTTTTAGGAAGATGGTGAGTGGGAAAGCTGAACGGACATCAGGTCTGGGGGGGGGGCTGAATGTCACATTGGCTGGGGTTTGAGCACTTTGGGGTGGGGTGTTAGGATCCCTTCTTTAGGACTGTGGACATCTTTGCGTGACCTTGAGTCAACTGCTTTGCTGTCTAACTCTGCCTCAGTTTCTCCCATTCCCTTCCTTGTCCCTCTGGCTGGTCTTAAAAAAAAAAAAAAACCACATGATATATTTGATGGAAACTGTCACTGAAAATGTGAGGCTGTCATCACTGGTGGCAGCTGGGATGGTGGCGGTTTCTGGCATGGTTCATGTGTTTGTAAGTGGTGGGGGGGCAGTTGTGGTAAATGGATTTTGAGATTGGCTGGTTCTGGCTGGTGTGGGGGCCACCCTGTGCGAAGTGTCTCAGTTGGGGCATAGACTTAGCCGGTGGTGACCTGGCTAAGTTGCAAGGGGTGTGTGGGGGAGGTGAGGGCTCTGGGCATAAGGGGAAGGGACTCCCCACCCAGACTGCCTGGCACCCAGGCACCATTGGCCGCAAGTGCAAAGGCTTTGCCCTGGCTTTCTGCCACTCTTCCTTGGGGACAAGAGGGTCTTTGTCCAGTGTCACACGCCCCCCCCCCCCAACAAGCCCTGCTCCGTATTTTCCGTGATGACTGGTTCTCTGTGGTGACCCTAGGGGTATGAAGACGCAAGTGTGTCCCCTTCTGGGTCTTACTGTGTGCTCTGGAGATCTGTCTGGAAGAAACAAGTGTGGTGTCAGGCAGGGAGTGGAAAACAGGAGCCTTACTAGGGGAAGGGTTCCTAGACAGAATGCTCCAAGTCTTGCCGGCAGGCACCTCAGCTTCCCTGTTGACCCTCTGCTAGCCTTCCTGCCTGATGCAAGGGACCTGTGGCCTGACTTCTGCAGGCTTCTTAAAGGCGAGTAACAGTCCTGCAGGATGTGGGGGCCCTCTGTGAGATACCTCTCCCCTCTCTCTCACCCCTTGCTTGCCAGAGGCCCACCCTGGAAAAAAGGGTTTAATTAGAACCATTGATTCCCTCTTTGGCTGCGGGCATTGATCTTAACAGTGTGGTCAGAGCTGGAGGTTGGGGGCAGGGGGTGGCATGGCTGCTGTCTGCCCAGTGCTAACCTTGGCATTCACTGCCAAAACCCCAGCCCTGGATAAGGTGCTGATGGGGCAGGGATGGGACTGAGCTCTTTGAAGGTCCCCATCCTCGCTTCAGATAGGTCTTGGAGAAAGCAGGGGGGTCCAGGTTGAAGTTTTGAACCACCAGAGCTGTGTTTAGGTTAGAGGAAGGACAGTTTGTATTAGATAGTGTCTTTCTTCCTGAGTAGTGGGCTGGAGGGAAGAGGTGGCCATGTTTGGGAGGGGTCCTATCACAAGGAGACCTAGAGTAACGGAGGGGCCCATGGATGCCTGGGCGGGCGCAAGGTCCAGAGAAGGATCCAAGGCTGGCCATAAAAGCGTCTCTTTCTAGGAAACTCAAGCACTTATCTCCAAGCCCTGGCAAAGAGATCCATTTTCCTTCTCGTGTGTGTCTTCCAGGCCCAGAGAGGGACAGGGTCTGCCCTAGCTGCCCAGCTGGCACCTATTTGGCTATTGAGCCTGACTTCTTGGCCCGATGACCCCTGCCTGGGTATGAAATGCTGAGGGCTAGGTTCCTAGCAGCTGCGGCTCAGGTCCCCAGGGCTGCAGAAGTGGGGACCTCTTGTGCTCCCAGCCCCGAGTCCGCGGCTGGGCTGGAGCAGGTGCAGTTTCAGTGAAGCACTCAGGCACTCTTTGAAGAATCCCAGCTTCCCAGGGCCCATTCGAGCAAAGATAATAAAAATCTGGCCGTCAGCAGGTTTGAGGGTTGTGCTCGCTTCCCCTTCTTTCATTCCCAGCTCTGAAAAGAGGAGATGAAGGCTTTGGATTTGGCTGGGAAGCAGCGCCTGCCCCCAGGGAGAGAGAAAGGAGGGAGGGAGGCAGGGAAAGAGGGAGGGCCCATTTCCTGGCAGGCAGCAGCTGGGCAGAGGGGCAGAGGCATGGTCCCCAACCCCTCCTGACACCTCACTGCCAGCGCTCTGGTACCCAGCACCCCAGGGTACCAGCATGGTCCTCCAGGCCACAGGAGCCTGCGAGCACATCCCTGTCTGTCCTGCTATTCCCAAAGTCCCCTCTTGCCTCCACAGGTTCCCCCATCTTTCTTGCTGTCACCAGTCATTCCATTCCCCCCCACCCCACTCCCTGCTTCCATTTTCCTATTCCTCAGTCCCTCCCCTCCTGTGTTCTTCGGAGGCCCCCCCCCCAGCCCCTCCCCTGTGCCTGCCCCCTAGCTGAAGTACTGCTTTCTAGGACTGAGTGGAAGGTCGCCTCTGATGGGGGAGAGCCACAACCGCAGCCCCTCGGGGCAGGGATGGGCCCTTCTGACTATTATGGGCTGTCAGGTGCCTTTGCTGTCAGAATGGGAGTAGGAAGGAGGGGCTGCTATGCTCTAGGAACCTGTGTGTGTTATGTGCTGAGGTGAGATGAGGGTGCATTTCACCTTGATGGGTTTCATCTCCTGCCTTGGCCACTTGAACGCCCGCTGGCTTCTGCCTGGTCCAGTGCCTTTTGCCCCCCCAGGTGACACCGTCATCATGCAAATGTCCCCCATCTCATGCCCATCGGTTGCTAGGCTCCAGGAAGCCCCCTGGCCCCCTTGGGCTCCAGCGCCCAACCTCTGATAAGCTTGTGCTGAGCCCCAGCCAGACACTGACTCCTTTCCCCTAGACGTGAACCCCCGCCCCCAGACAACAGGCCACCTCAGAAAGCACTGGCGGAAGTCGGGAGCCCTGAACACATCCTGCCACAGAGCTCAGGTGTCTGTGTGACCTTGAGCAAGCCCCTTCCCAACCTGGCCGGCTTTCCTCACCTGTGAAATGAGGGGGTGGGGCTGGCTGATCTCCAAGGTCTCTTCTGACATTCCAGCGATGTTTTGTCTTTCTTCTCAGTGATTTGCATATGCTTTACATATATTAATAGTGCCTGCGTGCAGGGGGAGGGCATCACAGGCACAGGTCCCCCAAGTCCCACCCATCTACCCAGCTCCTCTTGCCCACTGGTCCGGTTCCCACCGCTGGGGTTTCCAGCTCAGATACTGGGGAGGTGGGTCTAGTCCCTTGCCTTTGTGCTGTGCTGAGTAGCGAATGGCAGCTGGAAGGAGGGCCTTGGTGGAGGTTGATCCCAAAGGCTCTGACCGGGAAGCAGAGTGGGTGGAGTTCGAGTTCTCAGAGCTGCACGAGTCGGCCAGCCATACACCTAGCCCCTTGGCTCCATGCACAAGAAACCTCCTGAAGCTCTTGCCGAGGCCCATTGTGTTGAGCTCCTGCCTGCTACTCTCTAGGCTCCCCAGTCTCTGGCAGTGAAGGATAGGATGTCTCAGACAAGGTGACTAGGAGGGAAGTAGTCATTCTATGCCTGGCTACCACGGCAAGTGGGGCTCCATGCTCCTGCAGAGGCCACAGACTGAAAGCGGGGAGAACCCCAGGCCCTGGGTCTTCCCAGCCTGACCTTCCAAGGTACGTCCTATGGCTTCCTCTCTCTCTCTCTCTCTCTTTTTTTTTTCGAGGTAGGGTCTCACTCTAGCTCAGGCTGACCTGGAATTCACTATGGAGTCTCAGGGTGACCTGGAACTCACGGTGATCCTCCTACCTCTGCCTCCTGAGTGCTGGGATTAAAGGCGTGCGCCACCACACCCGGCTGGGCTTCTTTTTGACCGGTGGCATGACATTGTCGTCACTGGTCAGGTGCCAAGCCTGGCACAGAGCAGGGCTCTGGGTCCTAGCCCTTAACCTGCCATCACTCCTTTCTTTTTTACTTTTTTTATTTTAAATTCTTTTATTTATTAACTTGACAGGCAGGGAGAAGAGAGAGAGAGAGAGAGAGAGAGTAAGCATGGGTGCACAAGGGCCTCCCATCAGTGCAAATGAACTCCAGACACATGCGCCACTTTGTACTTCTGGCTTTACACGGGCGCTGGGGAATTGAACGTCCGACTTTGCAAGCAAATGCCTTTAACCACTGGGCTATTGCCACAGCCCTCGTTTTATTTATTTATTTGTTTATTTATTATTGGTTTTTCGAGATGGGGGTCTCACTGTAGCCCAAGCTGACCTGGAATTCACTATGTAGTCTCAGGGTGGCCTCGAATTCACGAGGATCCTCCTACCTCTTCCTCCTGACTGCTGTGATTAAAGGTGTGCGCCACCATGCCTGCCTTATTTTTTTAAATATTTACTTATTTGAGAGAAAATGGGAGAGCGAGAGAGGGGGAAAAAACACAAAAAACAAACAAACAACCAAAACAAAGAATAAATGGGCACACCAGGGCCTCCTGCCACTGCAGCTGAATTCCACATGCATGTGCATCTGGCTTTTCATGGGTACTGAGGAGTCTTACCCCTGGGCAAGCGCTTTCAACTGCGGAGCCATCTCTCCAGCCCTGCTATGGCTCCTTTCGCCCACATGTCCCCTTGTCACACCTGCAAGGCTGGAGTGAAGATTGGTAGCCTGGATGAGATAATAGGAGGTCACCCAGTGGCGGCCAGCGCCTCCGAGTGGGGTAGCAGAGACTTACCAGCAAGGAGGACTGGACCAGAGGAGATAGAACGAGCCCGGCAGAGGTTAGGCTTAAGCAGGGAAGCAGTGTTCCTGGAGGCAGGTTAGTGATCACTGAACAGTGAAGAATACAAGCCCTAACAGAAAGCAAACGAACCAACGAACACACGAAAACCACATCTAGGGGCTGAAGAGATGACTTAGCGGTTAAGGCGTTTGCCTGCAAAGTCAAAGAACCGAGGTTCGATTCCCCAGGACCCACGTAAGCTAGATACACAAGGCGGCGCATGCGTCTGGAGTTCATCTGCAGTGGCTGGAGGCCCTGGTGCACCAATCCTCTCTCTCTCTCTCTCTCTCATACTCTCTGCCTCTCTCTCTCTCTGAAATGAATCATCATCATCATCATCATCTAGTACAGTACCTGACCTGTAATAAACAAGAAACATCACAGGGGAGGGGCAGAGAATTCTGCCCAGCCTGAGGCCTGGGATGTAGAGATGCCAAAGTTGGAGGGACCATTCCTAGAACCATCTATCCCATGCTTTTACAGCGGCCTCGGTTGCTCTTCCCCCACGCATCCACCAGGCTCAGGGCCAGCTGCTGGGGACACCCTGCCCTCGTCCTGCCTGCTGGCGTAGGCAAGGCAGCAGGATACGGAGGCTTGAAGCCTGCTCTTCTCCCCTCCTTGTCTGTGCACAGGACAGCTGGAGAGGAAACAGGGCCCACAGTGCAGCAGGAGGGATGGAGGTCAGATAGGAAGAAGCACTGCCCAGCGTGCCAAGGGTGGCCATTCAAGGTGGTGGTTAGGATAAAGGTGAGAGCACAAGCAGGCTAGTGTTCCTTGGAGGCAGGGGGACTGTTCAGTATGTTCTCCCAAACTGACAGTCCAGCCCCCTTCCCCCAGGACGTGGCTGTTTGATTAGCAGAGTGCAAGGGTTCGTGATGGGGAGGGGTCCCTGAGCTGAGGTAAAGGGCAGTTGAAAGAACTAGCTTAGACTCCTGTCTCCTTTGCTGCTGTGTGACCTTGGCAACTTTGTTTCCCTCTCTGGTCTTCGGTGTCCTTTGGTATAAGGAGAGAAGTTGGTATCAGAGGGTTTTAAGCTCCCTCCGGTTGTCAGAAGCTCTCCCACCTCCTCTCTCCAGAGATAAGAAATGCCTTGGCACATGAAGGGCGGGAAGAAGAGGTCTCAGTTTCAGCCTAGCTGGGAGAAATGGATGTTTGAGCCAAGAGATCACTGGGCGTGCACACCCTCCCATACTCAGGCTTACAAGCAGCGGCTCCTGGTTAGAAGGCACGCCTTGGCTCGAGGGTCTTGGGGATGGATAAGGCAGTGTGACTGGAGGCTTCAGAGGCCCCTGAATGGTAAACTCACTGTTTTCCTCCCACCCCAGCCAACCACATACTTCTACACTCCCATCCATCCAGGAGCTAGGGTCCAGTGACGCATTTTCCTCCAGGGGAGTGTGTGTGTGTGGGGGGGAGGAGGCAGCTTTGCTCTGGCTGCTCCTGGCTGCCTCACTCAGGTGCCCATCACCGGGCAGTGGGCCCAGCTGCCCGCGTGACCGCGGGTGGAGCAGCCCAGGCCTGGAGATGAATGGGATCCCTGTGTCTCCGCATCTCTGCCGGTTCCTTATTCTATCATTACGGACTCCCCTCCTATCCCGTCCCCACCCCCACACACTGGGGACCCCAGATTCAGACTACCCATAAGCCTCACTTGCTAGAGGTATTTGCGGAGTGTGGGAGGGAATGCATTCTGAGCTTCCGAATCCCTGGGCATCTGGTAACTACAGAGGCAGCGGGTGTCCCAGCAGCGCCCCCAAGCAGCGGTTTCTGCCTCATTGGGGAAGAATTAAGATCCCGGTTCCCTGAGAAGACATCTACAGCTCACTGCAGCCCTGGCAGACGCAGCCCGGCTGTTAGGACCCACACAGACACTCATTGTCCCGCCTGGACCTGGCTCTCCCAAGCCTGGGATTTAAAACAAGAGGAGGCCTGGACCCCTGCTGAGCCTGCGGGTTCATCCCTCCTCCCTTGGCCCACCAGGCAGCCCGGGGGTCAAACACATGCCTCCTGTCCTTAGGATGAGGCAGGAAGAGACTGAAGAAAAAAAGCTGAGGCAGGCAATAGACAGAGGTTAGACTTCAGGCAGAACATTCTGGAGGACGCTAGATAGACTCTGGGTCCACAGCTCGGGCTCTGGAGTGTGCAGGAGTCGAAGCTGGAATACTCACTTGCTGTGTGTATTTGGACAAGTTGCTTCTCTCTGAAGTAATTTCCTTACGTCTAACTTGAGGGTATGAATAGTGGCTTCCTCACAGGGTGTGCATGGGATTCAATGAGGGAATTGAGGCAGAGCCCAGAAGAAAGTGTGCAAGAAACTTTCTTGAAACTTCTGCGGCTCAGCGCTTCTCAGCTTAGGATGGGCTCTGTGGAGGGTGGCAAGGAATTTATGTGTCAGGTATGGTGGCTCGTGCCTGTAATCCCAGAACTAGGGAAGTGGAGGGCAGGAAGATCAGGAGTTCAAGGTCATCCTTGGCTATATAGTGAGTTCTGGGCCAGCCTGGGCTACATGAGACCCTGTCTCAAAACAAAAAAGTCTTGGCCAGGGCGTGGTGGCACACGCCTTTAATCCCAGCACTCAGGAGGCAGAGGGAGGAGGATCGCCGTGAGTTCGAGGCCACCCTGAGACTCCATAGTGAATTCCAGGTCAGCCTGGGCTAGAGTGAGACCCTACCTCGAAAAACCAAAAAAAAAAAAAAAAAAAAAAAAAAGTGTTGGCTTTTTGACTCTTCCCTTTTACCCTGGGTCCCTGAATTTTCCATTAGCCTGTCCGGCTGCCCCTCTCACCCTGCCATCCAGGAAGCCCTGGGAGGCCGAACGTTCTTGCTTGCTTTTCCCGCAGTGTGCCCACAGCTGCTCCTTCTCCCCAGGGCGTCCTCGCGTTGGGTAATCGGTGGGAAAATTGCAGCCATGAGATTGGCGGGGGCTCCGAGAGCTCTGGCTCTCACACGTGACTCATATGTGAATGTGGGCACCTTGTCCACAGCGTTCTCCAGGCTGGAAAGCCGCGGGCCCTTCAGGAAGGCAGTAGCATCTGCAGCCTAAGGGAGAGTGGGTAGATGTAGGAAGAACTTCCCTGCAAGGAGAGAGGAGGGTGGCAGAGGACCCTGTGCACAGGAGTGAGGTGGTGAGCAGAAGAGCACCAGGGAGGTGCAAGAGTCTGCCTGTCACAAAGGCCCGTCGCAGTGAGTCTGGATGCCCGTGGGTTGTATAATGCCTGTCTCCTCTACTGTGGGCAGCAGTATCCCTTGGGGCTGGGGACAGTGGATGGAGGTAGACGTCTCATGCTAGAGAGAGGGCAATCAGAAGAACAATCTCCCCCCACCCAGGCCACTCTCACCTTGTCCCTACTGCCTTGCAGACTGGCTGACTTAAATGGGGGAAGCAGATAAGCATTCATAGGTGCTGTAACACCTCTAGGGTTACCTAAAGGTGCTGTAATCTTTAGGGTGTTACATGGGTACCCCAGTCAAGTCAGTCTACCCCATTTCCAAGAGGAAAACCAGGCCTGGGTGTCTGTGTCCTGAGACCCCTCAGCTCTGGGGACTCCCATGTTTTGTGTGTTGGTCTGTCTCCCAGTCTGTCTTCTAGTGATGTCTCTGTCTCTTTGGTTCCCTCCCTCCCTCCAACACTTAGATTCTATCCTGTACCTCCCCCAACCCTGGGTGACCCCCCTTCCCAAGGGACAGCTCCCTGCTCCCCCTGGCCCCGCCACCTGCCTGGACCCTCACTTATTCGCTTCCTCCTTTCCTGTCCCTCACCCAGGGCTGCAGCGAGCGGCGGGAGGGAAGCTTGGAGGACTCTGCTCCCTCTGTTTAAAGTCTCCAGGTTAGTAAGCCAGGAGGGAGCCCACACACCCGCCCGCCTAGTCAGGGGAGGGGATGGTAGGTCCTGACACTGGGGAGGGCCCCTTGCCTGACAGAAAAAAAAAATGTCTGTGTGTGCACGGGTGCATGTGAGTGTGTGCGTGTGCCAGCACACGGGCATGGGGATGGGTGATAGGCAGACTACCTCTGCTGAGAGGTCAGGGACCCCTGGGCTCTGTCATAGTCAGGGGGGGATGGAAGCTGGGTCAGGCCACTTGAAGATGGGGTCACTGATAATGACATGTCACCTTCTCCCTGCTGCCCCTTTCATTCAGTAGCCATCTGCTGAGCACTTCTCAGCCAGCAGACTCGGGCCAGCTCTGCCTCCGTGGGGACCAGACACAGCTGTCGGGCTGGACTCCAGCTGTGGCACCTGTCTCTCAGTCGGGGGGGGGGTGACACCCTGTTGGACTACCTCTTCTTGATGGCCAGTCCTTTTTTTTTCCTTTAAATTTTTTTTTTTATTAACAACTTCCATGGTTATAAAAAATACCCCATGGTGGGCTGGAGAGATGGCTTAGCGGTTAAGCGCTTGCCTGTGAAGCCTAAGGACCCTGGTTCGAGGCTCGAGTTCTCCAGGACCCACGTTAGCCAGATGCACAAGGGGGCGCACGCGACTGGAGTTCATTTGCAGTGGCTGGAGGCCCTGGCGCGCCCATTCTCCCTCTCTCTCTCTATCTGCCTCTTTCTGTCCTGTCACTCTTAAATAAATAAATAAATAAAAATACCCCATGGTAATACCCTCCTCCCCCCACTTTCCCCTTTGAAACTCCACTCTCCATCATACCCCCTCCCCATCTCAATCAGTCTCTCTTTTACTTTTGATGTCTTGATCTTTTCCTCCTCTTATGATGGTCTTATGCAGGTAGTGTCAGGCACTGTGAGACCATGGATATCCAGGCCATTTTGTGTCTGGAGGGAGCATGTTGTATGGAGTCCTGCCCTTCCTTTGGCTCTTACATTCTTTCCGCCACCCCTTCTGCATTAGACCCTGAGCCTTGGAAGTTGTGATACAGATATTGCAGTACTGAGCACTGCGGTCATTTCTTTCCATCACCATGATACCTTCTGAGTCGTCCCAAGGTCACTGCCATCTGAAAAGAGAAGATTCTCTACCCAAAGTGAGAGTAGCATTAATATAAGGGTGTGAACATTAACAGAAGTGCTTACTGGGCAGTTTGATAAGCATAGTATACATATTTGGCCAGACTACAGCAGATGTTACACCCTTAGGGCTCATGACTACCCCTGTTTTAAGTTTTCAATATCAGGGATGTATTCCCTTCCCATGGAGTGGGCCTCCAGTCCAATTAGAGGGCAGTTGGTTTCCCCCATAACAGATGTGCCACTATTGCACCCGTTGGCTCATTTGGCCTGGCTGGCCAATTATAAGGCTTGCAGTGTCCACTGATGAGTGTCTTCACTGGTGATTTCTCTTTCTCCCATTGAACTGCATGCAGAATGGCTTCTTCCAGCTTTCTGTCAGCTTTTTTCCTTTTTTTATTTTTTTCTTTGTTTGAGATAGGGTCTCACTCTAGCCCAGACTGACCTGGAATTCACTATGTAGTCTTAGGCTGGCCTCAAACTCATAGTGATCCTCCTACCTCTGCCAGCTGAGTGTTGGAATTAGTGGTGTGTACTACTATGCCCATTAAAAAAATTATTTACTTTATTTACTTGAGAGAGAGAGAGAGAAAGAGAAGAAAGAAAACCATTATAGGGCTGGAGAGATGGTTTAGTGGTTAAGGCGCTCGCCTGTGAAGCTTAAGGACCCAGGTTCAATTCCCCAGTACCTACATAAGCCAGATGCAGAAGGTGGTGCATGCATCTAGAGTTCGTTTGCAGTGGCTGGAGGCCCTGATGTACCCATTCTCTTCTTCTCTCTCTCTCTCTCTGTCTGTCTTTCTCTTTCTCTGTGCATGTCTCAAATAAATAAAATAAATATTAAAAACAAACAAACAAAACATTATAAAACCAGACGAACTGGTGCACGCCTTTCAGCCCAGCATTCCACTCGGGAGGCAGAGGTAGGAGGATCACTGTGAGTTTCAAGGCCAGCCTGGAACTACCCAGTGAATTCCAGGCCAGCCTGTGCTAGGGTGAGACCCTACCTAGGAAGAGAGAGAGAGAGAGAGAGAGAGAGAGAGAGAGAGAGAGAATACGACTGTGCCACTGTTTGTCAGCCACTGCAGACAAATTCCAAAAGTGTGCATCTAGCTTGTGTGGGCACTGGAGAATGGAACTTGGGTCCTTAGGTTTCACAGGCAAGTACCTTAACTGCTAAACTATCTCTCCAGCCCCATTTAAAAAATTTTTGTTTTATTTATTTGAGAGAGAGAGAGAGACAGAGACAGAGAGAGAGAGAAAATGGGTGCACCAGGGACTCTAGCCACTGCAAATGAATTCCAGATGCATCCACCACCTTGTGCAGCTGGCTTATGTGGGTTCTGGAGAATCAAACCTGGGTCCTTACGCTTCACAGGAAAGCACCTTAACAGCTAAGCCAGCCCTGTTTTTAATTTTTTTTTAAAAACATTATGTCCTATAGCTTTTTTAATAAACATATTTTTATTTTCATTTATTTATTTGAGAGACTGAGAGAAAGACAGAGAGAGAGAGAGAGAGAGAGAGAGAATGGGCATTCCACAGCCTCCACTCACTGCAAGCGAACTCCAGACACATGTGCCGGCTTACATGGGGTCTGGGGAATCGAACCTAGGTCCTTTGGCTTTGCAGGCAAGTGCCTTATCTACTAAGCCACCTCTCTAGCTCCAGATAGCTTTAAAAAATTATTTAGAGAGAGGCAGAGAGAGAGAGAGAGAATATTGACCCAGGGCCTCAGCCACTGCAGTCAAACTCCAGATACTTGCACCACCTAGTGAGCATGTGTGACCTTGTGCTTGCCTCACCTTTGTGCATCTGGCTTACAGGGGATCTGGAGAGTCAAACATGGGTCCTTAGGCTTTGCAGGCAAGTGCCTTAGCCACTAAGCCATCTCTCCAGCCCATCAGATCTCTTTTTTTAAAAAATTATTTATTTATTTGAGAGAGAGAGAGAAAAAAGAGAGAACGTGGGTCCTGGGGAATCGAACCTGGGTCCTTTGGCTTTGCAGGCAGGTACCTTAACTGCTAAGCCATCTCTCCAGCTCCCAATTTTTGATTTTTGAGATGTACTTTATGTCCCTGTAGAGTGTCCTGGGACCCAGTGATGCCCATGAAGCCACCCTACCAAGCAAACCAGTGACTTGAGCCCCAAGTCACTGATGGCTGTGAGCAGCATCATTAGACCACCATGAACTCATCTGGGGCTCAGGCTGGGCAGAGGACCACTCCCTTGTTCCTTTTGTGCCCAAAACCAGCTCAGTGCACTGAGAGTCCCTTTGACTCAGGTTCAAGTCCTCACTTAAGCCATTTGCAGCTGTGTGGCCTAGGACAAGCCTCTTTCCCTCTCGGAGCCTTGTTCTTGCCTGTATGTATGTATGTATGTATGAATATATATATATATATATTTTTTCAAGGTAGGGTCTCACGCTAGCCCAGGTTGACCTGGAATTCACTTTGTAGTCCCAAGATGGCTTTGAACTCACATAGGTCCTTCTACATCTGCCGCCTGAATGCTGGGATTAAAGATGTGCATCACTATGCCTGGCTCTGTAGATATGTTTGGAAACGCCTACTTAGCAAGTGTCGAGAAGAATGAGAGAAAAGCAGTGGCCAGTGAGAGCCTGGTCTGAGCATGGTAGCCTAATGTTGATACACTTTCTGTTCCTTCCCTAGGACTGGGCAGGCTGTGTCCCTAGTACTGTCTGGTACCGCTGTCCTACTCCTGGGGGGTGGGGATCTGCATCCTTTAGCCCCTTAAGCTTGCAGAACTGCTGGTTAGCATCAATCCAGGTGGGCAGCAGGAGGGAGGTGGCTTTCTGGTTTCTGTGGCTGTTGCTGCCTTGATTTTTTAATTTTTTATTGAATTTATTTATTTATTTATTTTGGTTTTCCGAGGTAGGGTCTCACTGTAGCTCAGGCTGACCTGGAATTCACTATGTAGTCTTAAGCTGGCCTCGAACTCATGGTGCTCCTCCTACCTCTGTCTCCCAAGTGCTGGGATTAAAGGTGTGCGCCACCATGCCTGGCTTGAATTTATTTTTGAGAGAGAGAGAGAGAGAGAGACAATGGGCATGCCAGGGCCTTAGTGGCTGCAAATGAACTCAATGCATGTGCCTCTGTGTGTGCATGTGTGAAATTGTGTGCTTGAATCAAGCCTCGAACCGGGGTCCTTAGACTTCACAGGCAAGTGCTTAACTGCTAAACCGTCTCTTCAGCCCCAGCCCTTGATTTTAAAAAAAATTTTAATTAAAAAAATTTTTTTTTGAGGTAGGGTATCACTCTAGCACAGGCTGACTTGGAATTCACTATGTAGTCTCAGGGTGGCCTTTAACTCAAGGCGATCCTTCTACCTCTGCCTCCTGAGTGCTGGGATTAAAGGCCTGCACCACCACGCCTGGCTAATATTTATTTATTTATTTATTTATTTATTTTGGTCTGGCTCTAGCCCAGGTTGACCTGGAATTTAGTTTCAGGCTGTCCTCGAAGTCACAGCAATCCTCCTCCTCTGCCTCCCAAGTGCTGGGATTAAAGGCCTGCGCCACCATGCCTGGCTAATTAAAAAATTAAAAAAAAATTTTTTTTTTGGTTCTTCAAGGTAGGGTCTCACTCTAGCCCAGGCTGACCTGGAATTCACTATGTAATCTCAGGGTGGCCTTGAACTCATGGCAATCCTCCTACCTCTGCCTCCCAAGTGCTGGGATTAAAGGTGTGCACACCACCACACCCAGCAATATTTTTTTAAATGTTTTATTTATTTAATTATTTGAGAGAGAGAGACAGAGACAGAGACATAAAGAGAGAGCATGGGCATGCCAGGGCTTCAAGCTACTGCAAACGAACTCCAGATGAATGCACTACTTTTATGCATCTGGCTTACCTGGGTATTGGGGAATTAAATCTGGGTCCTTAGGCTTCACGGGCAAGCACCTTAACTACCAAGCCGTCTCTCCAGCCCTTGATGGCTTTTTAATAACTTTGCTCTGAGACACTCTGCAGAGCGCTTGTCTGACTCTTAATTAAAATTACCATTTTCCTAAAAGAGCAGTGGCTGCCACCCTCTCCCAGATTCAATACTGCGGGAGAGAGCAGCGGTCCAGAACTGCCCTTTGCTTCCTTGGACCCCTGTGGTCATGAGGGCCACCCCTTTCCCCATCAATCAAAAGAAGGCTCTGTGGGAATCAGAGAGGAGGCCTAAGCAGTCCTGTAGCAGAGGCCCAATGCTTGCCATATATACATATTACATATATATATGTTATTTATTTATTTGAGAAAGAGAAAGAGAGAGAGAGAGAGAGAGAGAATGGGTGTGCCAGGGCCTCCAGCCACTGCAAGCGAACTCCAGATGCATGTGCCACCTTGTGCATCTGGCTTACGTGCGTCCTGGAGAGTCGAACCGGGATCCTTTGGCTTTGCAGGCAAACGGCTTAACCGCTAAGCCATCTCTCCAGCCCCCAATGCTTTCTTTCACCTACCTACTTGTGGAATATCCCCAAGGATGGAGTAAGCGCTCGCTGTCTTCTGAGACTTACTTTCTACATCCACAGAGAGGAGGGGCAGCCCTGTTATGCTGTATGCCTGCATGAGACGAGATGGAAACAGGTTTTGGGAAGTATTGCGAACACTGTTAGAATGTCACAGGATGCGAGTGGGGTGTGGCCATGGTATGCTCAATCCTGTTTCACCAGGGAGTGTTGGAGGAGGGGGACGTGACTTTGAGAAAATGAGGCAGTGGGGTGCTGATAAGGGTGTGGCCACACTCACAGTTGAGCTCCGGAGAAAAAGATCATTGCTGACGCCATGAAAACATTAGTGACAGCTGTTTATTGTGAGCGCACTTGGAGCTGCGTGCTGGCTCAAGCTCTGCTGCCGCAGTCCTTCAGTTCCTCCTCTGCTGCCCCCAGAGCACACTGCTGATGCTTTTTCTTATAGGGGACAAGGCAGAGAGGCCAGGGGAGGCGTAACAACAAGCCTAGGGTCAGATGACCCCAGGCACCAGTTAGGCAACTCCAGTCCTGCCCTCTCTCCCTTAGTCCTGCCTTTGCCCCCAAAGCCTGTCTTGGGCCTCCATTCCTCACTCTGTATGGGCACTGGGGGAGGTCTTTGCCTTGCTTTCTACAAGCAGGGCTCCTTGGTGGTCCAACGTCAACTCCTGAGATATCTTGCCTGTGGCCAGGTGGGGATGTCTTCCCCTCTGTGGACTCCAGCTTCTGTGACGCCTTTTCCGGCACTGAGCCTGGCACGTGCACGGTCACGCAGTCAATCAACGAGCGGTCGGCACATGCCTGCTTTGTGCAACGTAGTGTGGGGTCACCAGGATGGACGAAACAGTTCAGCAAATGCTGTGGCCGTCCTGCTCCTTGACTAGCTGACTCCTTCCCTGACTACCTCCTGGCTGGGACATGTGTCCAGAACATGCCCTGGGTGGCAGGGAGCCCGTGTGTGGCTAGTGGTCATCCAGGGGACACGCGCTGCCAGTGCATGTGGGGGGAGGTGAGTGCCCCTACCTCCATTCTCCAGCCCAGCCCCTCAGCTCCCAGCCTCATCCAGGCAGCCAGGGATGGTGGCGTGGTGACAGGTGCCGAGCTGCAAAGATGACACCACCGCTTATTCCCCCATAATTACTGTCTGATGAGATGCCAGAATTAGCCACCGCACGAGCAAGGGATGCAGACACGGGGCGCTGTGCAGGAAGCAGCTGGGGGTGGGGAGCCACTCCTTCTAATCCCAGGGCCCTGGGCAGCAGGACAGGTATGGTATTGGAGGAGGAAATAGGCTAGGAAGAGGAGGCATTGTGTGGTCAATGTGCGCCTGGTGGTGTCCAGTGGACTGTGGTTTCCCAATCCTCGAGGTGACTGGGCATGCCCTGCTTGATGTCTGGCAGCGGGACAGGGCATCCAGGTCCCAGGCTACTAGCCAGAGACTCTAAAGCAGATCAGCTTGCCCGCTCAGACACCAGGCATACCCTCTGGTGTCTGCCTCTCAGCTCAGCCTTAACTGCGCTCTGATGGGCACAACTGCGTGAGCTCAGAGCCAGAAGTCCTGAGGCCAGGCCCAAGGAAGATAGAAGGGCCTGAATGAGCAGGTGGGAGGACAGGGGTTCCCTGAGGCCCAAAGCCTGATACTTGGGGGTGGGCACAGGGCCAGGCTGATCCTGTCCTGGGTAACCGTGTGGAGAGGGACAGCTGAAAAGAAGATGTTTTCATGAGCTGGGGTGGGGCTCAGTTGTTAGGGTGGCTGCCTAACATGCACGAAGCCTGGATTTGACTTCCAGCTTCACACAGGAAGATCTGGAAGTTCAAGATCACTCTAGACTACGTGCAATCCTGTTTCAAAACAAAAAAGCCCAGGCCTTTAATCCCAGCACTTGGCAGGCAGAGGTAGGAGGATCACCATGAGCTCGAGGCCACCCTGAAACTACATAGTGAATTCCAGGTTAGCCTGGGCTAGAGGGAGACCCTACTCAAAAAAAACCCAACCAAACAAACAAAAGAAGTGTTTTGCCAGCCATGTTGGTGTACACCTTTAATCCCTGCACTAAGAGGCAGAGGTAGGAGGATTGTCATGAGTTTGAGGCCAGCCTGGGACTACAGGGTGAGTTCCAGGCCAGCCTGGGCTAGTAGATAGTAAGACCCTACCTTGAAAATAAACAAACAAAAGAGAAGGGGGCACATTATAAGGAAGAGCCTGCAGGGTGATTGGTGCCTTGGCTGTAGTGAGGTCTAGATTCTTGGAGACATCTAAGCCCTGGCCTCTGGGACATTCAATTCTGGCTCTTCCACAGCCTGGGGCCAGGTAAAAGGGGCAGCTCTGTGCCCACCAGATTGAGAACAGGATTCTCAGAAACTCTTCCAGCCTGGGCTCCATGCTCCTTGGAGGCTCTTCTGGCTGCTGCCCTCCCATCCTGCTGTCTTCCCCATCCCTCACCCGGCCCTCCCCTCAGGGGGTTGTGTGAGTGACCTCTTGTCAGGGTGCTGAACAGGCGGGGACAAAGACTCAGGAATGACACAGTGGCAGAATGCACTGGGGTCTTCATGGCAGCAGGAAGGGTGCAGGGAAGGAGGGTCCGGCCCCTGCCAGCTGAGAAGAAAGGACGCTTCTGCTCACCCTGGGAAGTCACCCTTCCTGGGCCTCGGTTTCCCCACCCGTGCAATGGGAGGAGCAACCTCACATGGCATCGCGAGAATGAAGGGCCCGTTGCAGATGTCATCTGGGGTGCGCTGGACAAGCAGCAGCATTCCCCAGGAACGTTTCCCAGGCACCCTGCGGGGTGGAGGGGGGAAGTTGGTTTCAACCCCTCTCTCCTTCCCTCCTACTCTAACTCCCTCCCTCCCCCTTTTTAATTTTTTTAAAAATATTTTTATATATTTTATTTATTTATTTGAGAGAGAGAGAGAGAGAGAATGGGCGTGCCAGGGCCTCCAGCCACTGCAGACGAACTCCAGACACATGTGGCACCTTGTGCATCTGGTTTATGTGGGTCCTGGGGAATCGAAAGTGGGTCCTTTGGCTTTGCAGGCAAGTGCCTTGACTACTAAGCCATCTCTCCAGCCCCCTCCCCCCCCCTTTTTTTAAGTAGGGTTTTGCTCTAGCCCAGGCTGACCTGGAATTCACTATGTACTCTCAGGGTGGCCTCGAACTCACAGTGATCCTCCTACCTCAGCCTCCCAAGTGCTGGGATTAAAAAGGTGTGTGCCACCATGCCCGGCTCCCCCCTCCTTCCCGCTTTTTTTAAAAAGAAATTATTTACTTATTTGCAAGCAGAGAGAAATAGAAGACAGACAGACAGAATGGGTACAACAGAGCCTCCAGGAGCCGCTTTCAAATGAACTCCAGATATATGCGTCACTTTGTGCATCCGGCTTTATGTGGGTACTGGAGAATCAGACCCCGGTCTCAGGCTTTGCAGGGAAGCACCTTAGCCGCTGAGCTTTCTCTCCAGCCCCTCCTCCTTCCCTTTCTTGTATTGGAAATCAAACCCAGGCCTATGCTAGGCAACTGCTTTACCACTGAGCCAAATCCTCGCACTCATTTTACTTTATAGTTTTAAGACACAGTCTCAGATTGGCATAGAACTTGTGATTCTCCTGCCTCAGTCACCTGTGCCAGAGACCTGTCTTTTTTTTTTTTTTTTTTTTTTTGAGTGGTGTTAGGGATAGAACCTAGAACCCAGGATGAGGTGGGCATCCTAAGTAACCCAAGAGGACCCACTTGTTGCTGACTACCAGCCTGTGTTCTCCCCCTTCCAGGTCCTGCCCTGATGGGAGCTCAGGCTGGGCAGCTAGAAGAACCTCCATATTATGTGGTCAGACCCTCTTCCCTGTCTGCCTGGAGGCTCTTGAGACCCTGGGCTCCCCACTGGCCCATCTTCCAGAGCCTGGCAAGACACCATCCTGCGTTTCCCAGGGAGAGAGAGTGCTGTGGTGCAGCCTTGGCCTTGACTGGCTGGAGGGGACTAGAGAGACCAGCCCTGAGGGGAGTCCTGCAGCCCCATGACCCTCCCACAGCTGCTGGGGGCTGGGATGACACTTGCCTTCCGTAGGACTGGGAGCCTCTCCCTGCCACCCCAGAGGAGAAATGCAGCCTGGCCATTGCTCGTTGGTTAAGCATCCTTCTGAGCAGGTGACGTTGAGGTCCCAGGGTCCATCCTCGTTCTAAACGGAATGCACACGCTTACCAGAGCAGGAAAAGGTGCTGGAAGTTGCTTGCATGAGGGGCGCCACAGCCTTTCACCCTGAGCTGGAGTTGTGCTCATCTGCCCCAGGGGAACGGCGGTTTCTCCGGGATAACCCTCTGCATGCAGTGTTCAGTGAGGTGATCTGGGGATGGCTGAGACTTAGGGGACAGGTGCCTGGTCACAGAGGCATAGTGGACAGAGTTGTGTGCTGGGACTCCTAGGAGCCCTGACCTTGCTGGTAGCTGAGGAGCCCTCTGATGCTGCTGAAGCAAAGGCTTAACCAATGACATGGGACTAGGCCTGACCCCGGAGCCCATGGTATCTCTGAAGAGGATGCCGGGAGTCCGGGTGAGGCAGGTCTTCTGCCTGATACTGACGGAGCCCCAGGATGTCTGCTATGGTTTCCCCTCCCCAGGGGGAACATTTTAGATGGGGCTTCTTCCCACCACTTCCAGGAAATGGGGGGGTCTCTGCCTCCCAGCCGGCCAGATGCAGCCTGGGCTTTCAGAATCTGCTCCAACCTGCTGCCTAGGTCCCTTGGAGACAGTGCCCCACAGAGAGGGACCTCTGGCAGCCTCCTCTGAGCAAGGAGGCTTGATGGTGCCTGCCTTTTCCATCCTCCTTGGGCCTGCATCCCTCTGGCTGCTTCTCCAGGGAGACATGGAGCTGACAGGACTCCTTCCCTGGGCACGTGAGCAGTAACGCCATTCCATGTGGGCCCACGCCAGGGCTGTTCCCTGCCTTTCTAGCTCCCGCTAGACCAAGGATGACTGCACCTTCTCCAATCTCCACCCCCTTCCTTCAGGGGAAGCCAATTAGCCAAATCTTCATTAGAATCAAACATGCAGAAGCCCACAGTCCCATATGACAGCCAGTGAAAGGAAATGAAACCATAGGCAGATGAAGAAACTGCTCACGCCCTGGGCCTGACCCATGTCTGTCCTTGTGCTGTGATTAGCTAATTTTGCTCTTTTTTTTTTTTTTTTAAACAAACAAACAAAAAAGAGAGGATTGTGGCTCAGAGAGGCGCCTGACCTCCTCAAGGTCACACAACTAGTCAGCAGCCGAGCTGGGTTTGGGCAAAGCTGTCTTACCCACAGATTTAGTGATACTTGGTAATGCCACAGCTTTGCCTGCTGTGTGTGGGAGGGGAGGAGCAGGGACATGGGGAAAGAAGGGCTGTGTATCGCAGATTCTGATCTGTGGTCCTTTTGGAAGAGAGGTGCCTTGTTTGCGTGTGTGCGGGGTGGCGGTGCAGGGACCCTGAGTTCTGTGTGCTATTCGCATGTCTAAGTTGGGTTGGGGAAGTGGGGACTCACTGCGCTGTGTGTGACCCCAGCACATGACTTTGTCAGCCTGTGTTTTCCTGAGGCTTGTGCTGGGAAGGGGCCTCCCCTGGGAGCTGCTTTCTGGGAAGTGGCACTGTAGACTGGAAACATTCTCGTCCCAGAGGCCAGCACACCTGGGTTTCTCTTCTGCCTTTGCCCCTGGCTCCTCTATGACCTGGTCATCATTGATTGACCTCTGGGCCTTGCTTTCCTAACTGGACAAGGGCTAGCACACCGTGTGGGGTTCTGGGTACTGGCAGAGCCAAGAGGGGAGTGGCGTAGTGACTTTACTCTCTGCCCAGGAGGTAGGAGCTTGAAAAGGGCTGTACCCTATCAAGGTTAGCCATCACTGTGCTCTGAGCCAAGGGAGGCCAGGAGAGTGCCGTTGGCAGGGCAGGACTAGAGTCAAAGACTCCTTAGAGCCAAAATGAGAGGAGGTGTGAGTGGTACCGTGGACAGGCAAGGCATCGGACTGATCCCAGGCCTCATGAGCCTCTGGAGGTGGTCCGAGGGTCTCCTCACCCTCCAATTCTTCTTCAGGAGCAACCCATCTGGGTGGGGTAGCACTGCATTGTGAGGGAAGAGACAAGAGCCTCGTCCCGAGGAAGCGCCTGCCTGGAGTGGGGTTAAGGGCGGTCCTGAGCTCAGAGGGTAGCTGGGTCCTGCTCCTGAGGAATGGCCAACCGGGCTGTGGGCAAGGCACTGCTCCAGGCTGGGCCACAATATGTGGGACCTTTGCTCAGCCCTAAGGGTGTCGTGGGATCTACCTTGGGGCCAGCCTCTGGGTGAGGGGACCTAGTAGCAGGACAGCCACCCAGGGGAGCCCCGGAGGCTCTGCCTCCCTCCCCCGCTCCTCTTAGGCTGGTGGATTCTCCTTCCCCAGCCCTGATGAGGTCCTTTAATTAGATCCCAACTCGTTTACCAACTAAGTGGCCTTCGGTGGGTTTTAAATCTGTGCCAATTGGTTTGTGTTTTTCTGCCTGTGCGAAGCTGTGAGTGGCGGTGCCCCACACCTTCCCTTCCTCCCTCGGTCTGTCTCTGCTCCCTCCCCCACCTGAGCCTGGAAGCTCTGGCATCCTGGGGCTGGGGCCCTGTGGGCACCCTGGGCCTGGGGATGAAAGACAATGATACAGGCTGTTGTCCTCCTCCTTGGCCTCTTCCCCGGGGAGGGAGCCTGGGGTGACTCAGGCTTAGTCACTCCGCTTCCCTGGACCTCAGATTCCCTGGCTGGACCAGGAGTTCACCTCAGGCTCTCCACTATGGTTCTGGAGACACCTCAGGCTGTCCACCATGGTTCTGGAGACAAGCGCTGGGGGTGGAGGGGTAGGAGAAGGACCCTAGGTATACCACTCGTCAGGGATGACCAGTCTCCTGATACCCTCTCGCCTGTCTTGTTCATCTTGAGGGGGATGTACTCTGCCTGGCCTTCCTCTGCCTGATTACAGCTGGGGGTGAAGGTAGTTGACCTTCCTTGGGGACCCCGGTGATGACAGCTTGCCTGGCCCAATGCTGTCTCCTTAGTACCTCTGGAAGTCATTGTCTAACAATTTTCCCCCATGCTTTCAGCTCCTCTCTCTCCCATGGCACCCCTCTTCTTTCTTCACGGTCCTCCAGATCAGCAGAAGCTCAGATGAGGTGGCTTGACATTCAGGGGCAGGGCTGGGTTGACAGGTATGGGGAATTGCAGGGTGCAGGTGTGTGTGGGGCGGGGGGGGGGGCGTCCCTGGCTGGGAGCCTGTCTCAGTGCTCAGCCAAGCTGTCTTTTCCCCTCTAGTCATCCTTCCTCCCCACCCCCATCTCTGAGGCTCTAGTTAGAGTGACAGGGAGACTCAACAGGATGCTGGGTATTAGCAATTTGGGGGGATATTACACGGGAATGTTTACAGAAAGGCAATTGCCTGGAAAATGACTTTGGTGGCTGTGGTATGGGGCGGAAAAGCTGGTTCTAGAAAACAGACACAGATGGTCTTCTGCTCCAAGGACCCACAGGCAGACAGCGGGGTGAGGAGCTGGGCACCCAGAGGCCAAGTGGCTGGGGCCTTTGCTGGGCGGGCGGCGGGGGTGGAGGTGGCTTCCAGTGTCTCAGTCCCAGGCTGAGCTGGTCCTGTGACCTTTGTCCTCTGGACCCAAGCCTCCAAGTTCAGCACGCTTCCCTGACAAAGCAGGTGTCAGCAGGATGGAGCTGTCAGACGCAATTGATAGTGGCAGTGCCTTAGGGCAGCTCCTGGGTGACTTGGGCATCTCTTGCTCTGGCTGCAGAGGGGACACCAGGAGCCTTTGCTGCATGTGTGTGCGCGCGGGGCACTCTGGGGTCTGAGGCGGGCCCCTTTCCTGTCCAGCAGTTGCCGTCACCCCTCCCCTTACCCTGCCTGGTACTGGGACAAGAGTTGGTGTCCACCTGAGAGTGTTCTGTCCTCCCTTCCTGCCATGACTACAGTCCAAACCCTGCCCATGTCCAGGTCATGGGTCAGGGACACAGGTGCTATAGCTTCTCAGCTTCCAAGGAAGGACCTTGCCTGGACTCTTGGTGTCCATCTAGTTTGGGTCCTAAGAGTCTTTTTCTGTCACTTTCTGTCGCTGCAGCTTTGTCCTTCCCTGCAATTCTCCCCCTTTGTCATCCTCCCCCCCACCCCACCCCCCGTCTTCCCATGCAGATGATGTCATGTGTGAATTCTGCCCAGCAGCAGGCAGAGGACAGAATAGATGGTGCCATTCTGGGTAAAAGACACCAGGTGCGGACAATCATGACGGCTTATGAGATGGTGTCACTAAGACGCTGGGTTCTTAATTCTCCTAATGAGTTACAGTGATCTCATGTAAAAGAATGCAGTGGAGGGTAAAAATAAATCAGGCCCATAAATAAACGTGGAATTTGGAATCAGTAGAACAAATAACAATGTCACTCTCCTCGCAAGCACCTGTGCCTTTATCCTCCGCCAGCCACTGGGGGGCGCCACCGGCTTCTTATAACCCCTGCCTCAACCACTTTGACCTTCCCCTTTGCTTGGGCTGAGCTGAGGGTTATGGAGCCCCTCTTCCCAAGCCTCTGCTTCCTCTCATCCTGATCTGGTCCCATTTTTCCAGTCCCTGGCACCTTCCCTGTTGCCCTTGACTCTGATTCAAGAATCTTAGAGCCAGGCATGGTGGTGCATGCCTGTAATGCCAGAGGTCAGACACTCTCAGTGCCAGGCCAGCCTGGGTTACAGAGGGAGTTTCAGGCCAGCATCTGCTACATACTGAAATCCTATCTCAAAAAAAACAAAACCAAAGCAGAGCCGGGCGTGGTGGCACACGCCTTTAATCCCAGCACTCCGGAGGCAGAGGTAGGAGGATTGCCATGAGTTCGAGGCCACCCTGAGACTCCATAGTGAATTCCAGGTCAGCCTGGGCTAGAGTGAGACCGTACCTCAAAAAACTAAAAACAAAACAAAAGAACCCAAAGCAGATTGTGGGGGAAGGTGGGCGGGAAGAGTCATAGTGGACCTTGTACACAGAGGATCCATGGAGAGAAGAGACCCTGTAGTCCCCCCCCCCACCCCATAGCTCTCCGTTTCCCTGGTTCTACACCCTCCCCCAGAACACTCTATCCCCTATTCCTCACCCACAGAGTTCCCTGCCTGCTGCCTCTCTTACTCAGTCCCCATAGCCCTCCTCCTCTGAATGCTGCCTGCACCGGATCTCTGAGCATCTACTGGCCATTGATCCAGCTAGGGGCGGCGTGGAGCCTGCTGCCAGCTGTATTGGAGTTATTGATCTCCTGGGCTTTTTTCCCCCCCTGAGCTGCTCAGTTTGGGGGGAGGGGACCTTGGGCTGCTGCAGGACTTGTTGGTGGCTGGAACTGGCTCAGGGATGATGGGGAGGCCAGGAGTGTCTGTCACTCACTGAAAACAACGTGCTTTCTCCATTGTGCAGCTTCTCCTAGGTCCAAGGCCAAGGTTTGGAGGGTAACACTTCCATTTTACAGGCTAGGCTTCTGGCTCAGGAGGGAAGAGGCTAGCCTTGGGTCCATAGGGGAGGAGTTGATTCAACCCAGGTGACTTGGCCACTCTTGAACATCAGGGACCTCCCCGCCCCACCCCACTGAGCTGGGGATGTAGCTCATTTGGAATTCATTCATTAGCACCACATAAATGAGATGTGGCATCACACATCTACGATCCCTGCTCTTGGGATAAAATAGCGGGTTGAACTGATGTTGGCTAAATGAGACCCTGTCTCACACAAACAAAAGAGATGAAGTCAAGGTCATGAGTGAGTCTTCTGCTGGCTTCCTCTCCCAAGGATGGCTCCCTGGCCAGAAGGCCAAGCCCAAGCTGGGCCTTGTAGCTCCACCAGGCCCAGTAGAAAAATGTGAGATACGGAGCTGGAGAGATGGCTTAGCAGTTAAGGTGTTTGCCTGAGAAGCCTAAGGACCCAGGTTCGATTCCCCACAACCCATGTAAGCCAGATGCACATGGTGGCACATGCATCTGGAGTTCGTTTGTAGTGGCTAGAGGCCCTGGCACATCCATTCTCTCTCTCTCAAGTAAATTTTTAAAAATGGGCTGGAGAGATGGCTTAGCGGTTAATGCACTTGCCTGCGAAGCCTAATGGCTCGCGTTCGACTCTTCAGGTTCCACGGAAGTGATGCAAGCATGCAAGGTCACACATGTGCACGAGGGGGCGCATACATCTGGAGTTTGATTGCAGAGGCTGGAGGGGTCAACTCTGAGCTAGGGCAAGACCCTACCTCAAGTGAAATATTTATTAGGTTGGAGGCAGGATACTTAGGTTACCTGACTTGAGCCTGGAACTGCTAAAGTTCTTAAACGGATTCTAGAGCTTTTTAGACCCTAGCTGCTCCTAGCCACTGCCCCTCCAGATAGCACCCTTCCTTCCCCCTGCCACCCAGTTCCTCCAGTGCCTGGGCCCAGCACCACATAAACCACTACCAGGAGGCAACAGACTCGTCCCTGTTTCCTCTTCCACTGCCACTGCCTCCCCTCCCTGCCACCACTGGCCTAAGAGAACCTGGTGGCTCATAGGGTACCTCAAACCATTACCCTCCTCAGGCTGGTACACTGTCTTCTTCCCCTCCAGATGACCTGCCCAGGAGGGGAGGAAGAAGGGCTGGCATGAGGGGGGATAGAGTAAAGAAGGGGCATTTCTGGGGCCAAGAGGGAAACTGCTGAAAGATGGAGTGTGGAGACTGTCCCAAAGCAGCCATGTGTCTTCGAGGATTGAGGATCCTGCCCGAAGGGGCGACAACCTAGATCCTGCAGCAAGGCCATGACCAAACGCATTGCCTGGACAGAGAGGGGAGCAGGGGTTCCTCCTGTTTAGCTCTCCTCAGTGGGGTGCTGCCCTTCAGCTGATAGTGAGGGGAAGACAAGGGAGGTCAAGGTCATGGGCCCTGGTCTTCTGACTTGAGTTGGGGTCATTTTTCCAGAAAGCTCTCAGCCTGCTCTTCTACGTTTTATTCAGGTCACTCCTTTTCAGCCACTGTCTCTGGCCACCCTGAGTTCTATAAGTTCTCCAGGAACAGAAATAAGGATCTGGTGTTCCTTGCCTCGCTGTCAGTAGTCTTCTTTCCACTGTCTGTTTGCATTGTAGCAAGTCAATATTGGTTCTGCTAACTTCACCCTGAACTTGAATATTTATACTTAAGAGGAAACCTTATTTCAGTACCATTCCAGGGAACAACATCCTTGAAACCAGTGATTTGGTCTTTTCCTTCAGATTTATTCTAAACTTAGGATGGTATCCTTATGAAAATAAATGTGTAATTATTAATATATAAGGCCAGGTGCATGTCTTTAATCCCAGTGCTTGGAAGGCAGGGGTAGGAGGATATCTGTGAGTTCCAGGTCAGCCTGAGACTACAGAGTGATTTCCAGGTCAGCCTGGGCTACAGTGAGACCCTACCTTGAAAAACCTCAAAAAAAAAAAAAAAAAAGACAAACTCAGGCTGGAGAGATGGCTTAGTGGCTAAGGCGCTTGCCTATCAAGATAAAGAGCTCATGTTCAGTCTCCAGGTCCCACGTAGCCAGACGCACAGTGATGTAAGTGTGCAATGCTGCACATGCTCACAAGGGGGCGCATGCGTCTGGAGTTTGTGCAGCGGGCTGAAGGTCCTGGCATGCCCATTCTCTCTCTCTCAAAAAAAAAAAAAAAAAAGGACAAACTCAATATTCCTCTAAGTTACCCTTGTGTATGTGGAGTGTTCCTGGGGAGTCTCACACACAGAGGATGGTGACTATGGGAAGAAGGGTGAGTGGGAGAAGGAGGCGGTGGCTCCCGATCCGGCCCTGTGGTAGGGAGACCAGCAGGTAGAGGAGGAAGCCCACGTGATGTGTGTTCAGGGCTTGCTCCACTCGACAGTCTTCATGCGTCTGCTGAAGTGTGGGCGTGCAAACCCGGCAAACATAGAGGCCACACTGGGCCTGGGCCACTCCTTCTGGCTTTCGGCTTGTCACTGAGCTGCGCCTCAGCAGCCGGCTCTGAATTAGGAACCATCGCGGACACCTGTTGGAAAGGAGTGTTGGGAGTTCTCGGGGAGGTCCGGGTGCTACTGACCTTACTGTCCATGGGAGCTTATCTCTCTGTGGCTTCATGGGAGATGCTGGATCTTCTGAGGTACACAGCCCCAGCCTCATATGCCTCAGTCGCAGCTGAGAGAGAGAGAGAGAGAGATCTTGAAATATGGCTGAATCTCCTCTCTTTCCTCCTGTGGTTGGTCCAGGGGTGACTGTGGCCTGGCAGCAGGCCTGGTGAATCGTGGTTGTGTGGAAGGAGGAGGGCAGTCATGAACTTGGCTGAGCCTCAGAATTCCCAGCCTTGTCTCCTTTTGTCCCAGTCTGTCCTTTGAGGAGTCCCCGGGGTTGGGAAACATTGACACGAGTGTGTGCCTGGCAGATGGGACCTGATGTCCCAGTCCTTGGCCATGCCTGGTAGTGGGGTGCCGCTGTGGGGTTGGCAGATGGTGGGATATACTTCTGGGGGAGAGGGAAGACAAGTCTGTTTCATGCCCAATAACATGGTTGATAGAGGTGGGATCCTAGCAGGGCCTTCCTCCCTTAGGGGTGAGGGTAACATTTTTTGGAGGGGAGGGGGAGCGGGGAAGAGCAGGGCTACCGGGCTGGGGGAGGCTGCGAGCCGTGGGGGGCAGCTGCTGGAATTTGGGAAGGGATTCAGAGTTCAGCATGGGGACCTCACCCCCGGCCTTCTCTTGTTCCTGTGTCTGTACTGTCCTTGTCCCCGTGTGTCCCTTGTGGATCTCGAGCTTGCCTTGTGTTGGAAGGAGAGCCAAAGAAGGGAAGGGGGGTGGGGTGTGGGAGGCGGACCTGGACCTCTTCTGTCTGCTTGCTTTCTCTTTAAGTTTGTCCCAGTCCATCCCTGACTGTCCTCTGTGCCCAGCCTCTCCTGTCCGTCCATCTGTATGTCTCTGGGGAGGGAGGGAAAGGGGGGGGTCACTCTGCCCCAGGCCCTGGACCTCTATCCTTCCGAGAAGACTTGAGAGTGACCTTTGCCAACGCCCCCATGTTTTCCAGTCCTGACCCCTTCGCTACAAAGCTCCCAGCTTGAGAGACCTGTTCTAGACAGGCTGCACAACACCGTTTAACTCCTTTCTTCCTCTTCCACACTTCTATGGGGCACCACCAGGTTTGGGAAGGGGAAGGGATATTTAGCCAAAGGGGTGTCTAAGACACCTTCCTTCACCTCTCTCCCCACACAGTACCCCCCTGAAGTCATTATTGCCCCAAAGCCCACCAAGGAGGAGCAAGCTACCTCCGGGGCCTTTGCTTCCCCGCCCCTCTGGACTTCAGGTGCACAGGTCCTCTCCCCCTTTAGTCTCCTAGAGGCCTTTCTTCTTTCTCAGGCCTTGCCCCGCCCCGTAGGGACTCCCTATGGGGAATGGGCTGCCCCAGGTCGGGGCACCCGGTGACCCCAAGCTCCTCTCCCCTCTCGCAGATCCGGAGCGGAGCAGCCCCCCCATGCTGTCTGCAGATGATGCGGAGTACCCGCGGGAGTACCGGACCCTGGGGGGCGGGAGCAGCGGGGGCGGCGGGGGCCGGCGCTTCTCCAACGTGGGGCTGGTGCACACGTCCGAAAGGCGGCACACGGTGATCGCGGCCCAGAGCCTGGAGGCGCTCAGCGGGCTCCAAAAGGCCGATGCGGACCGCAAGCGCGATGCCTTCATGGACCACCTGAAGAGCAAGTATCCGCAGCATGCCCTAGCCCTGCGAGGCCAGCAGGACAGGATGCGGGAGCAGGTGAGTGTGCGCGGTTGTGTGTGTATGTGTGTGTGTGTGCGCGCGCGCGCGCGTGTGCGCCAAGGCTGTTGCCAGGGCGGCGGGCTGGGGAGGGGCTGGCTCTGTGCTCCCAGGTTCTGGGACTCATCAGGGAAGCAGGGAGCTGGGGAGCTGTGTCTCCAGGGCCTTAGGTGGCCCTGACTGTTCTTTTCCGGAGCCTGAGGAGGGAAGGGGTGGGGTTCACTCTCCACACTTCTGTCTGCAGTCCTGCAATTTGGAGACTGGGTTTGGGTATAGTGTGCCCAACCTCTTCAACTTAGCCTGTTGAGCAGAAAGTCAGGAGCCTGTCTTTGGAGGCCAAAAGAGGGCCTGGGAGGAGGAGAAAGGACAGCCTTGTGGACCAAACATGCTGAGCCTGCGGGTGCATCGGGTGGGAGAGTTCAGACACTTGGCCTTGACACCTCTTTGCAACTAGGTCCAAGCGCAGAACTGGGACCTTTATCTCTCTGGCTCTGGTCCACTCCCTAAGACTTGCTGTGTGACTCTGAGCTGGAGGTCTCTGTGTGCCCTGGTTCCCTCCCGCCACCAGTAAGGTTTAATGGGGAGCTGTACGCAGTGGGGCCTTCCTCCTCCACCTCCTCCAGCCCGGGATCTGGAACGTTCCTCTCCACCCAAGCATGGGCTTGTGTGAAAAGTTCTTTTTCTGGGAACTGGTCGTCTGCCTTCAGTCCTGCTTTGGCAGTCAACATCCTGGCTCCGGAGACACAGGCATTGTCTCCTCTGGGAGAGAAGGGACAAGGGATGGTGGCATACCCGTCACTTCCCTTCAGTCACACTTAAGTCCTTGCTTCCTTTTCTAGTTACTGGTGGGTGTGGGAGGAGGGGAGGAGTGTTAATTCCCCACTGCAGGGAACAAGGACACATTGGCACTGGTCTAGGACTTTGTCCCCAGATGGGCCCTCTAGTTCTGTCTGGCTTTTGCCTTTTCCCAGTCCCAGATTCCTCCTGGGTGCAGGGTCTAGGTGGGTGGGGGGATGGGAAGAGTTGTGGATTTGCATGTGGCCCTGGCCTTCAGGGAGCCCCTCAGTGGGTCCGCCCAGTGCTCTGGCTTGAAGAGAGAGGCAGGTGCCTTTGTCATCAAATATCACCCTCTTCTCCCCTCCTACTCTCACCCCACTCGTTTAGGACATTGATGACAGATGCCCCTAACTGGGGGGAGAAAGGACCACTCAACTTTATCTGAAGGGCTAGTCATTTGTGGGGGGACTTAAGGGTAGGGGCATTGGGTGGGCAGGCCTGATCCGGACCAGCTTCCTGGAGGAATGGGTAACTACAGGAGGCCCAGAGGGACAGAAAGGTTTGAGCAGGCAGAGGAAGAGTGGAGTGCTGTGTCAGCAGGTGTAGGGCAAGTGGCATGAGCCTGGGCTTGAGCTGGTTTGACGAGTGGCACAGTACGGAGGGCAGTGCGATGTGTGAGGCCAGGATGACAAGCTAAGGCTGGAGAGTGGAGCCCAGCGGGGCTGCCTTTGCCTGGGAGGCAGAGAAAAGGCGTACCAGACGTGAAGAACGAGAGGGTGTAGACAGGGCAGGAGGGGAGACTGACTAAGCAAGGGTTGTTGGCCGCTTGGATCTAGACGGCCATGAAGGAAGAAACCTGGCTGAGGGTGTAGCTCAGTGGTAGAGTGCTCGCCCAGCAAGATCGAGGCCCTAGATTTGATCCTTAGCACCACATAAACTGGAAATCCCAGTCCTCAGGAGGTAGTCAGGGGAATCAGGAGTTCAAAGTCATCCTCCGCTACAAAGCGAGTTAGAAGCCAATCTGGACTACATGAGACCTTATTTCAGAAAACAACAAATGTAGCTGACAGGGACATGTTGGTGCCTTGGGTGGGAAGTGTGGAGGTGGGGGGGGGGAGACTGTGAGGAGTTGGGAAGTGGTGTCTCACCAGACACTTGGTGGACAGGGAGACCATGATTTCAGGAGACCTGGGTATGGGTAAGGCAGGGGTGGGAATGACACCCAGGTGTGAGAGGGTCATAAAGCAGAATGTGGTGGTAGGAAGGGGGCTACCAGTAGTGAAGCAATGGGTGAATTCAATTGTTAGGGAGACTAGAGGTGGCGAAGAACTGAGTGTCCTGGTCACACACTTGTCTGGGAGATTTGGGGAGGGGGCTTGAACATAGTCTTTTTGGCAGCTTCAAGGAGTGCCATGCTTGGTGTGGGCTGTCTTTACGCACCCTGGCAGGAGGAAGTTGAAGAACACTTAGCAAGTGCTTGGCAAATACTTCACGAGTGAGTCAAAGCCCAACTGTATTCAAGTTCGTTCCTTTCTTCGTCCAGTCCCGCTCCTGTCTGTCCTTCAGAGGCTAAGTGGCTGAATTCAGAACCCTGTTAATTGCCAAGGTGTGCCCTGGGCCAAACCATGGCACAACATGGTGTTAAGCTGGACAAACATTTGTGGAAGGAAGGATGGACAGAGTGGAGCCACTGTAGGGACAGAGTAGCACGGAGAACAAGTCTTGGAGGAATTAAGTCAGGTGACGTCAGGGTAGAAGAAGAAGGAGGTCACTTTACCTAGAAGGCAGGGGAAAGAGATGTGTCGTTGGGGCGGGATGAGGCCACCCTTGCCCAACAGTCCTCATCTCTGGGAGGTTCCAGGTACCTCCTCAGGGAGGAGGGAGGAGGCGTGTGAATGTGCAAGGAGGCAGTCAGGAACTGAAAGGATTTCAGGACCATCTGGTGGGGGAAGGCCCTGCCCTGTGTAAGAGGAGAGACAGATTTCCAATCATGGCCCTGGGGCTGTAGTCAAATATCCACTTACTACCAGGGCCCACCACCCCTCTGGCCCCCTGCCCTGTACCAAGGCTTGCCCTAGGAACATTCCTTCCTATCCAGTCCCAGCCCCAGCGGCTCCTGCCCGCGCCCCCTAATAGGGTGTCCCTCGCTTCACACACACAGGTTGGTGGCTGGACCGTGGACCCTGTGTGCCTCCTCAGCTCCCTCTGCTCCCACCTCCACAGCGACTCCACCCCCTCCGGGGCTGGCCAGCCTGCCCAGGTGAGTCACCCACCTCCACCACCATCCCAGACCTTATGGTGGTGCTTGGCTTTGGGGAGGCTTTTTTTTTGAAGGGGGGATATTCAGAATTTTCATTTTGCACCCCTTTCTCTTTTATGTAGGAGCCCTCCCCCCAATTTTCCAGGAAACTTCTATGCCCTGTACTTACATTCCCTTTAATTACCTCCCCAAACTTGGAACTTTTTGAAGGACAATACTCATGACTGGAAAAAAAAAAAAAAAAAGTTCAATTATATCTCTCCTTTAAACCGAACCGTGTCTTTTTCTGAGGGCCCTCGGGAGCCTCTTATCCTCAAACCCTACCAGAGATCATCTTAGCCCCCTGTTACTACTCTTGCATTCCAAGCAGAGCCTGCCTTCCCCTGACCCATCGCCAGGAAGTTCTGCATGGTGTCTCTCTCCCACCCTTCTTGCTACATTCAAGGCTCAATCAGTTTTCAGGAGGATTTGGCCTTCTTGTCATTGCTTCTAAGCTTGCTCCCTCCTTCCTCCTCACCACGTCTTAGTTTCGCTGATGGGAAGGTGGATCTCAGTGTAGACAGGGGCACACTAAGGGCTCGCTCTATAAGGCTGGGCTCTCAGCTCAGGGCTGGAAATTGCCAGGGGAGAAAACCTGGCATGGAAAGCCCACCGGGGGCCCAGGGGTCAGAGCTATACTTGAAGGGGACAGCAGGGGAGTCTCAACTTGCCCATGGGCGGCTAAGGGGCGGGGGGAGGGGCAGTTGCTCCTAATCCATTGTGTGGAAGGGGTCGAGTTCCCCCGTGTTGCCCAAGTGTGACAAGGCTTGACTCTTTGGTGGAAAAGGAAAATGAAAGGTCCATTGCCACCACATTGGAGAAATGACAGAAATGTCAAGCCTCCAGAGCTCAGGTGTCTGGGCTGGGCTGAGCTCAAGTCTAGTGACAGTGTGACACACTGGGGCATTATTTACAGGGCAAAGAGCCACTGGTTTTCCTACTCTCACCCCCGTCTTGGCTGAACTTGGGGGTACAAGGGATGTGACTGTTGCCAGGGCTGGATGGCAGGCTGGACAGACTTGTCTTGAGTGGCACAGAGTGGGGCGCGCAGACCACAGTAGGGCTGGGGCAGGGGACAGGTGCAGGCAAGCTCTGGCTTCCTAGGGTCCTCAGCCGGGAGTGTTGGTGGGGGATGGCGCTGCGGTGGAGCATGGTGGAGTTCAGTTGTGACCCCCCCCCCCACCCCATGGTTGTGGCCTTCAGGTCTGTCTGTGTCAGGAATCCGCTCAGATGAAGGAAGGAGGAGAGCTTGAGAGGACCTCCGTCCCAGGGTCTTGTGGACCCCCCTCCGTCCATGTTGCTGCGTGCAGGATCTTGTCATCATCCGTCAGACTGTCGCATTCCCTGTCCCCAGGGATACGTCTGAGGTTCTTTTTTGTAAAGCACAGGCCCAGAGATATCCAGCCAAGGGCCAGAGTCACACAGCAAGGCAGGATCAGAGGCCACCAAGGAAACTTGAGGCATTTTAGGCCTCCCAGACTCTGCTGGGGATTAAGTCATGGAAGGATTAAAAGGGCAAAGGGTCGCCGCTGAGACCCTGGTCACGGGGGACTGTGAGCTGGGAAGATGGGGTGGGGGGAGGATAAGTGAGACCTTTACCGGTGTGGGCAGTGAAGAGGATCTTGGGAAGGGATCAGAGGTTAGACCCAGCCTCTGCCCCTCCTCCCACTTCCAGCAGGCTGTCTAACCTCCCTCCCTCCTGCTGCAACCCGAGTCCCGGGCGGCGGGCCGGCGTATCGGGTGACCGCGGCGACGCAGCCACCAGCCTCTGCTGCTCCACGGCGGGGCCGCGCCGGGGGAGGGGGCCGAGCGAGGGGATGTGCACGGCGGCGCCGCGCGCCGCGCCAGGTGGAGTCGCGGTTACCGGGGCGACCGGGGCCCGGGCCGGCTCGGCGGCGGCGGCGGCGGCTCTCGCACTGCAGCAAAGGGCACCGGCGGCGGCTGCGGAGGCGGCCGGGGGAGGGCAGAACCCAGGCGGGTGGGCGTAACGGGCCGCCCCCTCCATCCCCCACCCCACCCGGGGTTGGGGGACCCCGCGCATACACCTGTAGCCTCAGGTAAGGAGGAGCGGCTGCGAGGACCGGGGTCCCCTCCTGGGGTTCGGTGGGGGGCGGAGGGGCGGAGATGGGGGGAGTACGGTTCTGCGGTTCCAGGTGAAGGTGGGGGAATGGATGGTCTCCCGGGGAGATGGGGGGGCGCGCGCGCGCCCGCGGCGGGTTCTCGATCTTTGAGAAACGCCTCCCTCCTCCTCCCTTTCCCCACCGCATTAGGTGCGCTCCACGTGGGCCAGCCCCCCACCCCCAAATGCGGCAGGCGCCCCCTCCCCCAGCCTCCGAAAGTCATGACCTTCCCGGGGTGCGCCGTGGGATCCCGCGGCGGGGGGCCCCCCTGCCCGCACGCTCCGCATCCGCAGGGCTGGGGGGTGCGGGCGGGCGTCCATGCGCACTCCTGGCCGAGAGTCGCGCGCTGCGTGGCCGTGGCCGGCTGGCGCTCGCGGGGGGCGCACAGCAGATCCCCCTGACTACGGGCGGGTGTTGACGTGGACTCATGTTCACGGGAGTTGAGAGGTGTGTGCGCCGGGGAGGGGTGCGACCCGAGGACTGTGTGATTCCTCCCTTGGAGGATAGTTGGTAGGAGCTCCAGGTCAAGGAGGGGTCACGCACTCACCTAGCCTTACCCCCGACGTCTGCCCTGGGGAGGGGCGGGACCTCAGCTGGCTGGGCTAAGGCTCCCGAGGGCGCGGGGGGGGGGGTCCTCCTCCTGGGTCTGAGTTGCAGGAGCAGCTGCAGGGGGAGGGAATGGACGAACCCCAAGGCTAACCACTGAAGCGGGGAGAGCAATGGGCGATGCCCTTAGCCCCAGCAGGGAAACGCTGTGTCCCGTGCTAGGTGCTAAGCGGGAGTTAAGTTTGCTTCCTTGGGTCTCTGGGGAAGTCCCCTCCTTGTCTCTAGGGATGGTGGGCCACCACATCATCTCTTAGCACCCTCTCATTTTGTCCCACCTCTACATGACTTTCCCGTCCGTGGTGGTCCTTGGCAGGGTCTCTCCAGCTCAGTCTCTTTCTTTGGTTGCCTTCTTCTGCCCCACACGCAGAGATAGCTTGGCCTTACTATTGACGATTTATTTATTTATTTATTGCTGGAGTAAAGACCTAGAGAGCCGTACCTGCCCTCCTTCCAGGAGCTTTCTGGAGCTGGGAAATTCCCAGGGCAAAGGTCCAGAAGGCCAGTGTCAGCAGATGAAGGTGGAGGGAGTAGGGCTAGGTAATTTAGAGCCGTCCCCTTCCTGTGGGCCTTGCCTGCTTGGTTGGCATTTTTTTTTTTTTTAATTTCCATCAATTTGTTGAGGGCCTTGTTACATACCAAGCTTTGTGTTGGATGTGGCAGGAGGAACCCACAACCAAGAATGAGGCCCTGGAAGTTGAGTGCCCAGTAGCCAGGGCTGAGAAAAGGGGCGGGGCCTCTGTTTTCAGTCACTCAGGTCTGTCCCCTGGGTTCCCACCTGGAAGGAGCTAGGATGGCTGGTCTCCCCAGAGGCCTCTGCTCACTGCAGTTTCCCCTTCCAAGGATAGTAAGTTGCTGGGAGACCATGTGCCTGCTTCCTCCTGGGGCCAGTTGAAAGGATTTGTCTCCCCACTTTTGGAGGGAGGCCCCAGATTGAAGGCAGGATTCGCTTTAATATTTTATTTATTTATTTATTTGCAAGGAAAGAGAGAGAAAGAGAGAGCGAGAATATGGGCGTGCCAGGGCCTCTAATCACTGCAAATGGACTCCAGATCCACGTGCCACTTTGTGCATCTGGCTGTACGTGGGTACCAGGGAATCGAACTCGGATCCTTAGGCTTTGCACGCAAATGCCTTAACTGCTGAGCTATCTCTCCAGTCCAGGATTCACGTTAAATGGCTCTGTAGCTCAGAGCTGTAAGTCCTGGTACTGGGTCACAGTGGCATTCATCCAAGTCTCCTGAGCACAAACACGGGTCCTCTTCCATCTGTGTCCTTCCTGGAGCTACGCCGACCTTTCCTGGGAACTGGTGTCACCATTCTTTCCCTTGTGCCTGCTTGTGACCTCCTCCACTCTGTGGGTGTGTGCAGGCTTGGGACACTGTGTTGAGGGCATAGCCAGTGTGTGGCTATCGTCAGTCCTCCTCCCCTCCTCTCCTAATGGGGACGTCATAGGCAGGGGACAGTGGCTAAGGTGGCCAGAGGCACCCGATCCAGCTGTTGCCTCTGAGACAATGAATGTGTGCTTCTTTATGTGTGTTTCTGTGTCTAGTGTAGCGGGGAGAGAGAGAGAGAGAGAGAGAGAGAATGAGAATGACTGTGTGTGTCTTGTAGTTCTGCAGGGTGCTGAGGGTGGGTGTGACCAGCACTTCATGACTGGGTAATTAGCACCTAGCTACTCAAGGGCTGGGGGTAACTGATGTGTGCGAGTGGGGGGGTCTCTGAGCTGCTGTGTCCCTGGGGCCATTTCTCATGGCTTGTCTCTGCTGTGTGCCTCGGTGGGTGTGTTTGTGGCGCTGGCATGTGCATCTGACCAAGGATGTGTCCCAGAGGCTGCCAGCTCTGTGCAGGAGGCTGCCTGTTGCAGGGAGCTGTAGGTGGCCCCCAAGACACTGTAGCGGTGAAGGTGGGTGAAGTGTGTAAGGAGCACAAGGCCTTCTCTGCAGAGCCGTCCATCACTCCGGGTCTGCAGACCCGACTCTCACCATAAACCTTCCAGTGTCCTCCGCGTGGCGCTGCTTCCCCTGTGAGGTTACTCCTCCTTCTGTCTCCACTCCCGTCCAAAGCCACAGTAGCGGTAGTTTACGTCTGTTACTTCTGCCCCTTCCCTCAGCACCTGTGGGCATATCCAGGCACCTCTGGAAGTGGCCTGTGCCCACAGATTATTCCAGGCATTGGCTAAGGTACAAGCTTTGCTGTTCCTTCTCCTGCCTGGAATATGACTATATTTTCCTCTTCTGGAGTCAGCACTGGGGAGGGAGAGAAATGGAAACCGTGGCTCAGGGGTATGTGTGGTGATGGGGTCATGGCGAATGAAGCTCCTTGTCCCAGCCCCAGCCTGGCATCGCCCCACCCCAAAGGGCTGTCTTAGCAAACCCTCTAACTGCCAGTGGCCCTTCTCAACCCCTTTTCAACTCTTCCCTGCCCCCAAGCATTCTGGGGATAGGAGGCACTCTAGCATGGTGTCCTTTTCCCCAACAGGAACTCCTAATGTCCCTTACCTCTACTGGTGGCTCTGAAGCCTGGAGAATCTTGTCTGCTTGTGCCAGGCACCCTGGGGCCAGGCCATCTGCTGCCTCTGTCCTCCTGCTGAGGCTGGCACTGGTCAGCAGGGTATCCTCAGCTTTGCCAAGAATCAACCTGCCCTCGGGGCTGCTCCTTCCTTGTCGGGAGCCATCTGGAAGGGCCTTCTGGTCTCTAGGGAGGGGAAAGTGACCCCGGGAAGGAAGGAGGACACTCAGGCCCCCACAGAATCCTTCTCCGCCACCTCAGCAGCCCCAGGCATGACAGAGCCCCCTCAGCAGCCCATCCATTGTCCAGTGCTGGGAGGTCACTGGCATTTGTCCACTCTTCTCCAATGCCAGGCCCATCCTGGCACGCAGGCCTGCTCGCCTGCCTTGGCCTCCGCCCCAGCCACCATCCTCCACTCCCTGACCTCAGCCATGCTGTGGTCTCATTTCCTTCCTCAGCTCAATTCCCGTGTTTTCTGCTTGCCCACCAGCTTGGTCTGTAGATGCTCTCAGAATTGGAGGCTTCCCGGCATCTTGGGCCCCCTTGTAATCCCTCCTGTTCCTTCCCAGGCCCCGGTCTAGCACAGATAGTCTGAGGACCCTTTTCCCATGCCTATCCCAGGATAGTGATCTGTGCTGTCCCTTCTGCTCGACATAGATATCTTCCCAGTGTTCATTTCCCCCAAGCCAGCTTGAATGCCATCTTTTCTGGGGCAAATTCCATGGCCTCCCATAGCCAGGTACCATCTCTCTGACCCCTACAACCCAGATTGAGCTCTAGCTGGCTTTTGTCTGTCTCTCTGTCACCTATACTTTGTCCCACCTGTAGCGCTCTCTCTCTATCTCTCTCTCTCTGTCTCTGAATGTGGTTACTGTAGCTAGGATGAGATTTATAAACATCTGGAATGTTCTCTCCTGCTCCCATCAAGCAGACCTGGAGCCTGCCCATCCTGGGTGCACCAGGGTGTTCGGGTCTCAGAAGAGAATGGAAGGCACCAGGCATTCCTTCCTGCCTGTTTCTGGGAGGGCGGAGGCCTATGTCCCAGGGCTGAGAATTTAAGCTCTCTAACCTGCCCGCCCCATTCCCTGACAGCCCCCTCATAACCATCTCTTCTCTTATTTCCATCAGCAACCAAACTACTGGAGTTTCAAGGTCAGTGTGCCACGCTTCTAACCTCTGTGACAACTGCATGTGCTGCCCTGCCCCTGCCTTGCACACGCTTTGCCTCAGGGTGTGCATCTGCACGGGGGGGGGGCACCTTCCTTTGTGGGTGGTGGGTCTTAGGGGCTGTTGGCTGTGGCTGCTGCTTGCGGAGAGAGTCTGGATTTGTCCGCCACAGATCTGGACTTAGGGATCCGGAGTGTGAGTTTGGCCGTCCCCCCCCCCCCCCGATGGAGGTCCAGGCTGGAGATGCTCAGTCCCCAGGGTTGTTTGGGAACTAGAAGGACCCCCGACACTTCTTCCACGGCCTGGAGACACTAATGTTAAGAGGCAGAGACCTGGACCCATGAGCTCACTGTAGGCTCTGTTCCTTGAATTCACATTTTACCTTGCATGGAATCCTTACAACTCCCTTTCTTATTCCCCATCATGGGGGAGCTGATCAGGGTCAGGCAAAACACTGGTGTCCCTCTACTCACTAAACCTGATGTCCAAGTTGGGGCCTAGGCTTGGGAGTAGGTGGCTTCTGGCCTCCTCTAGAGAGTGTATTATCTAGAACTGGCGAGCTGTCTCCGTTGTTCCCAGTATATCCTTGTGTATGCTCAGGCCCAGTGTGGGATGAGAGAAGTTCTGCTTGTTCCCTGGTGTCTGTGATCCCTGGAGCCCCACAGCAGGGTGGGAGGCCACCACTCAGACTCCCCAGCAGTCCTGTTTGAGAGTATTCTCCCTGAAAAGGAATCCCTTGAATTGGCACCATGAGATCATACCATCCTGGTGTCAACCCACCTCTCTCAAGGGGGCAGGAGTGAAGAGGGTAAATGAGTGGGTTTGGGAGCCAGCCTCAGCCAGCCTGGTAGAGAATTCCAGCCTGATACTGACTAGATTAGTGATCTGGCATCATTTAAAACCCTCTGGAAAGTAGAACACTATTTGTATCCTAGAAGTGTTCCCCTATCCTCATACTGGGAATTGAACCAAGGGCCTCGCACATTCTAGGCAAGTGCTGTACCATGGAGCTGTATGTTTAGTCTTGTTTGTTTTTTTTCCAAGATTTTATTTTTATTTATTGATTACAGTCAGAGGAGAGGGAGTGAGAATGGGCATGCCAGGGCTTCTAGCCACTGCAAACAAACTCCAGACGCATGCACCACTATGTGCATCTGGTTTACGTGGGTTCTGGAGAATCGAACCTGGGTCCTTAGGCCTCGCAGGCATGTGCATTAACTGCTGGGACATCTCTCCAGCACTCCCCCCCGCTTTTTTTTAAAAAACACTTTATTTTGAGAAAGGATTTCACTAAGTTGCCCAGCCCAGGATGGCCTTGTACTCAGTCTGCAGACCAGGCAGGCCTTGAATTTGTGTACCTCCTGCCTCAACTTCCCGAGTAGCTGGATTTTTATAGGCACATGCTACCAGGCCTGACTCAGGGTTGTTGAAAGACAGAAGTGAGAAAATACATGCTTGAGGCTGTGTCTGCTCCTAATGAGCCTTACTGAGTAGCTAATCTCATTATTAAAATCATGGCTGCTGACCTGATTCCAACCCCTGGACTCCAGAATCACCTTAGGATCTTATAAAAAGTCCTGACTCCCCCAGGCCTCCACCTGCTGATTCAGGAAGTGAAGTCCTGGGCAGAGAGTTTGTAAAAGCTTCATGTTGCTTCTCTCCTGGTGTACAGACAGCCTTTGGGAGCCTCAGATCATGGTTGGACTATCCCAGCCCTGGCTTTCTCTTCCTGGCCTCTGGCCAGGACTCACTGGCTCCCACAGCAGCCCACTCCCGTCTTTGCAGAGTTCTGCTTGTATCTGTGTCTTTCTCTTTCCCTGGTGTAGGGCTGGGAAGTCCTTCTAGAGGTCTCACTTTCCTCTGCGCAGGGTCGAAGAGAAGTACTGATGAGGCTTCCCTCTTCACAGGAGGGTTTTCTGTGAAGGCTGAGAGAATGGAAAGGTGCCCATGGAGCTAGGACAGAGGCAGGAGCTAGCTCCCCTCCAGGTCCCTGCCCCCTTCATTCTGTCTATTCCGTCCTCTTCCTGGCATCTCGCTTTTGCCACCCTCTCGGCCCAGTGGCTATCCTCTGTACTTCATCCTTGACAGCTGCCTCATTCTGTAGTTCCTCATCAACCTCAGCCCGGCAACCACTGACCTTTCAGTTGCCTAGCAACCCCATGCCCACCGGCTCAGTCTTGGCACCTCACTACTGCACGGCTCCCCTTTGGTGGATTTACTGATGCTGAAGATGAGAGGGGCACAGGCTGGCACCAGTGATCAGTCTAGAACTAAACCATAGGTCTAAAATAAGACACCCCTCCCTTGGACCCATGTCCACCTGCTGGTCAAGGCATTGTGCTTGATAGCCTCAAGTCTGACCTTCCATGTGCCCAAGCCCTCAAGGCCACCTTGGGGACAGCTGCACACATGCCCATAGGAAAAGAAGATTTTCTGCTTTTTAGAGAGTGCTAATCTGATTGGAACATTAAATTGAGTTAATGGGAAGATGGAGATTAATTAGGGGTTAATCAGGATTTGGGGAAAGAGGAGAATAAATTGCTCCTTTTTTGAGATATGTTTATGAGCTGGGCGTGGTGGTTCATGCTTGTGATTGCAGCACTTGGGAAACAGCGCGAGCCTGAGGCCAGCCTGGTCCACATATATCAAGTGTTAGTGCCCCCTAGGCAACATCATGAGACCCTGTCTCAAAAACACCTCAACAGTCCAGGCATGATGGTGGCACATGCCTTTAATCCCAGCACTCAGGAGGCTGAGGTAGGAGGATCACCATGAGTTCGAGGCCACCCTGAGACTACACAGTAAATTCCAGGTCAGCCTGGGTTAGAGTGAGACCCTACCTTGAAAAACAAAACACACACACACACACACACACACACACACACACACGCAATGCAATACCCAATAGGGCCAGACATGGTGGTGCACACCTTTAATCCCAGCACTCAGGAGGCAGAGGTAGGAGGATCAAGGAGAGTTCAAAGCCAGCCTGAGACTATATAGTGAATACCAGGTCAGCCTAGGCTAGAGCAAGACTTTACCGCCCCCCCCAAAAAACCCTCAATAAATAAATAGTTGCTATTTATTTTTTTAATTTTTTTAAATTTTTATTTATTTGAGAGTGACAGAGAGAGAAAGACTCAGAGAGAGACAGAGAGAGGGAGAGAATGGGCGCACCAGGGCCTCCAGCCACTGCAAACGAACTCCAGATGCGTGCGCCCCCTAGTGCATCTGGCTAACATGGGTCCTGGGGAATCGAGCCTCGAACCATAGTCCTTTAGGCTTCACAGGCAAGTGCTTAACCACTAAGCCATCTCTCCAGCCCTTTATTTTATTTTTTAAAATATTTTTATTAGCTGGGCATGGTGGCACACACCTTTAATCCCAGCACTTGAAAGGCAGAGGTAGGAGGATCACCGTGAGTTTTATGAGTTCGTGGGTTCAAGGCCACCCTGAGACTACATTAAAAAAAATATATTTATTTGCAACCAAAGAGAGATAGGAGACAGAGAAAATGGGCACACCAGGGCCCTCTATCCACTACAAATGAATTCCAGATGTTTGCACCACTTTGTGCATCTGGCTTTATTTTGGTACTGGGGAATTGAACTTGGGTTCTTAGGCTTTGCAGGCAAGTTCCTTAACAGCTGAGCTATCTCTCCAGCCCTATTTTTAATGCTTAATTTATTTGAGGGGGAGAGAAATTGGGCATGCCAGGACCTTTAGCCACTGCAGATGAACTCCAGACTCATGTGTATCTGGCTTTATATGGGTACTCACATAAAACCTGGGTCCTTGGGCTTTGCAGGCACTTTAACCACTAAGCCATCTCTCCACACCCTGTTTTGTTTTGTTTTTTGTGGCACATGCCTTTAATCCAGCACTCTTTTTTTAATTAATTTTTTTATTAACAACTTCCATAATTGTAAATATCCCATGGTAATGTCCTCCCTCCCCCACTTTCCCTTTTGAAATTACACTCTCCATCACATCCCCTCCCCCTCTCAATCAGTCTCTCTTTCTTTTTCTTTAAATTCATTTCTATTTACTTATTTAGAGAGAGTCAGACAGAGAGAGAGAGTAAATGTGTGTGCCAGGGTCTCCAGTCATTGCAAACTCCAGATGCATACACCACCTCTGCATCTGGCTTACATGGGTCCTGGGGAATTGAACCTGGGTCTTTAGGCTTTGCAGGCAACTGCCTTAAATGCTAAGCCATCCCTCCAGCTCTCAGTCTCTATTTTGATGTGATAGTCTTTTCCTTATGATGGTCTTGTGTAGGTACTGTCAGGCACTGTGGGGTCATGGATATCCAGGCCATTTTGTATCTGGAGGAGCACGTTGTAATAGTTTTACCCTTCCTTTGGCTCTTACATTCTTTCTTTCAATACTTTATTTTATTTACTTATTTGACAGAAAAAGAGAGGGAGAGAGACAGAATGGGCACATCAGGGCCTCCAGCCACTGAAAACGAACTCCAGATGCATGCGCATCTGGCTAACATGGGTCCTGGGGCATCGAACCTGGGTCCTTTGGCTTTGCAGGCAAATGCTTTAACTGCTAAGCCATCCCTCCAGCACTGGCTCTTACATTCTTTCTGCCACCTCTTCTGCAATGGACCCTGAGTCTTGGAAGGTGTGATAGAGATATTGCAGTGCTGTGTTGCTTTCTTTTTTTTTTTTTTTAACTATATAAGTAATATATTCTGATTGTTCAAAATTCATTCAGTTACATAGAGCAAGGAATGAAATGAAAAAGCAAAGCTCTGTCAATCCTGAGATAGCCTATGTTGATTTTTTTTGTTTGTTTGTTTTGTTTTTTTGAGATAGGGTCTCACTCTAGCCCAGGCTGACCTGGAATTCACTATGGAGTCTCAGGGTGGCCTCGAACTCACGGCAATCCTCCTACCTCTGCCTCCCAAGTGCTGGGATTAAAGATGTGTGCCACCACGCCCGGCTTCTATGTTGATGTTTTTGAGTTTGTTGCTAAAGTAGTCAAATTTTCTTTTCTTTTTTTTTTTAAATATATTTTATTTATTTGAGAGAGAGAGAATGAATGGGTGTGTCAGGGCCTCCAGCCACTGCAAATGAACTCCAGATGCATGTGTCCCCTTGTGCATCTGGCTTAAATGGGTTCTGGAGAATTGAACCGGGATCCTTTGGCTTTGCAGACAAACACCTTAACTGCTAAGCCATCTCCTCAGCCCAATTTTCTTTCTTTTTTTTTTTTTGAGACAGAGTCTTATACTGTAGCCCAGGCTGGCCTGGAACTGACTGTGTATTGCAGCAATCCTCCTCCTGTAGCCTCCCAGCTTTTACATGAGCCACCATACCTGATTGTAAAAACTAGACATTTTACAGAAGAATATAGCTGGGAGCAGGGGATGAAGCTCAGCTGGTAGTTGGTGGCATGCACAAAGTCCCAGGTTCAATTCTCACCAATTCCACGCAAAACTGGTTTTGGTGCTACACACCTGAAATGCTAACTCTTAGGAGAGGGGAGGATCAGAAGTTCAAGGCCATCCTGTCTCATGTAGTGGATTTGAGGCCAGCCTGGGATATATGAGACCCTATGTAAAAAAAAAAAAATACAGTTGAGCAACATGTTTTTTATGATAGTAAATTTATATTTGTGTGTGTAATGTACATAACATGGAATGGTGTAGATCTGATTATATTACTCATTTCAATAACTTAAATAGTTGAGCTTCGGGTTGGAGAGATGGCCTAGCTGTTAAGGCACTTGCCTGTGAAGCCTAAGGTTCCAGGTTCGATTCCCTAGTACCCACGTAAGCCAGATGCACAAAGTGGCGCATGCATCTGAAGTTCGTTTGCAGTGGCTGGAGACCCTGGTGTACCCATTCTTGCTCTTTTCTTTAAAAAAAATTTTTTTTGTTTTATTTTATTTATTTGAAAATGGCAGACAGAGAGAGAAAGAGGCAGAGAGAGAGAGAGAGAATGGGTACTCCAGCGCCTCCAGCCACTGCATACGAACTCCAGTCACATGCGCCCCCTTGTGCATCTGGCTTACGTGGGTCCTGGGGAACTGAGCCTCGAACCGGGATCTTTAGGCTTCACAGGCAAGCGCTTAACTGCTAAGCCATTTCTCCAGCCCCCATTCTTGCTTTTTTTCTCTCTGTTTCTGTCCCTCAAATAAATAAATAAAAATAATTAAAAATAAATTTAAAAAATAATTGAGCTTCTGTATAGCAGCCAGATTTAGAGTAAAAGCTGGTGTAGACTGGCAGGGGCTGTAGCCCTAGGTTCTAGTGGTACAATTGAGATCATGAGGAGAGATGCCTGTGTCTCAGGAGAGAGAACTTTGTTCCCTACCCTAGCCCGACACCACTCTTAGCTGTAGCTTTAGAAGAGGAGTTGTCATACTTGTGGCTTCAGGAGGCCACTCAAGCCATGTGGCATTATGTAACTCCCGAGCCTGGCATATATACTGTGCGTTCATGTGTATCACACCTGGCTTCCTCTGTACACAGTGAGCATTTGGCAACAGGGGTCCAGCTGGCTCAGGGGTTCAGGATACTTTTGCAAGTTACTCAAGTCACAGACACTCCTGTTGAGCTCTGGAGGCTAGGCAGGCACCACTCCATGATAGAAACCTGGGGTCCCTCATTTTCTTGGCTTTCTCCCTGGGCCCTGTTCTCCCCACTCCACACAATCCGCTGAACTCCATGAAGAATAAACCCGCCGCTCACAAACCCGCCGCTTAATTAATGTCTGGAACTAATGCTCCAATTTGCTCAACGATTCTGCTGCTCACCTCGGTGACAAATTCCTATTGTTGTTGTTCTTTGGAAGCTTAAAATAGCTGGCATGCCCATGGGTCCAGCTCAGATGGCTTCTTGTCTAGCTTCCCAGGGAACTGCTTTCTTACTGGGTGTCCCAGGGAAGCCAAGTCCACAAGAAGTTTCCTATGGCCGCACAGCGAGCCTGGAAGCCAGGAGACCCCCCTGTGAATGTGTGCGTGTGTGCATTTGCGTGTGTTGCTGGCTGTCTGGAGCTCCGTGGGCTTAAATAGAGGCAGTGCCAGAGCAAAGTGGGGGGAGGGGGCTCATGTTTGGTACCTCTCACCCTGCCCTGCCCCTGCAGACCCGCAGCTCTCGCCACACTCAGGGAGCTCAGCCCGGGCTGGCAGACCAGGCAGCCAAGCTGTCCTACGCCTCGGCTGAGTCGCTGGAGACCATGTCAGAGGCCGAACTGCCCCTGGGCTTCAGCAGGATGAACCGCTTCCGACAGAGCTTGCCTCTCTCCCGCTCGGCCAGCCAGACCAAACTGCGCTCTCCAGGTAGGGTCCAGCCTGCCCGTCTTCCCGCCTTGCCAGAGGCTCCGCCCTCGGGCTTCCCTCGAGTCCAGTCCTGCTCCTTCCCCGCCCACTCCATCACCTTCTGCTCATTGCCTCCCTCCTGCCTCCCTCCTCCCGCAGTCCCCTCCCATCGGGCCTCTGGGTCCTCTTTTCTCTGTCCCCAAACCCCACTCCTCAACCTCAGCATCTGTCCACTGCTGGCCCGTCCGCTCTCCCAAGCTTCTCGCTTCTCTCTTCCCCTAACCCTTTTTCTTCCGAGCTTCGTCCTTTCCTCTCCCCTCCCCATCTTTCCCACGCCCTTCTCTTCACCCTTCTCTCTCCATCTCTCCATCTTTCCCAGCTTCCCACCCGCCCCTGCCCCCAGTCCCATTCCCGCGTCCAGGCTTCAGCTGCCCGGGGTGTAGTGAGCGTTTCGGGGAGGCCGGCCGCGGGCATGAGGAGCGCGTGGGTGCACCTGCACTCGGGGACGGCGAGACCCTGCCGCTGCGGGACGGACGCGGCTCGCGAGGGCTCTCCCGGAGGGCGGCGCCCCGGCGGTGGCAGCAGTGACAGCCAGGGGGGCGTCTCCTTCGCAGGGGTGCTCTTCCTGCAGTTCGGGGAGGAGACGCGGCGCGTGCATATCACGCACGAGGTCAGCAGCCTGGACACGCTGCACGCACTCATCGCGCACATGTTCCCGCAGAAGCTCACCATGGGCATGCTTAAGTCGCCCAACACCGCGATCCTCATCAAAGACGAGGCTCGCAACGTCTTCTACGAGCTGGAGGACGTCCGGTGGGCGCAGCCCCAGGGGGGAATGGGTGGGCTTCCCTCTGAAGGGTGCTGGACCTTGGAGGCCTTACTCCCAGAACCTTCGGGACCCTCTCTCTGACCTTTACCTTCCCTCCTAGAGCGCTAGTGCCCCACCCTGTCGGTTAAATTATCCACCCTTGTTACTTTCACTGGTCTGAGGCCAAAGAGGTGGACCGATGGAGGCTGGTGTGTGTGTGTGTGTGTGTGTGTGTGTGTGTAGTGATGGCAGGCAGACTGAGACACTGAGCAAAGAACTTAGGAGGGGGTCGCTTGTACTGGGCACTCTTGCCACCCCTGGTCTGCCTGGGGTAACTGCTGTCCCCTCCTCCTGCAAGGCTGCGGGGCGCATGGTGACACTCTGCCCCTCCCCCTACCTGGCAGGGATATCCAGGACCGCAGTATTATCAAGATCTATAGGAAGGAGCCACTGTATGCTGCTTTCCCTGGCTCACACCTCACCAACGGGGATCTGCGGGTATGGCTGGGGGACGCCCGGGGCACTGGGAAGGCTGGGGACTAGGGTCAACTTTGGAGAGGGGAACGTAGGTGCTGAGGCCACCGGTAACCTTAGTTAATTGTGGGGCTATGGAAACACCCTGCCCTCCCCTACTACCTTCCCTTTCGTCCACTCTGAACACCCTTTCCTCTTCTCCCTCCCACCCCCCGCCAAGGGCGGAGGGCTGGCCCTTCTGATGTTTCTCCATCTGTTACCCCCACCGCCCACCTCCGCATGCTGGGAGGCCTGTAGGGTCGGGCCGGGAACCCGAGGTTCAGCCGGAGGAAGGGGAGGGAGAGAACCGAAAGGGGCTTCCTAAGCGTCAGGGGGAGATGCTGGCTCTTCAGCCGAGGGGGAGCGGGTCCCCTGTGACCAGCCCCGCGGGGTTCGCGGCCTGTCTTCTGCGCAGAGAGAGATGGTGTACGCGTCGCGGGAGTCTTCGCCCACGCGGCGCCTCAACAACCTGTCGCCCGCGTCGCACCTGGCCTCGGGCTCGCCTCCTCCGGGGCTCCCCTCGGGCCTGCCGTCGGGCTCACCGTCGCGCTCCCGCCTGTCTTACGCCGGGGGCCGGCCGCCGTCGTACGCGGGGAGCCCGGTGCACCACGCGGCCGACCGGCTGGGAGGCGCCCCGGGATCCGCCCAGGGCGTGAGCCCCAGCCCCAGCGCCATCCTGGAGCGGCGCGACGTGAAGCCCGACGAAGGACCTGGCGGGCAAGGCGGGCGGCATGGTGCTGGTGAAGGGCGAGGGTCTCTACGCCGACCCCTACGGGCTGCTGCACGAGGGCCGCCTGAGCCTGGCGGCGGCGGCCGGGGACCCGTTCGCGTACCCGGGCGCGGGCGGCCTGTACAAGCGCGGCTCGGTGCGCTCGCTCAGCACCTACTCGGCCGCCGCGCTGCAGTCCGACCTGGAGGACTCGCTGTACAAGGCGGCGGCGGCGGCGGGCGGCGGCGGCGGCGGGGGCCCGCTCTACGGCGACGCCTACGGCTTCCGCCTGCCGCCCTCGTCGCCGCAGAAGCTGGCCGACGTGACGGCGCCCCCCGGAGGACCTCCGCCGCCGCACAGCCCCTACTCCGGGCCGCCCAGCCGCGGTTCGCCCGTGCGCCAGTCTTTCCGCAAAGACTCGGGCTCCTCGTCCGTCTTCGCCGAGAGTCCCGGAGGCAAGACACGCAGCACCGGAGGCTCCTCGACGGCCGGGGCTCCGCCTTCCGAGCTCTTCCCCGGGCCTGGAGAGCGCTCTCTCGTGGGATTCGGACCTCCTGTGCCAGCCAAGGACACGGAGACCAGGTGAGGGACACTGGCGAGGCCGCAGGACAGCGGGCTGGGGTAGGGAGAGGAGACACTGCAGATAATGGTATCTCTGGACTCTCAGATCGCAGGCTTGTGTTGACTGGAGTGGGCTTGAGGAGGTGACCAGAACATCTGGAACGAGGCAGGGAGGACGCTGAAGAGACGGGCTAAGGGTTGTGATGAGAACTCAGGAGATCTGGGTTTGCATTTGTTCACCAAGCCTCAGTTTCCCCAGCAGTAAAATGAAAAGCTGAGCCAGTCCATCTTGGTGTGACTTTAAGGCTCAAACAGAAATTGCAGACGTGAGAGCTGTCCAGCACAAAACCAGCTGAAGTTCACTGGGGCAGCCATGGAGCCTGGGATGGGCTGGTAAAAAATATATATATATGAAAAAAAAATAATGGATGAATGCTGGGAGTGGAGGTGCCTTTAATCCCAGCACTCGGGAGGCCTAGGTAGGAGCCTGTGAACTTAGGGTCACCCTGAAACTACATAATGACTTCTAGGACAGCCTGGGCTAGAGCAAGACCCTACCTCAAAAAAAAAATAAAAACAAAAACATATGGATGGAAAGAAGCACATTGAGTTTCCCAATCTCCAGGCTGGGTGATCCTAGTCCATCACCAAGTGTTCTCCAAAAGGTGTGGGGATGAAGGAGTTGGCCAAGATGGGGAAAACCTCTGCTTTCAGGCAGGCTGCTGAAAGGGGAAATTCCTCTGTGGTCTGTGTGCCAGGCACTGCACTAGATTCTGTTGATGCCAAGTTGGGCAAACCCGCTTCCTGTCTGGGTCTAGTAGGGTAGACACACTTACACATCCTTGAACTTTTCTTGAGTGTTGTGGGAGATCCTCAGAGCTACTAGAATGGCTTCAGAGGAAGTCAAGTGCCCCTTGGGCTTTTTCTGTTTGTTTTGCTTGTGTGTGTGTGTGTGTGTGTGTGTGTGTGTGTGTGTGTTTTGAGACAGGGTCTCAATGTAGCCCAGGCTAGGCTCAGGTAACCTTGAGCTTCTGATCCTTCTGCCTTCACCTCTTGCCATCTTGCCTGGCTTTATGTGGTACTTAGGACCAAACCTAGGACTTTGTGCCTGCTAGGCAAGCACTCTACCAACAGACTCTGTTTTTATTTATTTATTTATTTTGAGCTAGGCTCTTGTTAGGTAGTTCAGGCTGTTTTCAAACTCTCAGAAGTCCTCTTACCTGCTAGGTACTGAGATTACAGGTGCACACCACAACACTTAACTTGTCCGAGGGCCCCTTGAGGGGGCAGTGGTGAGAGATGCAGTGTCGCTGTTGTGTGCCGGAAGCTAGGAAGAAAATGGTTGCTAACCTTAGGTACGGAGGGCTGGACCGTGGGAAGTACATGGTCAGAGAAGGGGTTGCTCAAAGCCACCTTTCTCCCCAGGGAGCGCATGGAGGCTATGGAGAAGCAAATCGCCAGCCTCACAGGCCTGGTGCAGAGCGCCCTTCTGCGAGGCTCAGAGCCTGAGACCCCAAGGTGAGACCCTCTCCCAGCACCTCTTCCAGGAAGGACCCGGGCTGTGACAGGAGAAAGGGTGGGGGGCTAGGTCAGAAACCTTGGGCCAAGCTCTGCCTGTGTCTTACTGTGACTTCTGGGACTCTGTCCTGAAGATCATGGGGCTGGAGCTGTCATCTGAGCCTGGATGGTCTGGGGCTGGCTGGGGCTCCTGACGACGGTCTTCTTTTTCCCTCTGTCACAGTGAGAAGATTGAAGGCTCCAATGGAGCAGCCACCCCCTCAGCACGTGAGTCATTCTTGCCCTCCCTCCCTCCCAGGTCCTTCTCCACTCAGAGCTTGTTTGCCAATCTGTAAAGTGGGAATCAAACCATAGCTACATCACTGGGCTTTCAGCGGATAACTGAGGAGTCGCCCTATCGAAAATGTCATCACCCAGGCGCATTGCTCACCACCACTTAGGGTAGACAGAGCCATGTGCTGCTGCCCTGGCTTTCGAGTGGGGTCAGGAGTGTGGAGGATGGTGCCCCCTCACGTTTTGTTCCTTTTTTTTTTTCTATCCTCCTGGTTCCTCTGCAGCGTGTGGGTCAGGGAGCCGGAGCAGTGGGGCCACCCCGGTGTCTGGCCCTCCCCAGCCCTCGGCCAGCAGCACCCCCGCCGGGCAGCCCACTGCCATCAGCCGCCTACAGATGCAGCTGCACCTGCGTGGCCTTCAGAACAGCGCCAGCGACCTGCGCGGCCAGCTTCAGCAGTTGCGCAAGCTCCAGGTACCGCGTCTTGCCAAGGCCCACCTACTCCTTGCTACTCCTTCCTTCAAACTCCGTCCCAGTCAGTACTGCTCCCCTCTCCCACTGAGCTGCGGAGTCTTCCTCTCTTTTGATTTTTTTTTTTTCTGTCCCATTTCTGGAGTTCCCACTTCCTCGTTAAACCTCCTCTTCTTCACCAAGCCCGCGTCCCTCCATTTCCCCTTCACTGAGCGCCCCCTTCCCTCAGTCTCCACCCCTACCATATTCTCGGAGCACCAGTCTACCCTCCCCCAGGCACTATTCCCCGCATCCCTTTTCCCCCTAGTTCCCTCAGCTCCCTTCCTTGAGCCCACACTGTCTGCCCCATCCTGCCTGGCAGATGGTCCCACCTGTCAGGAGCCTGGCATCGCTGTGCTGGGGCCCAGAGTCCATCAAGTGAAGATAATGAGCAGAGACACGGTGGGGAGGGGGGCAGGGAACTGCCATCTGGGCCACTGGTAAGATGTCGCCCACCCTTGCCATTTGGGCTTGGAACTGGGTCCGAGGCTCTGTCTTTCTGTCCTAGCCACAGCCATGGGTAGGATCAACCCCAGCGCCCCAGTCCTTCATCCCAGGCCCGACCCATTTAGGGTTGCTCGAGGCCACAGGCAAGGGACCACACTGGCAGTAGGTCCTACCAGGGTCACTCATTCTCCTGCCTGCCCAGTACTACTCCAGGATTTAACCTTGACTTCTGCCCCACCACCCATCCCACCAATTAATTCACTGCTGCTCGCGGCCCACAGCCATGCAGCCGCATCTTGTGACAGTTCAGGATAGCTCGCCCCGTCCCCGTCCCCCTTCGCGATCCCTCATCTATCCCATCCGGATCTCCAGCGCCCTTCTCCAGAATTTAGCCTTGGGCCCCCCCACCCCCACCCCCACCCCCAGCAGGCCACCGTGCGTGGCAGCTGTCAGTCACGGCCTCGTCCTCGCAGGGCTGGCCCTCTGCCCGCCCTTCTCCCTGCCGCGCGCCGCCACTCCCTCCCCACCCGGCCCGCTGGAGCATCTTTGCGTGGGTCCCGCAGCTCCAGAACCAGGAGTCGGTGCGCGCGCTGCTGAAGCGCACCGAGGCGGAGCTGAGCATGCGCGTGTCGGAGGCCGCGCGGCGGCAGGAGGACCCGCTGCAGCGGCAGCGCACCCTGGTGGAGGAGGAGCGGCTGCGCTACCTCAACGACGAGGAGCTCATCACTCAGCAGCTCAAGTGAGGCTGGGCCCGGCCGCGGAGGGACGGAGGGAGGGGGGCGGCCGGCCCGGGTGACCCCCAGCCTGACTTCCATGGGAGGCGCAGCAGCTTTCCTTCGGAGCCACAGGTGACGTTGGTTTGTTCTGAAGCCTGATTTCATCCTCTGTGGCCTGATTCCGCCGTGACCCATTAATCTCTTGACCATTTGGCATAATTCCTGATTTCTTTTTTTTTTTTTCTTTTTTCTTTTTTTTTTTTTTGGCTCGAGGCCTGTTCCGCCATGGTCTTGCTTCCTGTGGCCTGCAGCCTCACTCTCACGGGGACAGTTTTCTCTCTTTCCTCTGCCCTCTTCCTTCTTTCCTTCTGACCCATGCATCTCAATCCTTATTTCACAGGTTGGTGTTGACCTGCCACCATTGCCACCACTGCTGTTGCCCCATCCCTGTGACGTTAGCCAAGGATAACCCTCCTCCCTCAGCACAGTGGAAACTGGGCTGTAGCGTTCCCCGGGGAAGGAGGAACCGAGACCAGCTCCACCTCAAATGCTTTAGACATGAAAGAGTTAACAGAAGACAGTCTCTGATCCAAATTTAGCAAATGGCTGTCTGGCCACACGTCCATTGTCTGGCACCTGTGAAGGGAGAAGCTCTCTCTCCTTGTCCATTCAGAGAGTGAGCACCCCACCCCACCCCACTGCAGCATTCCCTGCCCAGTTGTGTCAGCTGAGGCAAAAGCCCTGCTCCTTCCTGTAGCCCCCCCTCTCTGAGGACCATGGCCCAGCTCCAGCACTGAGGGGCTGTGGGACTAAGGTATTCCTGCTTCTCTGTGCCTCAGTGTCCTCATCTCTGTCCAGTACTAAGATTTTTGTGGTTCTTTCTGATGCGTGAGAGGGCTTGGGTTGGCCTAAGGGGCTCGAGACCCAGGGAGACAGGAGAGTTGCTCATAGGGGCTTCCTCATGAAGTCCTGCCTAGAGCCCTTACCAGGGGCTCCTGGAGGAGGTCATGGCTCCTCACCAGGGGCCCACCCAGCCGTGTGGGCGCCGTGTGCATTTCAACAAGGTACAAGGCAAGCCTTCTCACGGCACCATGTGGCTGAGGTAAAGTGAGGGGACATCCCTTACGATAAATAAATAAGCCAGCAGCAGGCATTTCATCATCGCTCCATCACACCCAGGTGCGATAACCTAGTGACAGCCACAGCCGGATCTCCAGTCAAACCAGCTGCCGCCATCCTTCCCCCAGGGACTCCCCACTCCCCTGTCCAGTCCTTGTCTTCTGCCATTCTGCACAGAAGAGCTCGGTTGGGATTTTCAAAAGGAGCTCGACTGAGACATTAAAGGAAATTTAAAGGAACTTTCAAAGCACAGAGGCAGAAAGAACAGAGCCATAGTCTGGTCATTATGAGCGTCTGTCCTTGGCTTCCTGGGGACCTGGTTCTTTTTTTGGGCGCACTCAGGCTCCTCACACCCTGTCCCTTATCAAACCCATTACTCAGACTGCTCACTGTAGGGAGCCCAGGACCTGAGAAAATGCTTCTGGTAGGATTCTCCGGCTTGTAATTGATGCCTGCTTCTTTTATGTTGGAGCAAGGACTAGCCTGTAGGCCAGCCCCGTGGTGGCTCTGGCCTGGCCTCGAAGGCCCTCCCTGCCCAGCAACCTTAGTTTCCCCAAGCAATAGCCCTGCAGCCCTTCCTGGCCCTTGCTCTGGCTGCAGCCTCGCCTACTGCTTGCTCCTGCCTCACTTAGCTCTGCTCCTTCCTCTTCTCTGGCATCCTGTTGATTGTGGGCTTCATGTGACTGGACTCACCTGTCTGTCTCGCCAAGCACTTGGGCTCTATCTGCATGTTGTCCTCTGTGGTTGCCGCTGCTGACAGGCCTGTTGGTCCTGGAGTCTGGCCTTTGCAGAGCCAGAGCTGGGTGTGGCGCTGGGTGGTCTGGGCAGTGAGCGGGGTTTGTGCTCAGAACCCTGGGCTTGGTTTGATGCTCTACACTTGACGTCTTAAAGTCCTGAGTGATTTTTGAAATAACAACAAAAATTTCATTTTGAGCTGGGCATGGTGGTGCATGCCTTTAATCCCAGCACTCAGGAGGCAGGGGTAGGAGGATTGCCGTGAGTTCAAGGGCAGCCTGAGACTACATAGTGAATTCCAGGTCAGACTGGGCTAGAGATCCTACCTCGAAAAACAAAACAAAACAAAAAAAATATCTTGAGCAGGGTGTAGTGGCTCATGCCTTTAATCCCTCCCCAAAATTTCATTTTGCAGTTTGCCCTCAAGTTATTCGGCTAATCCTCTGCTGACCTTTCTTGATTCTTCCAGGACTAAATGTAGACCTGGAAAGCCCAGCCACACTTAAGAAAAAAAACAACTTTTTTTTTTTTTTTTCAGTGCTGGGGACAAAACTCTCAGGGTCTTGTGCATGTTGTACCCTCACTCCTTGGCCATTTGATAATTCATTGTCTGGATGAGATGGTCTGGCACTCACTTTGGCAAATTGGGTGATCAGAAAACCAACACGATGAAGCCTAGGTCAAGGCACTATTTCTCCTGTGAAAGTTGTGGTGGAGGAATGTGGAGGTAGAGCCTCCTTTAAATGGAGGTCTTTTCTCCCTGAAAGTGATGTTTAGGAATGACCATTTTACAAAACTGGTCGGGCTTGAACCTGTCAGGTGTCACACGTATAAACAGGAGAAAGTTGTTCTTTCCCACATCGTGTAGTGCAAGGCGGGGCAGGACAGCAGGTAGATGGCATTAGTCCACGGTGGAAGCAAGACACAGCAGAGCCAATGTAGTCACATATGAGCAGAGAAAGCTCTTTAACAGAACAGTTGTATAACCTTGAACTCCTTAATCTCTGTACCTTTCCCCCACTCCACTCTACGGAATTTGTTTTCTATTTTAAATTTATTTATTTACACTTGTGTGTGTTGGGGGGTGCCAGGTGTTTTGCCACTATAATGCCAGATGCTTGTGCCACTTTTTGTGTCTGGCTTTTCATGGGGAATTGAACCTGGACCAGCAGGCTTTCCAAGCATTGCTTTCCAAGACCATCCAGGAGGTCGTGGTCTTCCCGAGGAGAAAGGACATGGAGAGAGGTTACACACGAGGTCTTTATGGCCAAGATCTGGAAACAGCATGTATCCCTCACATTCATATTCCACTGGGTAGACCTCAGCTGAATGTCCATTTTCCACTTATTTCTGAATGTCCTTTTTTTTTTTTTTAATTTTTGGTTTTTCGAGGTAGGGTTTCACTGTAGCTCAGGCTGACCTGGAATTCACAATGTAGTCATCTCAGGGTGGCCTGGAACTGATGACGGTCCTCCTACCTCTGTCTCCAAAGAGCTGGGATTAAAAGTGTGCGTCATCATGCCCTGCTACAAGGGAACTTAAAAAAAATTATTTATTTATTTAAGAGAGTGAAAGAGGCTCAGAAAGAGAGAGAAAGAGAGAGAGAGAGAGAGAATGGGTGTGCCAGGGCCTCCAGCCACTGCAAATGAACTCCAGATGCATGTGCTACCTTGTGCATCTGGCTTATGTGGGTCCTGGAGAATCGAACCAGGGTCCTTTGGCTTATGCAGGCAAATGCCTTAACCACTAAGCCATCTCTCCAGCCCTACAAGGGAACTTTTTAACCCATGGTGCTTAGTCTCAGGATTTTGCCCTTGGTTCCAGCCTGAGCTGTCTTGTCACTTGCCAGTTGGATGAAGATGTCTTAGACATGCTGATGAAATTTTCTGGTGACACTGAGCTTTAAGGGAGAACAGATCTGTCAGATAGCAGAATCATGTTGTTCGCACCTGGGCTGTTGAGCTGAAATCCAGCAGATGGGATTTGACAGGAATATATATAAAGTTCTGCATGTGGGTCAGGGACGACAGTGACTTGAGTTCAGAATTGAGATGACCTACCTGTAGCAATTCTTCTCTCACTTCTCCGTTCATTCCACAATGATTTACCGGACATGTACTCCGTACCAGGCACAATGCCAGTGCTAGTAACCACAGATAAATCTGGGAGACATAGTTCTTACCTGCATGGCGCTAGTGGTCCAGGAGATTGCAGACCCAGAGGAGAGGAGCTTCAGGAGACTGGGAGGCAGAAAGAACATCCCCAGCTCCAAGTGAAGGTCCTGGGAAAAGCATCCCATTGAGTCTTGAGTGGAAATGTGTGTGTGTGTGTGTGTGTGTGTGTGTGTGTGTGTGTGTGTATGGGCACACTAGGATCTTTTACCTGGCTTTACATGGGTGGCTGGGGAATTAAACCCAGACTGGTAGGTTTTGTAAGCAAGTGCATTTAACTGCTGAGTCATCTTCCCAGTCCCTGGACACATTATCTGACTAAAGGCAGTGGGCATAGTTGTGCCTTCCCAGAGAGGAGACCCCTCAGGGGATCAGGCCTTGGCCACCAGGGTCTCTGCTGCGTCCCTGGCAAAGTGAGATTAGTATAGCCAAGAAGGGTATGTGCATTGAAAGGTGACTCGAGGCTGGAGAAATGGCTTAGATGGAGAGATGGTTAAGTCACTTGCCTACAAAGCCAAAGGACCCAGGTTCGATTCCTCAGGACCCATGTAATCCAGGTGCATAAGGGGGTGCATGTGTCTGGAGTTCATTTGTAGTGGCTGAAGGCCCTGGTGTGCCTATTTTCTCTCTGTCTGCCTCTTTCTCTCTCTGCCTCAAATAAAGAAAAATAAAATAAAATAATTTTTTTTAAAAAAAGAAAAGTGACTTGAGTAAACAAAGTCTGAACTCCAGTTCCAGTCTCCCTTTATAACAGAGAGCTCTTGGGCAATTACCTAATGTCTCAGGCCTCAGTCTTCGTACATAACAAATGGGTGTGCTAAGAGTACTTCCCTATGGGCCACTGCAGGGAGTAGTGGTCCCCAAGAGGCTGCAAGCCAAAGGGAGGGAGATTTAGACCAATTGTCAGGGCAGCCATGGAGGGGTCAGAACATCTTTGGGGAACTCTTTGGAGGTCTCATCTCTGAAATTTGGCATTTCTGATTTCATCTAGGCATGTAGCCTGGTGAATTGCTTTTAATTTTGATATGACTGGCGACCTGCTTTCTTTTGAGCCGCCCAATCTCAGGGGGCTGGGCTGGGTCCAGAAGGGCTGAGAGGGTCTCTTTGTGGCTGCAGTGACCTGGAAAAGTCCGTAGAGAAGATCCAGAGGGACATGTCCCACAACTACCGCTTGGTGCCCGGCCCTGAGCTGGAGGAGAAGGCGCTGGTGTTGAAGCAGCTTGGGGAGACATTGACGGAGCTGAAGGGTGAGCCCTAGGGGGGTGTGGACGTGCTCCTCTCAACCTCCAGCCTCCCACTCCCACCTCTGTGCCCTGTGCTTCTTCCCAACCCACCCACTCCTGCCTCCTCAGCTCACTTCCCAGGCCTGCAGAGCAAGATGAGGGTGGTACTGCGTGTGGAAGTGGAGGCCGTGAAGTTCCTGAAAGAGGAGCCGCAGCGCCTGGACGGGCTCCTCAAGCGCTGCCGTGGGGTCACGGACACTCTGGCCCAGATCCGAAGGTCACTTTCTGCCTGACCTCTGGTTCCTTTTTTCTTCCTTCCCTTCCCTTCCCTTCCCTTCCCTTCCTTTCCCTCCCCTCCCCTCCCCTCCCCCTTCCCCCCTCCCTTCCCCTTCCCTTCCCTCCCCTTCCCTCCCCTCCCCTCCCCTCCCTTCCCTTCCTTTCTTTCTTTCTTTCTGGTTTTTCTAGGTAGGGTCTCACTCTAGCCCAGGCTGACCTGGAATTCACTATGTAGTCTCAGGGTGGCCTAGAACTCATGGTGATCCTCCTACCTCTGCCTCCCGAGTGCTGGGATTAAAGGTGTGCACACCACACCTGACTTTTTTTAAAATGGGTCTCTCACTGAACCTAGAGTTTACCAACTTGGCTAGACTAGCTAGCCAATGAACCCTAGGGATCTGCCCATTTCTGCCTCTGAGCTCTGGGATTGCAGTAACTTACTGCCACACCAGGCATTATATGTGGATGTTGGCATCTGAACTCAGGTCCTCATGCTTGTGTGACAAGCACTTTACCCACTGAGCCAGCTCCTAGGCCATTGGCTTCTGATTTCCTGTAAGTCACACACTGGGCCCAGACACACAGAAACTCTTGATCCTTTATCCTGATGCCCCCAAAGGTCACTACTGAGCTGACCACATCCACACTTCAACTCTGACCTGTGACCTCTGCAAGCCACAGGCTCACTTTTCCCTCACAGTCCTTTCCAGACCCTCCCATCTTTTTTGGGGGGGGGGTTGTATTTTGTTTTTTGAGGTTGGGTCTCACTCTAGCTCAGGCTGACCTGTAATTCACTATTTAGTCTCAGGGTGGCCTTGAACTCATGGCAATCCTCCTACCTCTGCCTCCCAATTGCAGGGATTAAAGGCGTGCACCACCACGCCCAGCAAGGCCCTCCTATTTTTTCCTGCAAGGCCCAGGAGCTCTCCTCGCCCACCCCCAGTCTCCCCCAGGCAGGTTCTCTTTGAGGGACCACCACAACTCTGGCCTCACTTCATAGCAGCTCTTCACTTTCCCAACCCCAGGCAAGTAGATGAGGGTGTGTGGCCACCTTCGAACAACCTCCTGAGCCAGTCCCCCAAGAAGATGACAGCTGAGACGGACTTCAGCAAGGCCTTGGACTTGGAAATGCCACCCCCTAGTCCTCCACTGAACCTTCATGAGCTGAGTGGGCCAGCCGAGGGCGCCCCTCTTACACCTAAGGGCAGCAATCCCGCCAAAGGCCTGGATGCTCCTGGCAAGAGAAGCGTGGACAAGGCTGTGTCTGTTGAGGTGCTGGAATAGGCCTGGGGTGCGGGGCGTGAGCTAGGTTCTCAGGTTCTTATTGTCAAACTAGAGTGGCAGGTCCCCAATGACCATGTGGATTCTCTTTCCTGTGGGGGGAGTCAGCCCCCTAACAAAAGTCTGAGACGTATAATGAGGGTGGATTTTTCCCTCTAGATAGAAACTATACTATGAAGCTGTAATGTTCAAAGCACTACGGTGTTAGCATCACAATAGTCTGAGTGATTGATGAAACAACAGAATACATAGAAATGGGCCTAAGAATGTAGTATTTAATGAAAGTGGCTTCTCTGATCCATGGGGATAGTGTGTAGTAACCAGTAGGAGGCCTAGAATCCTCCTGGGGCTGGTTGGATCTCTGTGAGGCTCTCTTGTACGTGTGGCTAGGGGAGTGGCTGAGTCTGGGGTCTGGGGGCTCAGGGGAGTACCGGAAGGAGTCCTGATGCTTGCTTGATCTCTCCTTTCAAGGCTGCAGAGAGAGACTGGGAGGAGAAGAGGGCAGCTCTGACCCAGTACAGCGCCAAAGATATCAACCGGCTCTTGGAAGAGACACAGGCTGAGCTGCTTAAGGCCATTCCCGACCTGGACTGTGCCAGCAAGGCCCATCCAGGCCCTGTCCCCACCCCAGACCACAAGCCTCCTAAGGTGCCCCATGGCCAGAAGGCAGCTCCTCGAACAGAGCCCAGCGGGAGGAGGGGTTCAGGTATGGAGACAGAGGGTCACAGGGTCTGGGATCCTCATGCTCAGGGTTCTTGGTGGATGGGGGAGGCACTGGGGAGGTAGCACCACGATGTCCAGACTGCCACAGAAAAGCAGCAACCAGTACCCAGCCACTGAAGAGACTGGGACTCAGAAGGACAGGGTAAGCTGGACTGCATCGGGGCTCTTCCTTCTGCCCCGAGAGCAGCCTGGAGGGAGAGGGGGTTGCATGCAGTGGGCAAGAGTACATCCAGGAAGAGTGACTGCCTGCCCCCCTGCCTGAGCATGTGAGAAGCCAGGCTGCGCCGAGGACCAGAGCAGAGCTGACAGGTGTGACAGGGTCCTGAGTCCCAGGGTCATGGGGAGGCAGCATCTGAACCAGAGGTGCCAGTTATGGCTCCCGTTCCTTCTGGCAATACCTCCTGTGTTCGAGGCACCGGAAGTCAGCACTTGTTCCCCAGGAGCTCAGAATGTGGTGAGGGACTTCACACTTGTCAGGCAAGATTGTCCCACCCAGACCGCACAGTGCAACCCCAGAGAGTAATGCAGGGGTCAAGTGTGCCCTGTGAGCTAGGCTGGAGCTATGCAGTCACAGAGGGGCCCTGTGGGTGACCAGGAATGCCTCTTACTGAAGGGGGAGACTTTCCACTGGAGCCTTTGAAGTGAGCAGGCACTTCCCAGCCAGCACCTTCCACGGAGCACAGTGGCCAGTGCGGAACAGCTCTGTAGCTTTGCCTGAACAGGGCCTGAGCTGGGTGAAGGGTTCCGGGCTAGGAGCCTGGACTAGTGAGGAACCACTGGAGGACTGAAGACAGGAGCAATCATGGTTTGAGTGACCTTTTAGCAAGTTGCCATGGAAACAGCTGGAGGATGAATTACCTGCCTGGGACTAGTGGCAGCAACAAGACAGACTAGAACAGGACATGAACCCCTGGGGATCTGTCAGGATGCCCTTCTGCGGTTTGCAGCTCAGGGTAAGGGGCCTGGCAAGCCCCCAGGTGCTGCAGTACTCCTGGCTCATGAGCCACACTGAGTAGCAAGGCCTTAGACCCTTAACCTTACTGCAGGACACCGGATGGGGCTAGGGGCTGGATGGGGAGGGAAGTAAGTGGAGAAGGAGGGGACTTGGATCCTTTCTCTTGAGATGTCCTCATCTTCCTGTCTTCGCTGGAGGAGGGAGGGAGGGTTATCAGCCAGTCCTTCACAGCCAGAGGCAGTGTGCAGATGCCAAGGTGGCAGGCCCTTGACCCCAGCCCCTCACTGCTTGCAGATGAGCTCACAGTACCCCGATACCGCACAGAGAAGCCCTCCAAGTCACCCCCGCCACCCCCTCCCCGCCGGAGCTTCCCTTCCTCCCATGGCCTGACCACCACCCGCACTGGAGAGGTGGTGGTCACCAGCAAGAAGGATTCGGCCTTCATCAAGGTACTTGGGTTGGGGGGGGGCCCAGAAAGGCGGCTTGATAAGGGGGAAGCTTGATATGATGACCTTAGGAGACCTTCAAGGGGAGGAAAGAGGAGTTGGCCAATGCATTCAGCTGGACTTCTAGCTTGGGATCTAGGGTTTATGCACTGTCCTAATTGCGCTGCAAACCTCTGCCTGGTGGAGGTTTCCTGCCGTGATGCTGACCGAGCCGGGATAGGTGGCGGGTGAGCTGCGGGGCTGGGTGTAGGTAGAGGGTGCGCTGGTCCAGAGGGAGGGCAGACCCTGGGCTTGACATGCTGCTTGGGCCTTGCAGAAGGCCGAATCTGAGGAGCTGGAGGTACAGAAGCCCCAGGTGAAGCTGCGCCGGGCGGTGTCCGAGGTGGCCCGCCCCGCCTCCACGCCACCCATCATGGCCTCTGCCATCAAGGATGAGGACGACGAGGACCGCATCATCGCTGAACTGGAGGTGGGTCAAGCACAGCCTGCCAAGGCCTCAGGCAGGCTCACTTCCCCACCAGGCCAGTCCTAGGGCCAGGTAGCAGGCCCTGGGATAGGTGGATGAGTGCTGAGCCCCCAGACCCATTCTTCTTGCTTCCATCTCAGCCTGGCATGGTGGCGCACGCCTTTAATCCCAGCACTTGGGAGGCAGAGGTAGGAGGATCACCATGAGTTCCAGGCCACCCTGAGACTACATAGTGATTTCCAGGTCAGCCCGGTAGAGTGAGACCCTACCTCAAAAAAAAAAAAAAAAAAAAAAAGGAATTTCCCATCTCTGCTGTATTGTAAAATGGGGGGGGGGCTCTAATGCTCTTCCTGGCAGGTTTGAGTCTTTTTTTTTTGAAAGACAGAGAGAGAGAGAGAGGGAGAGGGAGAGAAAATTGGCATACCAGGGCCTCAGCCACTAGAGTCAAATTCCAGACACTTGCGCCACCTAGTGAGCATGTGCAACCTTGCACTTGCCTCACCTTTGTGCATCTAGCTTATGTGGGATCTGGAGAGTCAAGCATGGGTCCTTAGGCTTCGTAATCAAGCGCCTTAACCGCTAAGCCCAGGTTTGAGTTTTTATTGTAGTCTCTGAGACTCCCCTAAGTACCTCAAAATCCATTATATTCTGAAGCCCCCATATCTGGGTATCCTGAGCTCAATGGGTGCTGAGACACCACCTTGGGGGTCCTGAGGACACTTAGTACTATGAGACCTCCCCAACCTGAGAACTCTGAGACCAGAATACTGGAGCTCATGACCCAGGACCCAGGTTATCCTGGTACATCAAGCTACGACATTCAAGTGTTGTCAGCAGCCTGCTTCCCCTGCCCCTGTGTGGGAGCCCCTGGCCTGCAGGGCCTGTGAGGAGACAGGATGGTGGTTCAGTTGGCAGGGGCCAAGGGGTGAGGCTGGAGTGCATCCCTTCCCAGGCCACCCTCCGTAGATGTCTGGGTATTCAGCCAGCACCCTGTTTTTCCTTATTTTCCCCACCTCCAAACTGTCCCCCACCTTCTGCTCCCCAGGTATTTGAGAGAAGCTCAGTATCTTCCCTCCCCCCCACGCCCCGCCGCCAGCCGATCCCCACCTTGCTGTCCCCTCAGGATCTGGGGCCCCTCGGCTCCGCCCCAGGCTCCTCACGGAAGGTAACGGGCCTCCCTCCACCTCTCACAGCTCTTTCTGCCTGTGCCTCCACAGCCTCCTCTCTGCACTTCTCTCGCTAACCCGCTAACCCGTGCCACACACCCCTCGGCCACCACCCCAGCTTCACACGTATGGATCCACCCTCCTGCACGCCAGCCGTGGTGCACAACTCCTCCTTGGCCACGGCCTCCCGGGGGACCTCACCAGAGACTCTGCAGCCTGGGTCTCGTGACCCTTGAGTTCTCTTCCAGGCACGGTTCCGTCTGGCTGGTGGCGGCCTGAGTTTAGGTCTGCCAGCTGTCTTGGGCTGTGGTTGAAGTTTGAATTTTGCTTAGGAGATGACTTAAGTCCAGTTGAAAATCTGGCCTTATCCTGAGCCTTGCGTCCCCTTTGCAACACCCTGCTCTGCTGCTATGCCAGGGGAGGGCCTGTGCTTTTCCCACTAGGATCTACGCCTTGTACTGAGGGGCCAGGACAGACCCAGAAATGACTTCTTTACTGCCTCCTTCTTGCTCCATGGCCCATCTTGTCCCCTTGGTCAAGGAGCTTGGAATGGAAGAAACCCATGGCCTTCTTTGGCTGCTGATTCTGTCTTTCAGCATTGGGAAGTTCTTCCTTCTCTCTAACTTTAGTCCTTGCTGCTGTTCTGCTGCACTTATTTCCTCTTTATTTTTCCTTGGGAATTTGGGGGTGGACCTGCTGTCTGCTCTCTATGGGATTGTGCTTGGGGAGGAGGGTAGGGGGAGGTCTTAGGATCTCTCTCTTTCTCTGCCTAGCCAAGTTGGGGCAGGAGAGCCACGTTCTGGGCAGGGTCAGACTTCCACGAACACACCCCCCTCCCCTTCCTCGTGTGGGCTTGTCCTGGCCTGGCTGACAGCAGGCTCCATGATGGCAGCCATCTGAATTGTGGCCCAGCTTGAGGCCTGGGGGAGTTCTGGTGTCCTGGCAGGGGAGCAGACAGGCATCAGATGGTGGACAGTTCTGTCTGCAGTTTCAGAAGCCCTCGGGGGCTGAGCAGCATGGAAGGGGCACCTTCTGACTGGCTGTGCCCCAGCTGTGCCCCTTTCTGGTTCTGGGGCCCAGTCCTGAGGGGGCCCAGCAGGCAAGGCCCTTTTCCCTGGCTCTCCCTCTGCATCCTGAGGCACCGTCAGGCAGAGGAGCTGGGCAAACAGTGCCTGCCTTCCCTCCCTGTCTGCACCCTAACTTACAGGTAAGCAGCGGCAGGGTTGGATGGGCTACCTTAGGGGGTGGTTGGGGTCTCCCCATAGCTTCTTTAGTGCAAAGAGCATTGGACTTGGAGCCAGGCTGTCTGGGTTCAAATCCTGGCTCTGGCACTAACTAGCTGAGGGTCAGATGGGGAGGAGTGAGTCAAATAACATCCCTCACCTGTGACGTAGGGACAGTGACAGTGGCAGTCATCTCATGGGCTGCAGAAAGCATTGAAGATGAGGCTCTCCAGGACAGCGTCTGGCCCAGGCTGGTGCTTGGAGTTAGCGTGGGATTCAGTGAGGTTGTGGAGGGCGAGGACTGGTGGTCCTCGCCAGAGCCAGGAGTGCTTGTAGAGAAGAAGGGTGCCCAGTGGGAGCTCCGGCTAGCGCGCGCAGCCAAAGCGCTAGTCAAGGCCCTGCCCTGCCCATCTGTCACCCAGAGGAAGTGCTCACAGCGGGTGGGACCCGAAGTCCCTGGCAGAACCCGAGGATGACCTCCAAAAAGCTGAGGCTGGTGTTTGTTTTCTGCCCACGGGGCTACGGGCTAATGGTCTCGGTCAATGCATTCAGGTCAGCCCATAGCTTGTACTTGCTCTCATGGTCCAGGCACTTAGCCCAGTGCCCATATGGACTCTTTAGTTCGCCACCCACCTCACGCTGTTGTCCCATTGCACAGAGGGTCAAGCTCATGGGAGGAACCCTAAGTCCTGCTCCCAGGGTCAACCCAGGTTGTGGAAACAGAAATGCTTCTGTCAAAGGGCTTCTTTACCAGGAAGCAGAGGGACAAGGTGGGAAGAACCCTGCACTCGAGGCTCATCTCTGCTTCCAACTTGTGGGATGACATGTCAGGACCTCCCTTGTACCACTTTCCCCATCTGTGAGAGGAAGGGGCATAGCTTTGTCCCAGCTTGGGGTTCAGTGTGCAAGGATTCACACTCTTCCTCATCTTCTGTCCCCCCCCCCCCCAGGCTGCCCTGGTTCCTAGGGCTTTCTGTGTCCCACGAATCATCTTGACCGAATGTGCCTCCAAATCTCCCTCCCCACCAGAGACCAGCTTGGAGGAACCTTGTCCCAGGACAGCCCCCATACCAAGGCTCCGGACCCTGGTTGGTAGCAAGAGGGCCTGGGATGGACCACAGGCTCTGCTAGGACTAGTGGTTGAGGCTCCCTGGCCCAGAAGCAGACTGATGCCGGGGAAGGAACTGGCAGTTTCACAGAACCCAGAAGATACAGGAGCCAGAGTCACCTGTCCTCAGGGACCAGCCTTGAATGAGACTCAGGAGCCTGCTGCTGCCAAGACCTACTCAGAGCTGACTCCCAAGGACTCTGGGTTTAACGTCCAGCTCTCTGTTGGGAAGCAACCAAATGCCAGCCCAGGTGGCATCACTCCTACACGAATGGACAGCCTGGAGGAGACACTACGGGAACTAGAAGCCACCCTCAGCCAGATGAGCGCTGACCCTGCCATGGGACGCCTCAGCCACCCCTCACCCCTGCCTCCTTGCCCTCAGGTGGCTGCCTTCCCCCGTTCTCCCCTGCTGCCTTCCTGCTGCAGTCTCTGGGTCTACAGAGTGGAGGGGGCAGGACCACAGGAGCACTGCCTGCCTCTGTTGTCCTCACCTGCCTTGTCTCAGCCCATTCCCTCTTAGAAGCCTGCTGCCAGGCTGGGGCCTACAGGCAGAGCCAGGGGCAGCTGGGAAGCCGGCCCACCCAGGACTCAGCTCCCCAGCCTGGACAAGAACCAGGTGGGGCCTGTCCCTCTCTGCTCTTTGTCTATAATCCAGTGAATAAAGTTCTCTTCTCTCCCCCATCCCTCGCTCCCCTCCTGTCTCGGACTCTCTCTGTTTGCTGTCACTTCTCTGCTCGCGCCTCTGGGTCCCCAGGACCCCTCTGGGCAGGCCTGATACCTAAGGGGGTCAGACTTAGCCCTCTCTGGGGAAACTTCAACTTCAGCCTCCCCTTTGGGAGGTAGTACAGATCTGGGACTTTCACTCTTGCTTTGTTGCCAGAGACCTCCCCATCCCAATCCTGTGCCCCTTTGGCCCAGGGTGGTATGGTGCTAGGAACCCTTCCCTGTAGAACTGGCCTCTGCAGGAGGGCACAGACTGCTCCTGGGTGACTCAGGGAAAATCACCAGTGAAGTCTCCCTCCAGAGAGGGCTTGATCTAACCCTTTCCTGCAGGGAGGCCTTGACCCTGGGCTCAGAGGGGATGAATCCTTAATTGGCATTGCAGCCAGGAAGAGGTAGCCAGGTCTCCAAGGACCTCCCTGAGACCTAAGTCCTGGCCTATAGACCTCACCCCGTGACTAGGCTTCCACGCAAGACCATTCCACCCCAAACTTGTCTCTCTTTCCACAGAGTGGCGGTGGCAGCGTGCCACCCATGAAGGTGGTGACTCCAGGAGCCTCTCGGCTGAAGGCGGCCCAGGGCCCGGCAGGTAGCCCGGACAAAGGCAAGCACGGCGGCAAGCAGAGGGCCGAGTACGTGAGGATCCAGGCCCAGCAGCAGGTGAGGGGGTGGAGCCCTCGGATCCCCTGAAGGCTGTGCACTGACCCCTCTGCTGTGCGCCACTTCTCCCGGGATGGCTGCCCCTCACGGCGAGACCCTCTCTTGCAGGCCTGTGCTCCCTCCCAGCTTGTCCCTCCTCGAAGCCCCAGTGCTTTGGATCTGGTTTAGACGTGCTTTCACAGCTGGCCCCTTGCTCAGAAACAGAGGACCCATGCTGCCCGGTTGTGGCAGCTGACCCATGACCCCTCTGCCACCGTGGCTGGGCCCCTTTGAAGGTCAGCCTGGGCCACGGCTCTCGCCCCTGTGCTCCGGCCCCCAGCTCAGGGAGCAGCTGGTTCCGTGCCTGCCATTCAGTAGGGTCAGTGGGTTGATGGCCAATCCTTGTAAGGTGGGTGAGTGAGAGGTGTTTGGGCCCCAAGTAGGGCCGTATGTGGTAGAGGCTCATGCACACAATTCCCTTGGATTTCATTGGTAGGCTTGGAGTCAACAGACTTTATCCATGGGTGCCTATAGCCCCAGAACCTGCCTGAGGGTGCTGGGAGGTCCTGGGTGTAGCTGTGGAGAGCCCCTTAGGTACACTTGTTCAGGTCATGCACTCTCCTGAGAAGATTCTGTTTGCCAATCCTGTTTTGGGTGCCAGTTCTTGCTGTGTCCAGAAAGTTAGGGACGGCCAAGACTCACCCCCTACTTTACAGATGAGCAGCAGCTCAGAGCAGGAGCGGGACTTCCCAGAGCTTCATAGTAAATGGCATTAGACCAGGACTGGGACCCAGGTATCTCAGAGCCCCTCCCACGATAGGCCTCAGGTAGATCTGGGCTCAGGATGCCCTCTCTACCTGTTGATTCCCTGGAAATCAGCCATCCCGCCCTCCCTCCAGTCTGTCCTCACCAGCCCTCATTTTCCTCATGGTCCCACACCTACCCCACATGGCCCACCCCTGATCTTCCCTGCAACAAAATAAACGAATGTCCCTCTTCCTATCCAGGCTGGTCCCTCCTTTGTCCCGGAAGAGCAGCTGATGGATGTAGGATGACAGTTGTTTGTGCCAGGCCCGCTTTTGCAGTGTTCCTGAGGGAGGCCTTTGTGCCCACTGGGCAGGCAGAGACTTCTGTAGCACCCACCTAGTACTGCAGGCATACCCGACTGCCCCCACCCAGTCGCTTAGTTCCCCCGGAACCCAGTGGCCTCTCCTGATGCCCTTTGCAGTGTCCTGTGGGCCGGCTGTGCACCTCTAGGTGTGACCCTTCCTGCTCTCAGTCCCTCCACCTTCCCCTCCTCTCCACAGGGCATGGTGAGGTCTCCAGGGGCCAGAGTCCTTCTCCCCTGCCCTCCACCTCTGTGTACCATGGCTGCCTGGACATGCCCCCAGCCCGTGCAGCCATGCAGACCCTCCCTGTTTTGACACTGTCCCATCCCCAGCTCCTATTATCCCTCCTGGCTCCTTTCCTGACACCCTTCTGCCAGTGTCCCTAGTTTCTCTCATGTGTAGATACGACAGCACCTAACCTCCCCTCACAGCCTCTCAACCTGCCCCAAGACCCCTCAGGGCTTCTCCCTGCTCCTCCCCATCCAAGATGGTCCTTGTCCCCACTGCACCCCGCCACCCTGCTCTAGCTTTTCTGTCACCCTCACTGTACCAGGATCCTTTCTTTCAAAAGACCTTGCTTTCAGACAAAGCAGTACACACTTCGAGTGTAAACTTTTATTATTATTATTATTATTATTATTATTATTATTGGTTTTCTGAGGTAGAGTCTCCACTGTAGCCCAGGTTGGCCTGGAACTCATTCTGTAGTCTCATGCTGACCTCAAACTCAGCGATCCTCCTACCTCTGTCTCCTGAGAGCTGGGATTTAAGACATGTACCACCACCAGGCTTCTAGTAGAAACTTTTAAATAAAGAAGTAGGGGGAGGGAGGGGTTTGTGGCTCAGTGGAAGAGTGCCTGCTCTGTGTTTGGTCCAGTACCACAGGAGAGAAAACTAACGTTGTCACTACCTAAATGCATCATTTTCTAAGGTCATTTGGTGACTTATGTCACCTCTGGCCAACTTTCCAAGATCTGTAGTGTCTTTGTAAAATGCACATCTGATAGTAGCTCACACACAGAGCAGTTTAAAACCTGCATGCTCTGGCCCCAGCCTGGATCCCTTCACTGCTGTCCAGGGTCTTGTGCAGTCGCAGTCGCAGTCGCCTCAGGCCTCTCGGTCAGTCCTTCACCCTCCACCCCATAAGTGTGCTACATGCTCCAGCTGCCTGGACCAAGTTTCACCTGGACATCTCAGTTTCCACAAGCCCAGTCTGTGGCCTTGGTCCGAGTTTCTATCTTCCCCATGGTATTTACCCATCTGTACAATGGGGATTAAACTACCCAGTGTGGATCCACAATAGAGATTCCACATTCCCATGTAGGGAAGAGCTTTGCAAACTGCTCAGCAGGGCTCCACAAAGAAAGAGATTCCTGCCCGTCCTCATTTGTTGGAGACAATTCTGACACTTGGAGCTCAAAGCTGCCTTTTGTTTGTTTGTTTTTGTACTGAGGATTGAACTCATTGCATGTTAGGTAAGAGCTCTGACACAGCTGTAAATCCAGCCTTTTATTTTGCCCCCTAACACACTTTTTAATTTTTTCAAGTTTTGAGACAGCCTCACTAAGTTGCCCCAGGCAGGCCTTGAACTCACTCTAGCCTGAGCAGGCCCTGTACTCGCCCTTCTCCTGTCCCAGCCTCCTGACTCGCTGGATTTGGTGTTTGCATATCCAGGCCTGGCCTCAAATCTGCCTTTAATGATAGTGAGATGGAGGGGACCAGAAATGTCAGGAGCAGAGACATAGGTGGAAGAAGAAAGTCCTGAGAGGGGCGTGAGTCACAGCAGTGTGTCTGACGCTGTGGAGGAACCGAGGGGACGATAGAGTCCTTGAGTGCTGTGCTTAGGATCTAAGGGGGCAGAAGGAGCTGGATCCCAGGGGTGCAGGGATTGAGGCATACTGTAGACCATATGAGGGCCACAGTGGGGGAACCACCCAAGAGCTTTGAGGAAACAGACAGGAAGTTGAGGAGGCTAGAGACCAGTAAGCTCCAGAGCTGTGAGCTCTCTAGAAGGAAGAGGAGGGGGCACACATCTTGCCCTTGTTAGTCTTTGGGTGGCACCAGAAGGGGTCTGGCTAAGGCAGCCAGAGGAACCAGCCACCTCAGCTTGAGCCTCTCCAAAATGAAACTCCAGACTAGAGCCTGGAGGGACAGGCACCATGCTGTGACCCCAGCAACCGGTGTCCTCTGATCCATTAAAGGAGAGGTGCAGCCATGGTCCTCTGGGCCCAGTGAAGTGACTCATGTCTCCCAGTGGAAAGTGGAACCTTCCTGAGGCTTTAGTCTTAACACAGACATGAGGAGACTATACTTACCGGGACAAAATAGGACCCACAGGGGACAACTGGCAGGTGAAATGGAAGTGACAGAAATACTCAGAGACCTGAGTAGTCTGAGCGGCATAGGATGAGGTAGGCACAGTGCCGTCTGCTTCCTCAGCTTCAAGACAAAGGGTTTTGGATGGAGCTGAGGTCACAACCTCAGGAGGGAGGACGGCCATGCGGATGTCACAAAATATTCAACCCCCCACGGTGCGCTCCATGAGGAGGGCCAGGGAGAGGTCTCCATGAACTTGCTTTCTGTTTGGGGCTCACAACGGAGCACCAGAAACGGACATTCGAATGGGCCCAGGGTCTTACTTAATGCCAGGATAGCCTGTTGTGATCCAAGCAAAAGGGCAGGGAAGCTTCTGACCAAAGGACTCAGGACTCAGTTTCCTGGATCCAAGACTGTATGTATGTATATGTACATGTATATGTATGTATATATTTACATATCATATATGTATCACACATACATACATGTATACATGTATATGTGTATGTAGAGAGATAGAAAGAATGGGTGCCACTGCAAATGAACTCTAGATATATGCACCACTTTGTGCATGTGGCTTTATTTGGGTACTGGGGAATCCAACCTGGGCTGTTAGGCTTTGCAAGCAAGTGCCTTTAACTCTTCAGCCCTCCCCCAAGGTTTTATTGTAACCAGGAAGAGGGAGAATGGGGGAAAGGAAAGAGGAAGAGAGAGGAGGCAGAAAGGGGGCACACAGAGAGAGGGAAAGAGGGATAGAGAGGAAAAAGGGGGTACATTCACCTGAAGCAGGGGAGCCAAAAGAGCAAGGAGGACCAGGAAGGGGTTTTATGGAGAGGAGAGAAATGGCCCTGTGAGGGAAGCTTGGAGTGGTCTCAGAGTTCAGGCCTAGTGGGGCCCGGTGGTAGGGGAGAGAACGGGGGATTGGTAGCGTTCCGGGACAGTGTGAATGCTGGATGTCTACAGGGGATGTCTAAAGGCCTTGCGTTCGCTGTGGGAGAAGGACATGGTGTCCGAGTGAGGACACGCCATGGTGGTGGCCAAAGCCAAAGGCACAGGTTCCAAAGACCAGAACTTGGAACAGATCAAGCTGAGGGAGAAACAGAAAGACTTAACTAGAAAGGCCAGTTTAGACCAGTTTAGAGGAAGGCCAGAAGCGATCTATACTTTGCTTGGGGACATGGCAAGTTCAAGTTCTGAAGAGACTCCAGGAGAAAAGCCGACCTGCTCCCCTGGTGTCTTGACTTTGTGAGAAAGAACTTCAAATGGGGGAGATAAGGGCGGGGAGGGGCGGGGCTGCCCTGAGGTAAGTGATGAATGGACACATTCTTGGTTTCCCATTCTGAGTTGTCCCCAGACCCAGTTCCCGGAGGACAGTGAGGGTCAAGTCTTGCCTGGCCTGTGAGTGGACAAGCAGTGCTCAGGTCAGAGATCCCACGGCTGTGGCCCAGGACCCTGACAGAGCATGAGGGCCACAGCAGAGGGTCTGCATGCTTGCCTTCACTTTGCCAAAGGAAGCAGTGGGTACCAGCCTCAGCTTGGTAAAGCATGCCCGCATCACTGACGGGCATTCGCACACCTGTGGAAGAGAAGCTGACCATCTCCTGCCGAAGAGCGGCCTCCTGTCTCTCTGCAGGCTCAGGGGCGGGGTTTGCTCCAGACTGGAGCTTTCTGCTGCAGACCCATGGGGAAGCCTGCCTCACAGCCCAGTGACAGACAATAGATTCAGAAATGGAGAGTCCCTGTCACACAGATTTGTGTTTCACTCTTGTTTTTCAATTTTTTCTTTTACTTTTTCTTTTCAGTGAGAGAGAAAGAACACCTGAGAGAGACAGAGAGACAGAGAGACTGAGCTGGCATGCCAGGGCCTCCAGACACTGCAGTCAAACTCCAGATGTGCACCTTGTGTATGTGTGACCTTGCATACTTGTGTCACCTTGTGCATCTGGCTTACATGGGATCTGGAGAGTTGAACATGGGCCCTTAGGCTTCTCAGGCAAGTGCCTAACTGCTAAGCCATCTCTCCAGCCCTGTTTTTTTTTTTTTTTTTTTTTTTTGTTGTTGTTTTGTTTTGTTTCTTTGGTTTTCAAGGCAGGGTCTCACTCTAGCTCAAGCTGATCTGGAGTTCACTATGTAGTCTCAGGGTGGCCTTGAACTCACAGTGATCCTCTTACCTCTGCCTCCCAAGTGTTGGGAGTAAAAGCATGTGCCACCATACCTGGATCCAGCCCTGTTTTTTTTTTTTTTTAACTTTATTTATTTGAGATAGAGGGAGAGAGAGAATGGGTGTGCCAGGGCCTCTAGCCACTACAAAGAAACTCCAGACGCATGCGCCCCCTTGTGCATCTGGCTTACGTGGGACCTGGGGAATCAAACCGAGTTCCTTTGGCTTTACAGGCAAACGCGTTAACCGCTAAGCCATCTCTCCAGTCTTCTGGCCATGTTTTTTTTTAACTTTTTAGAAGTTATTTACTTACAAGCAGAGAGAGAATGAGAATGAGCACACCAAGACCTCCTGCCACTGTCATTGAACTCCAGATGCATGCACCACTTTGTGCATCTGGCTTTACATGGGTACTGGAGAATTGAACCAAGGCCGTCAGGCTCTGCAAGCAAGCACCTTTAAGTGCTGAGCCATCCCCAGCTCCCCCTGTTTTCAAGAGTCTGGATTGGACAAGAGTCTCACTAGCCCAGGCTGTCCTGTACTTACCATGTAGACCAGGATGGCTTTGGACTAATGGCAATCCTCCTGCCTCAAGCCTCTCCAGCTTTGGGATTAACAGGCATGAGCCACCATGCCAGGCTATTTTCACTTTTGTTTATAGTAGCTTTGTTGTTGCTTGGTTGAGTTTTGAGACAGGGTCTCTTTATGTTAGCCCAGCCTGGGCTGGGGGACTCACTATCCTCCTGCCTCAGCCTCACACCTCAACAATTAATTACTGACATTGCCACCATGCCTGGCCTTAAAAAACTTTTACTTATTTATTTATTTGAGAAAGACAGAAAGAGGGAGAGAAAGAGGGAGTATGGTTGTGTCAGGGCCTCCTGTCCCTGCAAATGAACTTCAGATGCATGTGCCACTTAGTGCATCTGGCTTTACATAGGTACTGGGGAATCTAACCCAGGCATTAGGCTTTATAAGCAAGTACCTTTAATTGCTGAGCCATCCATCTGTCCAGCCCCATGCCTGGCTTTTTTGTTGTTGTTTTTGTGGGTTTTTTTTTTTTTGGAAGGTAGGCCCTCACTCTAGCCCAGGCTGACCTGGAATGCACTATGTAGTCTCACGGTGGTCTCAAACTCATGGTGATCCTCCTACCTTTGCCTCCTGAGTGCTGGGATTAAAGGCGTGCGCCACCACTCCTGGGACCAGGGCCTCCTGCTACTACAAGTGAACTCCAGGCACATGTGCCACTTTGTGCATTGGTTTTATGTGGGTACTGGGGAATTGGACCCAGGCCTATAGACTTTGCAAGCAAGTGCCTTTACCTGTGAAGCCATCTCTCTAGCCACCCTACTCCCTTCTTTGTTTGTTTATTTGTTTGTTTTGAGGTAGGGTCTCTAGCCCAGGCTGACCTGGATTTTACTCTCTGTAGTTCCAGTCTGCCCCTGAACTCACAGCAGTCCTCCTCCTGAGTGCTGGGACTAAAGGTGTACACACCACACCAGGCCCACCCCCCCCTTTCCAAATCAAGGTCATCTGGTTATTACTCTAGGAGCAAGCTGTAGGCGGGTCTTTAGTACTATAACAGGGCCAAGGCAGTAGTCTGGTCTGTGTAGTCCTCATCCAGTGTCCCCAGAATCCCTTGTGCCCATACCAGAGATGATTCTGAAGGGGTCCCAGGAATCTGCATTAGTGACACATGCCACATGTTGACCCTTGGGTGGGGGTCGTTCCGATGGACCTTGAACCTCACTTCAGAGACCGTAGCACCAAAGAACAAGACTGACAGAGGAGTTGGGGAGGAAGGGAAGGTTCTGACCATCAGCGAATGTAGCTTGTGTCCTTGCAATGTGGCCTCAAGCTATCTTAGGGTCGCTCAGAGCTGGGGGATACAGGCAGGGCCACAGTGGGGCTTCCTGTGCTAGTAGGGAGGCTGGCTGTGGCAAGTGCTTCCTCCCCAATTTGAAGTTTGCCAGGGAAGGCCAGCTTCCACCAGAGGCCTGCTGAGGGCTGGCTTCCCTGCCAAGGCCAGAGGGACCCCGGACTGCTGGGCTGCCTTACTGAGCCCCTCTGCCTCTGGCTGTAGATGCATCCTTATGGCTGCTAACCTTTCACTTCTTTTCCCTCCCCTTCCCCCTTTCCCTCCCTTTACCCCCTGTACCTATCCTGGGCTGGGTCTCTCTGGTATCTCTCTTCCACTTTTTCTCTTTTCTATCAGTAATTGTGGACCCACGTACCCCCCATTCCACTCTGGATTCCAGGCCTGTTGGTCCAACCTTGTGCCCCTCCCCTGACCTCCTTTCTGCTCCTGATGAGCCACCCCCCTTCAGGGGACCACTCTCTCTACCTACCCCTCCGGTTTCTTGCTTTTGCAGTTAATTTTCTCTTGGATTCATGGAAGTTTTCCATTTTTCAAAACTACAAGCTGGGAGCCAGCATGAAGGCTCTCCTTTGCGCTCTCTGACCCCTGACCCCCTGTTTTTGTTCCAGGCCACTAAACCACCTAAAGAGATGAGCGGGTCGAATGAGACCTCGAGCCCAGTCTCAGAAAAGCCCTCGGGTTCCAGAACCTCCATCCCTGTATTGACTTCCTTTGGGGCGAGGAATTCTTCCATCTCCTTCTAGAAGCCCCTCACACCACTTCTCCAGCCTGCCCCTCCCTCACTCCTGCCATCTCCTCCTACTTCCCTTCATGCCCACCCCCTCCCTGCTTTCCCACCAGAAGGGTTGCGCGGGCACGGCCCTCAGCTCTCTACTCATCTCCCATTGGTGTTTTTGGTTTTTTGAATGATTCACTTTTAATTCTCTCTCTTTTTTTTTTTTAAAGAGTGAAAGAGGAAAACTAAAAACCAAACACACCACCTTCCTTGACTTCCTGTTCCCTAGTGACCTCTCCTTGGTCCACTTCCTGTCATTCTCTCCCCCTCTGCTCTTTCACCTTCTTCCTCCCAAATCCATCCAAAGGTCCCTCCTTCCTCTAACTTCCCAAGAACACTCAGAACAAACTCTGAGCCACGGAGACTTGGAACAGCAAGAGGCCCCCTCAGCTTACTGGGTCACTTCCTGGAGGAACGCGTGGACATTGGACTGACCCTGGCATCAGGCTGGACAATGGACAAGGGAGACACTGGCTCTGGAGATGCCCTACTCCCTGTCCAACCTCTGTCAAGACTGAACCCCGCTGCCTTCCTCTGCAGCCCCAGTGGGCCTGGAGACAGGACTGTTGGAGGGGACCTCTGGAGAGGAGGCCAAGGCTGAGAGGCCCCAGATGGAGTGTGAGACTGGGAGCCTGGGTCCCTGGGAAGGAGCCGGCTTGCTGGGGCTCAGCGTCCGGCTGGTGCTAGCTGAGGATAGAAGGGGGCCCTGGAAACACCTAAAGTGGAGTGTGGTCATGTGGACAGCCTGCCCCTGAGGCTGCCTTGAGAGAAGGCAGCCCTGAGAGGGGCATCTGGTACTTTTAGTTTCCTAATTTAGCACTTTAAATACCATTAACTTATTTCACGGGGGTGGGGTGGGCCTAGAAAATGAAATTTGGAGGGTGGAAAGGGTCTGGTCGTGAGAGAAACAGGGAGAACAGAGAGGGACTGGTTGGTGGCACTGAGGACAGTGCTGACCCCCAGCTGGGGGCAAACATGACTTTGATCCAGCCTCTGTGATTTGAGGGTCTTCAGGGAAGGAATGAGATGTGGTTTCTCTGGGGATCTGGTGACCACTGGTAAGGTGTTTGAGGGTCCCCGAGACAGAACAGCCAGCCAGTGTCCTGCCTGTGGACATGCTGCAGAGGCCCTGGAGACAAGGGAGAGGCTGGATTTCGGTTCTTGATCACAGCAGGCGGCAGATGAAGACTAAATGGAGGGGATGGTGGGTGTGAGTGGGGTTCCATTTGGAGCACAAAGTGAAGTAAGCACAGGGAGGGGGTCTTGGGCACTGGCCCCCCAGTAAGCACAGAAAGGAGCCATTGAAGGGTAGAACCCCAAGACCTTAGGGCCTGGTGTGGGGAGGGCCTGGGCAGCTGTTGAGGGTTCTCTTTAGGGAGGGAGGGGAAACTGGGTGGTTGTTTTTTTTTTTTTTTTCCCCCTTCTGTTTTTGTTTTCATTGACTCATCCTTGTTTTTTTCTTTTCTTTTCTTTTCTTTTTTTTCTTTTCTTTTTTTTTTTAGCTTTGGGTCATTTTTGTACCAAGGCAAGCAAGCCTTTTTGAAAAATAACAAAAGAAGAAAAAAAAAAATCCCTCCTAGAAAAAAAATTAAAAAAAAAAACAAAACTAGAAAATAGGAAAAAAAAAAAGGACCTCATAAATGATGCAATTACTTTTAATTGCAAGCAACTCTTTACATTTAAGTGAAGTGTCTTAACATTTTATATTGTTTTAAAAATATATTTACATATTATATATATAATATACGTAATATAAATATATATAAATATTTAAAAAAGAAAAAAAAAAGAAAACCATGGCGCACTCTCCCTGGCCACTAGCTTGGCGGGGGAGGGGGGCTGGGGACAGGCACGTGGCCTGGCGTCTGTGGTCCTGTGAAGCGGTTCGGTTTGACTTGGCTGTACAGAGACCCCTGACTTGGGAGGGGAGGGGAGTGGGGCCTCTCCGCTCCATTAACTCTCTGCTTGCTACTCTTCGCTTGCCCCCACGGCCCCTCAAGCCCCGTGACCTGAGTGTGCACCCCTACGTCATTGTCCTGAGTTGAATGTCCTTTGTTGGGGGGAGGGAGAGCCGTGGGGAAGTGTCCATCCATGCTGGGGCCTGTGCAGGGAGCCAGGCCCATTCCATACACTCAGGTCGGCCCCGTGGGATTTGCATCATCCTTCACTTTGGCTCCAGCGCATGTATGGGCTGGGAGACATTAGCGCTGGGTTGTATGCAGGCTGTATGTGTGTGTGTGTGTGTGCGCGCACGCTTCCGTGTGTGTATGTCTTCACACTGGCACAAGCCCAGTTACCTGTGTGTATATGCATGGGATGTGTGTGCACAGGGATGGCCTATGTCATATGCGTGGAGGGGTGGGAAGCTGCATGTTTGGTAGCAGCCTTGGGAGTGAGACCATGCATACTGTGTGTGCGGATTGGCTGTTTGTGTGAGGGCCACATATGTGTAGACAGGCACGTGCAGAGATGTATGTGAGCTGTGTCCGTGGGTGTTTGGTTGTGCAGGTGCAGACAGGAGTGTGAGGGCCTCTGCTTGTGTGCGTGTGCATGTGTGCGTGTGCATGTGTGCGTGTGTTTTAGCATCCCTGCACCCCCCTCGCCCAGCTCCCACCCTCCCCAAGCTCCTCCACTGTCTCTCGGCCCTCTCTAAGCCCACAGCACGTCAGTGCCCCCTCCCCCCACAAGCTGCATGCGCCTTGCTGCTCTGTCCATCAGTGTGTGCTTGACCAAGAGAAACTACCACGTTGGAGGACCCTGTACCTGGTCCCCCGTCCCCACCCACTGTGCTGTGTTACTCGCATGGGGGGTTCTCTGCAGCCCCTTCCACAATATGCTGTTTCCCTTAGGGTCTCAGGGCAGAGGCTCTCAGTAGGATCCCTGGTGGGGCACCTCCCAGGGCCAGCCCGGCTCCACTCCCACCCCGTCCACCCCGTAGGGCCTGTGTTGGTATAGCAGTGACGGCTTCCGTGGACATTCTGTGACCTCTGTCAGTGTAACTTGACAATTTCTAAATGGAAAAGGGTTGCTGTGTTTTCTGTCTCTCTTTTTTAATGTCTTTTTCTTCCCCCCCCCCCTTTCTTTACTTCCCTGCTCTTTCCTTCCTTTTCAGTTTTTCTAGCCAAGTGTTGGGGCTTTAATAAAACTTGTTTCTTTTTCCTCTCCTGGATCTCCTTCCCGGTCAGCTCCTGACTCATTATTTCTCCTCTTCACCCTGGAGGGCCTGGAAGGAGCTGGTGGGGGGCGGGGGATGGCAGAGCATGGGTACTCCTGAAGCCATCAGTCCTGGGTCAGCGGGCAGAGAATGGAGAAGGGACAGGATGGGAGCCCAGGGGCTGGTGTGAGAACTGTTGCTGTCTGGGATACTAAAGAGGGGCCCCACTATTAGGAGCCAGCTCCGGGTTGGGCATTCTGGGAGATGTCCTGTGTGATCTTGGTGAGCCTCAAGGTAGCTCTGGCACTCCCTAGGTGTGAGTGACCAAGCCAGTATTCAGATGCTGGGATCTCCCCAGAGGCACACAACTAGGAAGTTGTAGACTCAGGATTTGAATCCAGCTCTGCCTGACTCCAAATGTTTTTCCCCACCCAAGTAGGGTTGGATTACCTCCAGCAGCCTCCTAGGTTGGGTTTCAGCCTCCTCCCTTCTGGGTAAGATGACCTATCATGTTCTCCAACCTTTCTACAGCATCGACTTCCAGAACTAATGTAAACATGCCTTAGCACTGTAGCAAGGTGCCCACACATGTAAACACCTGTGTTGGAAAGAAATGGACTTTCAACCAGCAGTGCACAGGGAGCTGGCCAGACACCCTGCTTGGAGTCTTCAGGTGGTCTCAGAACTTGGGAAGGAAGCCTGGGGTTATAGATCTCCTTGACCAGCCCCTTCTCCCTGAAAGCCATCACTTCTGTCCCATAAAGTAATGGCAGGGTCCAGGAAACAAGACCTTCCAGCTGTTACTGAAGGTCCAGAATTTTCTTCTGCTAATGGGCCTCTGGCTCTTTGGAGCCAAAGGTTGGGACTGTGCTCACTGTGATGAGCATACTGAGCCTTGAGTGAGTGAGTTTCTGCCACAGCCTCCAGAAGGCCTCAGACCTCGTCCTACCTAAAGGCTGTTCTTGTGCCCATTAGAATGTCAGCAGGTCCTACCATCTCTTTCTCATTCCATTCCCAGAAAACAGAGCCACCAACACTCCATGTGACAGGGGCTGTGCCAAGTGCTCCTTCACTGTTCAAATGCCTCCCAAGTGGTGGCCCTCTTGGTCAGGGGTGCCCATATGCTCTCAAGACCCAGTCTTGGTCTCTGGGGCAGAGAAGCCAACCAAAGAGCAGGAACGCATTGGGACCATAAGCAGTGGAGCAAGGAAACAGCCCTGGGACAGTTGTAGCCGTGAACCATGGGGAACACCTGATCTGCTAAGCCTGACCTCTCACCTGAGTGAAGACTTTAAGATTAAGGAGTAGAGCTGGGTGTGATGGCGCACACCTTTAATCCCAGCACTCGGAGGCAGAGGTAGGAGGATCACCTGAGAGTTTGAGGCCACCCTGAGACTACATAGTGAATTCCAGGTCAGCCTGAGCCAGAGTGAGACCCTACCTCAAAACAAACAAACAAACAAACAAAGAAGATTGAGGAATGGAGTTGGGAATGTAGCTCAGCTGGTAAAGTGCTTGCTTAGCATGCATAGGGACCCAGGTTTGAGTCCCAGCACCAGTATAATCAGGATGTGGTGGCACAGAAGTTGAACTGCATAAGACCCTGTCTCAAAAAAAAAAAAATATATTGGGCTGGAGAGATGGCTTAGTAGTTAAGGTGCTTGCCTGCGAAGCCTAAGGACCCATGTTTGACTCTCCAGATCCCACGTAAGCCAGACACACAAAGGTGAGGCCAGTGCAAGGTTGCACGTGCCCACTAGGTCGTGCAAGTGTCTGGAGTTCAATTTCAGTGGCTGAGGCCCTGGCTTGCCAATTCTCTCTCGCTCTCCCTAAAAAAATAAATAAATAACTCTTTAGATGGTCATGGTGGTTCATGCTTATAACCCCAGTACTCAGGAGGCTGTGGTAGAAGGGTTGACATGGGTTCAGTGCCAGCCTGGAGCTACAGAGTCAGTTCCAGGTCAGCCTGGGTTAGAGCAAAACTCTGTCTCAAAGCAATAATGTGAGACCTTGTGTCAAAAAACCAACCAATCAAAAAAAAAGTGAAGAGTGACCAGACGTGGTAGAACAAACACACCTTTAATTCCAGTACTCCGGAGTCAGAGTTGGAGGATTGTCATGAGTTTGCCAGCCTGAGACTGCATAGTGAATTTCAGGTCAGTCTGGGCCAGAGAGAGACCCTACCTCAAA